>CAMXCT020000180.1:897978-965470 GCA_947184155.2 Cladocopium goreaui
CACTCCATGTGCGCATATGGCCTACGTTTTTTTAAACACGTAGGGGTCTATGCACAGCTTATTGCGTAGGGTCCGCGTATTTTTCAAGGGTCCAAATATTTCCTGTTCGCGAAGGCGACAATTTTATTGTATTTCAAAGGCTCGTACGTGATCGGCGTTGCAATCCCTCGCTTTAACACTGATTCAATGTTACCCACAAAAGGTTCAAAGGCACCAGGTTCATTCATAGATAGTCGTCTATACGAGCAAACCGTGGAACTTGCCTGGCAGTGAAGCTATCCCAAAGGCAGCGGAGCAGTTGAAACCGTCTTGATGTTCTTCGCTTGCAGCCTTTTTGTTGCTATTAGGGCCATAAGGCTCTTGCGTAAGGGGGGTCCTGGCTCCTGGTGGCTTCTGTGGCTTCATTGGAAAAATTGAAGAAAACCATGGAAACGAATCCTGAAACCAGTGGAAAAATTGAACAGTCCGAATGAGAGATTTTAGCTACAAAATGCAGAAAATGAGAGATTTTAGCTGCAAAAACCAAGGAATGGAGCCTGGACGACTAAAAAAATGAAAAAGAAATGCCAACTTAATTTCGCCCCCTATCTCTTATGCCACAAATCCACTTTTACGTCTTGTCACCATTTTGACAACATTTAGTCGGCATCCTTTTAGCAGCTAGACGTTTCACCAATGAACCTAAGGCGCTGATGCACCGTGCCTCGGTGGTCTTTATGTTGGACTTGTCATCTCAATCTCGCAAAGCTAATATGTTCAGGTACGGCCCCTTAGCTATGGTGGAACAGCGAAGAAACGAATCAGGAATGCAGACATATTTGGGCTTCTAGTGTGTTTTTTTATATCTACGCATACTGGTTATTTTTTTGGCTGGAAACAGAGCTAGAGACAAATATGTATGAAATTCAACATTGCTCTGGTGAATCTTATAGTATATCCAAATCCCTTTGTTCGGCAAGAAGGCATGACAGCAATGTTTTCCAGTCATGCTTGGGTCGCCGCAAGCCAGTCGTGCATCGAGGCATCCAACGGGTAGCTGCAGGGGCGCAACTGGAACATGAGAGTTCTCAAGCTTTCTGGCTCATTACATGGTTTGGGCATACTGCGTATGGGGAATCCTATTGTGTTTCTATCTCCATGCCGAATGTGCGCGGCAGTTCTCCATTTTATTTCCTTTGCTTCTCACCGTTGCTACTGCCGGGTTGGAGAGAGCAAAACATTATAAGCCTAATTCATGTCACTTTGGAAAGCCTGCTTCCATATGTTTTACCATATTTCTTAACGAGATTGCGTGCCTACGCAAGGGGCAGAAGCACGAGCCAAAAATGCCCAACTTTCTTTCGATCGACCGATGCCAGCTGCTTAGGACAAAGCGGCATCATCCGTTGAGGCAGCAGAGGCCTGAATGCAAAGCAGAGTGCCTGGGATGCAGGCCAGAGATTTTGTATGCAGGCTTGTTGCCTTCTGCAGGCTCAGTTCCTGGACATTGTCAACATCATTGTGGTGGATCGTCCTTCTCCACGTCACGTCTGCAATAGTCCTTTCACGAGGCGCTTCAAAGGCGCGGACCCACATTTGGATGCAACATGCTTCATTATCCGGCAGACACAAATGACACAGAATATCTTCATGACACGTTTTGCCAGATTGGCATCGGCGAGACTTGGCTGATAGCGCTAGTGGCAGCAATGGCACGGAATTTCCAGACCCTGGTATAAAGGGTATGCTCTGCAAATTCTGGACAGGGGGCGTATATCCAGACAACAACTGCCACACAGAGAGCAACAGCCAAAAGCAGAGAGCAAGGAACAGAGAGAGCTAACATAGGTACAGCCTGTTTGAGGTCAGGTTGCGGTGGGCCCTTTTTGGAGGATCCAGGCCGCTGACGGCACAAAAGGGGGTCCAGCACCGGGAAAAAGGTGAAGGTCTGAGCTGAGGTGGCGGCGGGCCCCTTTTTGGACACGGCACAAAAAGGGGATCAGCACAAGGAAAATGAAAGGTATGTGTGGTTGTGGTGGTGGTGGTGGTGGTGGTGGTTGTTGTTGTTGTTGCTGCTGCTGCTGCTGTTTTTGTTGTTTTTTGTCGTTGTTGTGTGTTGTGTGTTGTTTGTTGTTTGTTGTTTGTTTCTTGTTGTGTGTTGTTTGTTGTGTGTTGTTTGTTGTTTGTTGTTGTGGTTTTTGTTATCGTTGTTGTTATCGTTGTTGTTATCGTCGTTGTTTGTTGGTTGTTGTTGTTGTTGTTGTTGTTGCTGTTGTTTGTTGTTAGTTGCTGTTTGTTGTTTGTTGTTGTTGGTTGGTTGGTTGGTTGGTTGGTTTGTTGGTTTGTTGTTGTTGTTGTGGTATGTTGTATGTTGCTGTTGTGTGTTGCTGTTGTTTGTTGCTGCTGTATGTTGCTGCTGTATGTTGCTGCTGTATGTTGCTCTGTGTTGCTCTATGTTGTTGTATGTTGTTGTTTGTTGCTGTATGTTGTTGTATGTTGTTGTGTGTTGATGGTGTTGTTGTATGTTTATGATGTTGTTGTTGTTGTTGCTGTTACTGTTGCTGTTGTTGCTGTTGCTGGTGTTGTTGCCGTTGTTGTTGTTGTTTGTTGTTGTTGCTTGTTGTTTGTTGTTGTTTGTTGGTTTGTTGTTTGTTGTTGTTTGTTGGTTTGTTGTTTGTTGTTGTTTGTTGCTGTTTGTTGTTTGTTGTTGTTTGTTGTCGTTTGTTGTTGTTTGTTGGTTTGTTGGTTTGTTGTTGTTTGCTGTTGTTTGTTTGTTTGTTTGTTTTTTTGTTTGTTTGTTTGTTTGTTTGGTTTGTTTGCTTGTTTGGTTTGTTTGTTTGTTTGGTTTGTTTGTTTGTTTGTTTGTTTTGTTGTTGTCGTTGTTGTCGTTGTTGTCGTTGTTGTCGTTGTTGTTGTTGTTGTCGTTGTCGTTGTTCTTGTCGTTGTCGTTGTTGTTGTTGTTGCTGTTGTTTGTTGCTGTTGTTTGTTGCTGTTGTTTGTTGTTTGTTGTTTGTTGTTTGTTGTTCGTTGTTCGTTGTATGTTGTATGTATGTACCTATCTATGTATGTAATGTAATGTAATGTAATGTAATGTAATGTATGGTATGTCTGTTTGTATGTCTGTTGTTGGTTGTTGGTTGTTGGTGTTGTTGTTGGTTGTTGATGATGATGATGATGTTGTTTGTTGTTTGTTGTTTGTTGGTTGTTGGTTGTTGGTGTTGTTGTTGTTGGTAACGTGTGTATATATATATATATATTATTTATATTTATATTTATATCTATGTATTTATTTTTATATTTATGTATTCGCATGTATGTATAGAATGAATTTGCTTTGGTTGTGCCTGACAGTAAGGAATTCATCAACAAACAAAGGAAAGAAAAAACAATGACAACTGTGATTTATGATGGGGTATAAAAACGATTAGGCCACTTCATATGGAGATATTTTTTGGGTTACAACCAGCCTGAATATGGGCATGCATATGCTGTGGGAGATGTGATAGTATATACCGTAGCAAATTATGATGCTTTGGTTTGTCCAAGAATAAGGATACCCCAAATAGATGGACATATCAGTTTTGATGGCGAAAGTTTTTAAAAGCATCAAATGTGGTTGCTATTTTCAGATAAATTCATGTATCTATGGCCACGCCCAACGGCAAAATCAATTTCCAAACCACATTTCTCGGGTTCCATGCTGCTTTTGAAGAGTACATCCACTTACGAACGGTTCCTATGGTAAGTGAACCCTCGGACACATGCAAGCCAAATCTTGCAACACGCCAAGCCTCTTCTTCAAGATGGATTGATACACCCCCTTTGGCAGACCGTTTCAAACAACAGTTGATTGGTGGTTACAATGGCGGCTTGAGTTGGTGCTGTGGGAGCCTGCGTTCCTCCTGGCTATCATGGAAGTTGGAATTGCATCTGGAAGATGATTTGCCAGTTTCAATTTCGCATGTTGTCGGTTCCATCTCAAATTTTCAGGGCGTGATTATTTGATTATTTACCATGGTTGGATGAATGTAATATACATACATATGCATATATACAGTATACATATATATATATATACATATTACATACTTTTATGCATATACATATGCAGAATTTTCTTCCGCTTCCAAACCACCGACTCACCATTGGATAACCCGGGTGAGTCGGATCGCTTCGAGGCGCTGGCAGCCGCTGGTCGCGGCCAAGCGCAGCCGCCACTGCCGTTGGTATGGCGACAGAGGCAGCTCCCAGTGGCAGGAGACGACGTCATGACATCGATTTTGTTTTCTTGGATTTGCTGAAGATGATTTTTGTTGTTTTCTTTATGGGAAATCCACTGGGGAATCGATTAAGGCTTAAAGGGAATATGGAACTTATTTGTTGGTGGTTCCGTAAGCAAATCCATGTTTGGATGATGATGTAATACAGGTTTTAGATTTAAAGCACCAGCAATTATCTCGTTTATACGTTCAGTAAGGGGCATGAACAAACCAAAGTTTGCACTGTTGTTTGAGTTCCACCACGGTGAACATCCCAAACTTGTAGCAGAGATGGCAACTTTGGCATAGGCCATGCTCACTTAATTACAGTAGGTCACTAGGTACTGGTCTGGTGGATTTTATATGCTTCTGCCTTTCACATCAGAAATGGGATGGCATTAGGTTTACCACATTTTCATCGACTATAGCCATATGGAGGTTTCCTGAAATATGGGTACCCTAAAGCCCTAAACCATAGGTTTTCCCATTGGTTACAAGCAATTTTGGATGATTTGGTGGTAGCTCCATTTTAGGAAACCTCCGCCTAAATCCCCCCAAGTTTTCCTACCATTTGGAGGTCGAATCCCTGTGATGATTGGGTGATTGCTGGCATTTCCAGCCAAAAAATGGAGCGGCAGGAGCCTGAACTTCCAGAGTTTTGCCCTTTGGAAAACAGCCTGGAAATGGTGGGGAGAACATTGGAAAACCCATGGAAAAACCATGGAAAACCATCATCCCGGAATACTCTTCGGATCTTTTCGGCATTCAACGACGCCGTTGTGCCGTTGTGCCGTAGACTACGCGGCAGATAGTTCATCTCATTGGATCAATGACGAAAGAGTGCGGTGGATTCAGCTGATGGATTTCAAGTCCACTCACTAAGCATCTACCTAGGCCATCAAGTTTCCTGTAGCAACGGGTGTTTTAGCGCAACTTTGAGCTTTTTACCTCAAGATTTCCATGCTTGTCCATACTTATATACTTTAAACAATGTGTCACAGGTCCACTGAGGGTCAAAATGGTGTTGCTTAGTTGGTTACTTAGAAACCTAAAGGAAAGCATGCCGTATTTTGTCAATAATTATGGAGGATTCCTTTAGGTCTTCCTTTAGCGGGCACACACTTTTCAGACAATAGATTATCCCATTGTTGTCCATTGTTATGAACATACATTGTCCACAGAAATGTATTAAACATATCCCATAAGAGTTCATTTACCGTCAAAATCCCATTATTACCTGGCTTGCCCAGCCAGCCATGTTTGATTGGCGAATGGTAATGGGGTTAATCAGTAGCCTGTTCAATTCTTATTTCAGGTGTGTGAATTGTTCTAATTCATCCAGATTCTGGGCAATTTTCCATACCACATGATTATCACACTGTTGAATTGCCAAAGGGGTTTTCCAGCCATGTTTGATTATCTCATGGTATATGAAATCCCGTTACATCCGTACTGATTGATGGAAAAAACCTCCATGTCCCAGAAATGCTACCCCCATTTTCCCGTGTTTTCCCATAGTTTTCCAGGATTTTCCTATTAAAACCATTAAAAACCATTAAAAACCTCCAGTTACCATGGATTTTCCCACGCTTTTCCCATGATTTTCCGATGTTTTTCTCCAGGTTCCCCGGTGCCGAGGTTGACCTGGCTGGCTCTCGGATGCCTGTCTTGGGCCTGGGCACGCGGCAGTTGAAAGGCGCCGAGTGTCGCGAGGCGGCGGTTTCTTGGATGTGCTGTTCTTAGCTTGGATGTCCCAAATTCCCATTGGTTGGTTGATGAAAATAGCGGGGTCAACTGGTTTATGGTGCATTTAACATAGTTCATCTATGGTAAATTATTAATGTCAACCCTGGATTAATAAACCCCAAACGGTTGGTGAAAAATGGGGGGTACCATAAAAAAGTATATTGGATGACATGACTATTCGAGGAGTACCCCCCTAATTTTTCGAAACCTGGTTTATTAATCCGGGGTTGACATTACGCTTCAAAAAATGGGCCGGGTGGTTTCAAAATGCTATATGAGAGAACTCTATATATCTCTGGGGTGGTTCAACTATTAGTACACTTTAGAACACTTAAAATGGGGTGGTTCATATCTACTCTATATATCTCTGTATACGAAGTGTTTCTATTTCTAGTGTTTTCTAAAGTATTTTGGTAATTTGTGTTGGCATTGTTAATACCATTGATTTGACAACTTGTTAACATTGATGCAACTAACTGCAGATTGATATCATCCAATTGCAGTCTCCACCATTTGCATTCGACGAAAGTTCAGGGTTGACACTCACACAGGCTACACATGTCATAAGGATTTTCCATGTGCTTTATGTCTTGGTTGGGAAGATGTGCAAGTTGATTGTTTGTCATATATGGGCGGGTTCAACATGTTTTTGCCGGGTATCTAAGATAAACCATACATATATATATTGCTAGTTGGTGATACCACTGTTAGTTCATTTTCTATTCACATATATTTCCAATGTTATGTCAAATTCATATAAACTCATCAAGTATCAAGAAGTATTAGCGACACATATCAAAACATTTTCTATGTTTGCATCATTATTATCATGTTCATTGTGCATTCCATCTATCTAGTCTGTTTGTCTGTCTGTTTGTCTATCTATCCATCCATCTATCTGTTTGTCTGTTTATCTATCTGTTTGTTTGTTTGTTTATCTAGTCTATCTAGTCTATCTATCGACCTGTCTATTTATCTATCTTTCTATGTTGCCATGAGTTAATTGTAGTTCTGGATGATTGCTTTCCCCAAGTTTTAAATGCCCCCAGAGAACCCCGAAGGCTTAGTAATTGACCTATTCATGAATTGGATGGCCACATGGGGGGGTATATAATCGTCAGGGGAGGCGATTATCGTGCTGAAACTGAAGACATGTCTTACATTCCGAGGGTGACACCCCTAGTTTCCTGCCCAAATTCAGCTTCATTCAATCCGTTGGGTTATGAATTTCCATTGGTCCCCCATTAGTTCCCCATTGATAATATTGATAGAACCAACCTTTAAAGCCCCCATGAATCCCTGAAAGTTTTCTATCTTCTAAAAATTCCATAGGGCCATGGGTAGCTTTACCCTGGCACCGGACATCAAAATAATGATTTGTGATGATTTACGGATGCAAAATCTCCCCAAATACAGTACCTGGTTGGTGGTTTGGAACATTTTTTAGTTTCCATGATATATGGGATAATCCTTCCCGACTGACTAAACCACCAACCAGGTACATAATGTGACTGTGAGTAAAGCAAGAGTTTTGCAATATGGATAGCATAAACATGCATAACCATCAAAATATAGATGGTTTATTATTGCTTTACTCACAATCTAGTGTTATCCCATGAAATCCATTGAAATGCCACATAAATTAGTGGCATCCCATTAGAACAACCAATGTGCCATTACATCCCGTTATACATGGTCCTTTTAGCATATTACAACAACCAACCATTATAACACAAGATTGCAGCCATTACATCCCATTATACAAGGCTATTCTTCTGTCATGATGGCCCGCGTATTTCCGAAGGCGGTGAAGTGTGCGCTGCGTTGTGGCTACCGTTTGATTGATACCGCTCCCGGCTTTGGCAATGAAAAGGTGGAGCACGAAATCGCCGCTCCAGACAGTTTGGATTACACATACATATAGATAGACAGATAGATAGATAGATAGATGGATGGAGAAATATCTATTTTGGATAATCTACATAACAATTTAGATTGATATCTATCTATTTGGTGATGATATGTGTATATATATATATATATTTGTAAATGGATTGATCTTAGATATATAAATAGATGGATCCATTTGGCGATGATTGCTGTAAATCTGTCTAGATATCCTTCCCATGTTTGGTAAATAACATTAGATATCCAGTAGGTGGATGGATAGATGGTAAATTAAGATCCATCCAGTATCACCATACGCTTGTAGATAGATGGAGTAAATAAAGATGAATGGATGAATGAATAGATATTGTAATTAAAGATTTACTTATCCAAGGGGCAGGTTTGATTACCCCTTGATGAAGACTTGCACGGAAACCCTTTAAGATATGCATGAACTGGGCTCAACAACTTCCAGTCAAAAGCACGATTACATATACAATGTAGCAACATTCGGACAAGATTACCCGTACCAGTTACCAGTTGAACAACCGTTCTTTGTGGGCATTTTGCGGACTTTTTTCACGACACGATAAAAACGTTGTAACCAGGAACAGGCTCACTGCAAAAAAAACAGATGGAATGACCAATCCGACACGTACGCTCTCTTACGAAATAATTCACAGGTTTGACATTGACATATTCATCTAAAGTATCTGGTGTATCTAGTGCCAGAAGTCCTTATTCTGTGTGATGTTTTCTTAGTCTTCCAAATGACCACTTCAAAAATCACAGAATTGGATGATGGGAAAAATTACAGGAAAACCCTATATTTGATGGTAAAAACCATGGTTTCCTGTAGATTTTCCCTTGAACCAATCCATTGAAAAAAAACTCTCCCAAAATGGGTCCATTTCCACCTTCAGCGCCAGGAGATTTCTCAGGGCATCCGTGCGGCGGGCTTGAAGCGCGAGGACGTTGGTCAGCTCAGCCAGTCACGTTGGACCTTCAGGGCTTGTTGGATCCTTCAAATCGGGGAAATTGTTTGGGTCAATGGACTGGATTGACCCTTTATAGATGGATAGATAGATCGATAGATCGATAGATAGTGACTGGATTGATCGTTTTTATAGAGCAATTATATATGTAATTATATGATATGTATGGAATCTTACTGTTTGGGTCAATTGACTGGATTACTATGTGTAAATTGTGCATTATCTCTGGGTCAAGTTTTATCAAGTTTTATATCAGATAACGACCAGATAAGAATCTACGAGCCTACTGGATTGGGTAGTTTCACTGGGAAGTTTGAATCCAACCTTAAGATTGTCGCTGCATATTTTGGGAGATGTCAAACTAACAGCAGCTAAGTATCTAAGATTGACCATCAGGAGATTTTATGACCAAAAAATGTGTTACTCTGACATTTGGCGCTTTGGACCCACTGGGGATTTCATATGAACGAATCTGACTCTGTGGTGGTTTCAGATATGTGGTGTTTTGATATCCTACTTAGGGATGATGATGCCAAGTGACAAATAGTTTGGGGAAAGGGTTAAAACTTTAAACCATCATCCAGGTGATGTTGCTTTTTCGCAACTAAGGAGAAGTCAAGCCCCCCTTTTCTGCTTCCACCAGCCCTTCATATCAACGGCCGCGGCGAGGTCTTTCTTGTGAGCAAACTTCCGCCCTCCGAGCAGCTCAGCATCGCAGGTCGCCCCCAAACAGATCCCATCTGGTTATGACTAACATAGCCATGGTATAGATGGTCCATAGAAAAAGATGGTTTACCTATTTAAAATGGGTGGATCTTTCCATGGCGAACTGTTAAATAACCAGAGGGTAATAGATTCTATGGTCCCGATGTGCTTTGTATCCCCTTAGAAACCACCATGGTTTCTGGATGAGGCATGGAGACGACCTGGAAGATACCTTGAAATCATCCCTGGAACGTCTGGGCACTTCCTTTATCGCAGCCTGGCTGCAGGGCCGCGGAACCATGGTAGCAGATGCTCACCCTGAAAGATGGCGATATTCCGAGCTCGTTGAGAAATTCTGGTGGCTCATTGGCTCATGGCCATATTGGATCAATATTGGCACCCTTTTTTGTGGCACCTTTTTTGGTTTGGGGTTGCCGCAGCACCGCGGCACCAGGACCTGTACCTCATTCAGAGCCCCAAGGGTGGCAGCATCATTTGGACCTGGGATGCTATGCTCCAATTACGCGAGAGGCATCGGGAGCTGTGGCAATGACCCCGCACCATGGCTGGGTTGATAGCCATCACATGCCATCACTAATTCATACTAATTTAATGTTCATGGAATTTGGGAAGATACTCATGTGCTAACAACATGATCAATGTGGTTATGATAATATATGGTAGTTATATGATCTGAAATGAATTGTTTTATCGATTCTTATGGCATTTGGTGTGTCACATAAAGACTGAATACCCCTGAATCATCTGGATCGATATGCCTGAAGGATAAACCCATCTCACCATCAGGTTTCCACCCAGGGGGACATAAGCAGCCCCAAGAACAATTGAAACAACTGGAAAGCGATCGGAATCAAAAAACAGACACATCTTCAAATCTTGCAAAATTTGAGTCACTGCCCGGTAAAAACATCATTTAACCATATTTAACCATACAAAAACCTCAAAACCTACCACTTTTCCAGTACTTTTGCCGCGGTGCGGTGCGGCGCTAGAGGCCTCGCTAAAGCCGTGGGGCTCTGCAACTTCAGCGTCGCGCAGCTCGAAGCGCTGCAGAGAACGGGACGGGAATTGCCACAGGCACGGAAAGTGTGGCCAGGGTGGTTGGAAAGTGGTGATCTTACCAACAAAATGGTGATTTTATGGTGATTTAATTGTGACTGAGAATGGTGATTTACCTCTGGTAAAAAAAAACTATGGAAAATCACCGTTTTTAATGGGAAAACTCACTATAAATGGCCATTTTCAATAGCTTAAATTACCAGAGGGTAATGGTATCTCTTATGGGTATATAATGGGAATGACCAACAAACATGGTGGGAGAATGGGATATTCTTTCCGGTGCAAAACGTAGGGAATGGGGGGAATGATCCAATCCATAACTAGTAGCAATCATCCCATTCTCCCATTCCCTACTAAGCACCAGAAGTATTTTTTGGGGATATATAGCGGGAATACACTGGTATGATCTAGTGTATAAATTAAAGGACACATAAGCCGCAATATCGAGATTTTTCAGGGCGGAAGATATAGGGAATTTTCAGCAGCCGGCATTGGGATTCTATACGGAGTTACCTGCCATAATTATAGAGAATGGTGGTCCAAACCATCATCATTTGGATGTATCGAAAAAGGAATCCAAACCGGAGAAATCCCACCATTTCAACGTGGTAAATCTCCAATCTCCCGAAATCTCCAGGTCCTACAGGTGGAGCTGCATGTGGCTAACCAACAGAGACTTGGAAGCTGATGGATGTGGCTAGTGCTGGTTAGTTGTGGTTATTTGTTGTTATTTATCGTTTAATGTGGTAAACCCAATAGTGAAAAAAAACGAAATCACTATAAATGGGTGCTATGAATCATCCCCAATTGATAGGTTTATTGGGTTGACCACATCATTTACGATGGTATGGCTATGGCTATTGATGATTATGTCTGATTATTTATGGGCAGATATGGGTATGGTCATAAATGGTTATGTTAGACATAGCACCCACAGCGGGTAGTTTTTTGGTTGATAGGAAACACCTACAAAAGAGATGACAGTGGAAAGGTCACCAGTAGTGGTTGGAGGCTACGCCAAATTTAAGCATCAAACAAGGTGGGTGAAATGACAAAGTCTGGAGTCTGGGGAGTACAACAGTAGAACCATCAAGAACGGAGCTAAGTGGTGAAAGGTAACTGATTTGTTTAATTTTTAACTGTTTGGATACGGGTAGATATAATTGGTTTGCAGGGGACGACTGGCAGTGACTCTATGAGACACAAATCTACACTGCCAGGTTCCTTATCTCCAGGTGAGATCCTTGTGCCCTTTCCCAACATTGTTTGGATTCCTTGGAACATCGTCGTTTATCCCATCTAGGAAAGCACTACAGTAAAGGAAAAAACAGTTTCCCCAGGAAGGAAGCCACCACCCATCGCAACTTTCCAAGATCGTTCCGATTCCATCATGATTCCATCATCATCAAATCTATCTTATTTCAGCTGAGCTTTTTCCCCACTTCAACCCCCGGCCTTGCTATTTCTTCTCCCCCAAGTTCGTCTATACGGCACCCCCAAATTCCATAGTTTATAATTATAATATTGTTGCCCTACTAACATTGCTATTTCGGGGGTGTATGCCATTTTCAGATAAACCCAAATATCAATTTGCCGGTTATATTCATTCCCACTATATCCCCAAATCTATTTTCAGACCTTTTTCAACACAGATTTCTCCAGGAAGGAGCTTTGTGCCTTCTGCCAGCAGCACGGCATCGTTCTGATGTCCAGCTCGCCCCTGGCGCGCGGCCAGCTGCTCCGAACTTCGGAGCTGCAGCAGCTGGCCTTCCAGCGGCGCCGCAGCTCGGCGGAGCTGGCGATCCGCTGGGGGCTGCAACGAGGTGCGCGTGGGCTTTTTTTGGGCCAGATATTTCCAGATACCTGGTGATTTAAAGGTGATTTAATGGTGGTTTAATGGGATTTAACCAGCAAAAAATATGATTTTAATGGGATTACCCTCTGGTTATGACTAACATAGCCATGGTATAGATGGCCCATTTGTAGATGATTTTCCCAGCTAGAAACCTCCATTTATAAGGGATTGTCCATGGCTATGTTAAATAGCCAGAGGGTATATCATAATCCAATAGGGTGTTATATAACACCTACTGGTTGGTGGTTTCAAACATGAATTGTATTTTCCATAATATATGAGATAATCCTTCCCATTGACTTTCATATTTTCAAGATGGTTATTGCACCACCAGCCAGCCTATAATAATCATAATCATCCATTAATCATCCCTTATAGGGTGTTGTAATCCCAGGAACACCTATAATAACTATAATAATCCAATAATAATCATCCCTTCTGAACTATTATAATCCTATGGGATTTATATTATCCATCATGATCCAATAGAGCTTAATATATATTATAACAATCCAATAGGCCCTTTGAGAACATGATGCAAAATGATGCAATCAGAGCCCGGTTGAAAATCCCGTTTTTTCTTTTGCTGGGTTCCATGTTTTGGATTGTTTTGAAATTCTGGAAATGAAGCTGCTGTGCCTCACTTGGGCTGGACCATCCCCCGAATGAACATAGACCCTGAGAATCACTTTGTTTTAGAGGAAAGTAGTCTTCCAACACCCCGTGTTAAACGGCATATAATACCTGGGGACAAACAAAGCTGGCAGCGGCATATAGTTCGAGCTCCGTGGCACACTGTACATCCAAGAACTTCAGTGGGATCATATGGGACCCAAGTCTTTTGGCGATTCAGCCATGTATAGCCATATTCCAACATATTCCAACTATGTTTGTTTGACATGAATTGAACTTGATAAGAGTGAGCATCATTTTCATGTACACGTCGTAGCATTCGGCAAATCTGCTGTGCTGCGGGCGCTAATATATGGTGGTTTTCCGGTGTTTTCGTGAATCTCGTTGTTGTTTCACCATGTAGATGGATGTATGGATCTAACTATCAGCGCCTAAGAAACTTTCTGACGCAGCAGGATTTTACCGGTTTTCACCACCCCTTTGTTTGTTTAAAGCGCTGGCATTCGCATTCCGTTCTTTGGCCAATATCAGAAAGGTCTGGAAATGGATCTCCCAGCCTGTGATGTTTGCTGGTTGAATCCCATTTTGCTGCGCAAACACATGTGGCATGTTTCACTAGCTGTTTGATGGTTTGGTTGTCAGCATGACCATTCGACCTGAATCAGGTGTCCCGCATGGAATCCCTGCCCTTGAATCGTTGGGCAGCTCACCAGGCTTCGTGATGATCCCCAAGAGTAAAACGCCCGCCAGAGTGGAGCGCGCTGGGGACAAATGTTGGTTTTTCACAATACCATGTAAATTCACCATCCCCCAGGCATCAGCATAAATAGGTGATGTTCTACTACCATTTTTTATGGGTGGTTTATGACATTGGTTTAATTTTTAACCACATTACTTGATCTTTTTGGCAATGACATGGGGATAACTTGGGAAGATGCGGGACAGCGGGACAGCGCATCTTTTGCATGCAGAAGGCTTGGTGCAAATCATCTAAGATTTGACGGTCCTTGCTTGTAGGCCTGAAAGCATGGCCTTTGTCATTTTTTGTTATCATGTTTGGCAGCTTCATCTCATTGTGTGGATATTTTTGTTGGGAAGGCCTCTTTCAACACGGATGGAAGGTCATGGGCCCCCGATGAGTTTTCTTTCTGAAGCCCATGTAATTTACCAGCAAGACCGAGAGGTAGATTCACGTAGTTAGATGGACAGATAGTCTGACAGATACTGATAGAATCGATAGTTTGTACTGTTTGATAAAGGGGCCATCGCTTGAATTGACCAGCAAGATGGCTGCATACTAAGAAATCAGGCAGTAGCAGTGGCTTGGACATTACATCATTCATGCTCCACCAGGCTTCTTGTTTTCAAGCTGGTAGTCCGGGAATGTCTTTAAACCAATGCCACATGGTGGTCGAAACGCATGTGCGCAGATTTTTCTACGCCATTTGCTCCCAAGCAAATGCATTGCGTTGATGATTGAAATCCTGATGAACCCACAATTCAGTTCCTAAATCCTGTTATTTGATTTGCCTCTGTAAAATTTTCCCTCTGGTTATCATAGCTATGGAAAATGGCTCATTTATAGATGATAAACATGATGATTTACCTATCAAAAATGGTGATATAACCAGAGGGTAAATCATCAATTTCCATGAGCAACAAAAAAAACAGGTTCCGGCGCACGCAACGTCACGATGTTCGACAGGAGTCCAATGCAGCCTTTGGCTTCGTTTTGAGCGAGGAGGACATCATCGCCGGGAAATCCCTGAACTAAATGGAGGTGTTTAATGGGAATATCATGGAAAATCATAGGAAAATAATATATCAATGGTTATTCATTAAATTACTTGAGTGCAGTTTACTTGTGCAGAAAATACCTTCACAGATGCAGGGATTTGCGCGGATGGTATTTGTTCGGTCTTGCCTTTGCATATGCAGAATCTGCATATGTCGATTTAGACAAGACAAATGTTACACAATACATGTTTTTGAAATTGTAGGGATTGTAAATGTATTTCACCTTTACCAGCGCATCAGCACTCAGCACTACAGGAAATTGGCCCCACTGTTTTTTTCAGGTGCTTGCCCAAGACAAATATACTGATCCCATATTTCTTTGCATCCAAAAACTACAGAATATACTCCAAGAATACTTACAGTATAAGTATATAATGACGCTTAAACCGTTATTCCTTGATTTTTCACTTGAGAATCTTCAGCTTTTTGAACCCGACTAAACCGGTACATCTCCAGCTGCTATTTGGCTCCGTGCTATGAAGATCACCCAAGTGTCAGATGCAATGGAGGAGAACGCCGGGTGCAGAGGATGATTTTGCCGGTGGGTCAAAAGGTGAGAAGTTGGCAGGTCTAGGTCTGATTTTTTAACATTAGAAAAAGGTGCAAACTCAAAAATGCAGAGGATTGTTAAACAACAGAGGCATGTCACCAAGTATGGATGCTCCATCTTACATTCTCAGATCATCACCACTTGAGTTTTTAAAGGGAAACATCATCTCCTGGAGCTGTAAATGAGAATCGAACTATGTTATTTGGGGCTCCTGCTGGCAATCTAAATATCTTATGGAATGCAAGGTTGTGTGCATCTGTATAAACATATATATATATATGTGTGTGTAAATATACATGCATATATAATGTGTGTGTGATACAATGTATATATCATATAGTGCGTGTTACACAAAACATCAGATGAATATCAATGTGTGGGTTTGACGTGTGGGTGTCCATTGCCAGGCTTGTTTGCTGAAGCATTTGAAATGGAATCATCATCATCATCATCGTCATCATCGTCATCATCGTCATCGTGTTCATCGTGTGCATCGTGTGCATCATTCATGTGGATTTCCACATGGTGACCAGCCCAGGAGACAACCATGGAAGCTGGCACCGCTACTGTCACTCTGCCGCAGATCATCAAGATGATTAATTTCATTGGGGAATGGAATCTTGACCCGTACTATTTAAAACATGGTTTCAGGCTACATACATCCCAATCTTTTAGAAATCATTGGGCCAAAGTCGATTCAGCATGATTCAGCCAAAAAACAATACTTAGCAATCTTAGATTTGGTCCCAATGAAGTTGTTTAGAAAAAATGGTTTGCAATAAGTTATATAGTTATACCCATCAAATGTGCTCTCTTTCTGTTGATTGTTGGCTCCCTTTTCCCATCCTTTTCCCGTGTTTTTTTGATGGTTTTAATGTTTTCCCTATCTTTTTTTGATGTTTTTCCCATGATTTTGATGTTTTTCCCATGATTTTGATGGTCTTCCCATGTTTTTTTCTCCGCCTTTTCCCCGATTTGAACCTGGGTCTCTTCGCCGTTCCGTTCAGGCCGTCGAAGCGGGCGACTTCGCCCTGCTGCGCGTGGTGAACGAAGGCCATCGCACACCCGTCTTTTGGACCTTGCGGAAGATGCACCGAGCCTCGGAGGTGAAGAAAGATTCTTTCGGAACGTAAACGGAGCCTGTGGTTTCCAGATATTTCCAAATACCTGGTGATTAATGGGATTTAACCAACAAAAAATGTGATTTTAATTATTTTAATGGGATTTACTCTCTGGTAATTTAATAGTTAGCTATTGAAAATGGTCGTAGGAATAATTGATTTTCCCGTTAATAGCATGGTGGATCTTTCCATAACTATGTAAACGTTTACCAGAGGGTACAAATTTGCTCTTGGTGAATCTTGGTGAAGTGTAGTTCGACCCCGATATAATCTCGGGGTCCCTATCGGCAGTATCTAATTTTAGAAGGATGGGACTGAGAATAGGTCAATGGACAATGATTCATAGATCGATAAATTGATATATCATAACTGGTTGGTGGTTTCAAACATGAATTTTATGTTCCATAATATATGGGATGTCATCCTTCCCATTGACTTTCATATTTTTTAAGATGGTTATTGCACCACCAACCAGTGATGATAGTATATAGTATTTTATAACACTAAAATATATTGTTTTATAATATATAATCTGGTTAAATTATTACGACCTCACTGCGACCTCACTGGAAATCATAGTTAGTAGGGGAAATCATCCCCAAATGGCCTTAATTCAGGTTTGTGAAATATTATAATTTACCCAGATATAATGATAATAAAATATTGTTAAGGAATATACACTGTCCTGGATATATACTGAACGTGGTTTAGAAATTTGCTGATCATCTACAGGGGTTAAGCAGCCAATGGAAACTACATCATCCCCAATATTTGCTGCTTAACCAATTGAGATTTTCTGCTTGGGATCTGTTTTTTTTCGGAAGAATCTATGGAAACTTCGTATATGCACAGCACTGTTTGCTCTTTACATCGGTTTGTTACAACCTTGTCAGTGAACCCATTTGTGACATTGGTATACCGACTTGAAGGGCGGCATCACTGCTCGACTCGTTGGCTTGGCCACCATGGTTGTATGGTTGTAACCCTGTATGAAAGTTTCCGTTTGCAAATTATTTACTGGAGTTGCGATGTACCCTCCAGCAAGTAGACATGGCTTGCTGGAACATCCCCCATTAAGTTTGATGATTTCCCATTTAAACCAGCCATTTGTAGGAGATGTTCGAATCCAGCCATGTTTGATTACTGGAAGGTAAGATGGTTCCTCATGTTTCCTCCAAATTTCACCGAGGAAACGCTTGCCAATGCTGGTTGCTTCCTCATTTGGTCATTATTTCTTTGCTGCTCGGCGCACTTGGAATCCTTGAGGGTCAGTCAACAGCAAAAGCAAGTTCAACACAACTCCTTTCGTTCATGGTACCGCAACTCCACAATAGCTGTGCCAAGATCCGCCAATGTTCGACAGTTCCCCAGTAGCCAAACCCCATGGCGGCACGTGACCATGCACCACTGGATCTGATTGGAATGGCCACTGATTGAGATTATACCTTTGAAATCTCAAGGATCCCATGTTATCCCATGTTATCCCATGTTGTCTATGTTTCATTGTGAACTGCCTTTGAATATGGAAAATGTCCCAATTTTCATGTTGTTCCGTCACCTGGCAGGTTGATTGACTTGCTCTCCTTTCCCATCCGCTGCATCTTGGGTATCTCCCCAGACGACAAGCGGCTCCTGTTGCGGTACCAATTTCGTCCCAGCAGCGGAGCCCAGTTGACGAAGGGATGGGCGGCCCAACCATCGATGTTCATCTACTGATTGTTGGCTTACATTTCCCCATTCTTCTGAGTTGGCCCTATCCTAGAGCTATTTTTGGCAGACTCCCAGACTCCCAGACTCTTTATGACATGATCCTTGTTGATATTCCCATTTCACTGCATTTGCTGATGGTTTTCCTATTTTCCAATTGGTTCATCCACTCTTTGGGGAACAATAAACCAACTGCTAAAACGTCTTCATTTTCTGCCCAAACGCTAAATCCCAGTCATCCCTGGGGCCATCGAGCCAGGGCCCGACGTTGCCATGTCGGACGATTTGATCACCGACCTCGTCCTGGGCCCGGCGGTGTCCAAGGACTCTCTGGCCTTGGAGATCGTGGCGCCAGGCAGCGAGGCGCCAACGGAGAAATGTTCCCACTGGATGAGTAACTTACTGGCATAGCTGCTGTTGAATGTGCATGTATTTTCATGCATACAGACTGAACTACATGAGCTACATGCATGCAACAATAATATTGACATATGTTTGTTTCTATTAATATAGTGTGTATATATATATATACATACATAAAACATATATATATACTTAATTGATATGTGTGTGTGCATGTATGTATGTCCATAAAAGATTGTGTATATATTTATATGTATTATATTATATATATATTACTATATATATATTACTATATATATATTACTATATATATATATTTGTATATTTGTATGTATATACATTAACGTTCATGCTTCATGGCGTTCATGGCGGTTGCCCCAAGTTTTCGGCGGAGGATCCCAGCTCCACTTCGCTCAGCGCTCTGCGCACGCTTCTGACATCAGGCGATGCTACAGGTGCACAGTGTGGGCTGCTGGTTGGAGATGGATAACTTTGGTAAACTAACATAGCTATTGAAAATGGCCATTTATAGTGAGTTTTCCCATTACAAATGGTGATTTTCCATAGTTATGTTAGTTTACCAGAGGGTAAACTGAGTATAGCGGTATAGCAACACCCAAAGATCTGACAGTTGTGATGTCTTCGATTCTAAAATAGTCGTACAGTGGATCACGTTTCTGAATCTTGTGGAGTTACTATGTTGCAGTAAACTGTCAATTGGGAATGGTTCTGCCCCAACCCTGAATTGCAGGTAGGTCAGTGGGGATGGTTTATGGCTTACATATGGTGTGCCATTTGAAAAGTGTTTCATGTTCCTTTCATTGCCAAAGGGAGCCCAAGGGAAGTGGGTTCCGTTTTCGTTCAGCAAACGTGGCCACTGAAATCGACCAAGTAGTGAGATTTTCTCAGCGGCATTGCAGAAGCCTACTGGTAGAATTGTGGATTTAAGGGTTTATCCGTTGACAGTCTTGTTTCCTCTATTTGTCTGGAAATGGTAGGTGAGATAAGCAATGGGGAAATAAACAATCCTATCATATCCCCCTAATATTAAAAATGCCCCAAATGGTCCCATATAAGTGCAACTGACTGGGCTGCACATCCACTGCAGGTTTTAAGGAGCTGGCGCGCAGCCACTCAGCCAGAAGGCGTTCTCCAGGATCCATTGGCCACATTTCCCCGGGAAAGAAGACCTTACATACTTTACCTTTGGTGGAATATTTGAGGATCGTTCAGATGCGAATACTGAGTGATTTACTAAACAGCTTGTGGCTGGTTTCCTGAAATTAGATCAAGTCGAATGGGTCAGGCAACCATCTTCAAGCATCATCCCGCGTCACAACTTTGCTTTCATCTACTGGCGGTACAAAGATTCGAAAGGGAGTTTTCCCAATCACCAAAAATGTGTGCGACTGAAGCGGGCAGCATTTAGGCCGTGATGGGCAAGATGCCATCAGATTTGGGGGGCTCCAGCTGATGGAAATGCAAAGGCGACCATGGTTTTAACCACCAAGTAGAGGGCTACGATTTCTGTTTTTCTACCCCCAAAAAAATTGAAAATGCTGCATAAAGGCACTTGAAATTGCAAAAGGACACTCCGAATGAGCAAAACCTCCAAATGATAATTCATGAATGCTTATGATCATTTGCTTATCTTGATGACTTTTGATTGACCTTTCACTTTCATAACTCGTTTCCTTTGGCTGGCCTCCCAGCTTCCCATTTTACCGTAACACCATGAAAGTATGGGGATTCGGGATGGATCCGTAGGCCCTTTTTGAAGAACAAGCTGGCGTTCAAAATGGTCCCATCCCTTTTTGAAGAAATCAAAACCGTAACAAGGCCCACTGAAATCACTCCGAGAGCCGCCTTTGCTGATTTGTTGTTTTTATAGGCCCCGATCTGGTACGTTCGGGAAAAAAAGAAAACATCATTTCGCAGTTTCGTTTCTCCTTGGGCTTGTCTAACATGATGTAATCCAAACAAAAATGCAGATGCAACCCATATATATATATATACGTATATATACATTTGTCATTTAGCCTCCTCCCATGAATCATGGGCCTACCTTAGATGGCTACAGTAACTTAATCCTTTGCCATGATGGTATATTGGCCCAACGAAGTTTCCAGCATGGATGGCCACGCCCGAGGCTACGTCACGCCGAAGTCCTTGGAACCGCGCAGTTGTCCCAACGAGCGCATGGAGGCCGTCAAAGCAGCGGCCCTGGCCATCAGCGCGGAGACCTTTCGCCGCGGCGCCGGCGAGGACGACGCTTTCCGACGTGGCCCATGGTGAACACAACGAGATGTGGAGTGTTGGGGTTTGAAATTCACCAGTTATAATATGAGATATACATGAGATAACTTACTACATGGGGATTCCCTAACTAGATTTACTACCCAGTTGCCAAGTGGGATGATCCTTTTTCAGTGGACTTTATAACTTACAACCCCAAGGTCTAATGGATGATCATGATTTTCCTCATTTAGACAGGCAGGTTTTTGTTAACCTCTCGTTTTGGTCAATCCGATCCAAGGGAAAGTGCAATGTTTGAACAGCAATATCTTGTAAATATCCTCGTCGGTCTTTGATAGTCATGTGTTCAGCCTCTGATTTCATCCATGTTTTTCTTGGTTTAATGTGATCCACTTGATGCAAAATTCGAACTACTGTAACTACTGCATACATTGATTTCCCACATTGTATCTAAATATTCCAAATGTATTGCCCATTTTCCATTTTTTCTCAACTTGCCCCATGTACCCCAGGAGACAGATCCCCCGCAGCTCTCGCAGAAGTGGGTCCAAGTGTTCATCCACTTTGATGGACGGGTGCCACTGTACTTTTGCGACACTTGGTGCCCACGCCATAATGATTGGGACTCACACTGAGAGGCCACTAGGCCCGGCTGATGCCTGTTACATCTCCAGATTCGTGTTTTTTTGCTGCGTGGCAGTCGAGTCTCAGGATTGGCAATGGGGCACCTGGTTCTGGTATTGTGGCCGGCGCTATCCACTGTTTCCCGTTGGCACCTTGGATATGCGGCTGTCAGGTTCTAGGGCGTATATGTTTGACTGGAACTGAAACATCCTAGATAATGGGGGTATAATGGGGATAAAGTTCTATGTTAATGGAAGCAATGGGTATTTACTGGTGATGAGATTTTCTTTGACGGAAATGCCCAGCTTTCCATACTTTCTCTTGGCTGAACAAAGTGGGCGAGGTAAGACTTGCCGGTGAATGAGTACAAGTATGGTGCTCCGCTCAGTTTGCAAGCCCTCTAGTTGGGACATGATGGGGTTAGTAATTCCCTCATCATTGGCCAATAAGTGATATCGCAATTTCACGTTGGGTCCTCCGGGCTGCTTTTCAATCATTCCTTCTGTCATTGGCTTAAGAGAAAACATACAGGAAAACATAGGAACACCATAAGTTTTCCCCCATGGTCAGATTTTCCCTTGAATCATCCCAATGATTGGATTGTTGGGTTCAAATCTATCAAAATCCTATTTTTGATGATTATCCATGATTATATATGATTATATATACCCCTGGTTCAATCCTTCTATTTAAGCGCTGCTGTTTGTGTTGCCACCTAGGTATCTTTTTCGTCATGTTCGCCCTGCTTTGCAACCTGGCGGACGTAATGATGGCTCCCTTCATCGGCATCATGTACCTCGTTTTGGGAAGCAAAGGGCAGCTTGGCAGCACGCCTACCGCCAGGTCTGAGATGTAGCCGTTAGAGTTGCATGGAAAATGGAAGATTGAATGTGGAAAACCCAATGCCACAAACCTACCATTTGTGGATGCTTTACGAGTTTAGGCCCTTCCCCAATAGTCCCAATACCAATATCATCAAAATGATCAATATGTTTGTTTTTTTGTTTTTTAGCTAGTATTGGATTTGGCACCCAGAAGGGCAGCTGACTGGAATCAGAATTGGCTGATCGATGAGGCCTGGTTTTTCCATATATGCGTGTGCTTAGATGGGTTTGAAATCCAGGACTAAGTTAAAACTGAAAATTGGCAAGACAATGTACTCCGCCTACAAAGCGTGTTCTTTGTCTTTTGGACATGGTCAACCTTGGTTGTGTGACAGCAGTCTACCCTGAACTCCATCCGGTGATTTCAACTTGAATCCGTGCTCGACATGTCGATGGGAAAATCCTGGAAAATCATTTGACCAGGCTGCCGGCTTTTGATTCATGTACATACATCTATACGTGTGCGTGTGTGTTTTTCACATGCGGTACAATTCAACAGTTTTTGATATGCATAAATTTACCTTATGCATAGATTTATTTCACCCAATACTAAGATTCATTTAATAAAAGTATATTATACATATAATTGCGTATATATATATATATCTTTATTTATTTATTTATTATACACACATTTATGCACACAAGAACTTAAACTCGTTGAAACTATCACAGGCTGCATTATGACTGTCAGGCTGCAGTGGGACGCAGAGGGCAAGCATGAAGTGAAGGCTATCCGCTCCAGTTTCTGGTGCCATGATTGTTAAAGGACGGGGAAAACACTTAAATGTACAAATATATATATATAGATAGAGATATAAATATAGATATAGATGTGTAGGTAAATGTAGATACATACATGTCGGTTCAAACAGTGTTTTCGGCCCAGGGAATCTTTTCGTGTGTTTTTTTGTCACATGCCATGGCCCACAACGGCAGGCGTATTTGTACACCCTTGATCAGGGCGGAGAAGGTGTCGAGTATAAGACGGAAGGCTGCTTGGCCCTGTGGCTGGGATGATGGATACCTGCCATGGTCAAAAGTTGGATGGTACAAGTATATTTTTATATCCAACTTTTATTGTTTGTATATATGATCAATGAGGTATAAGTATATATTAGATATAATGGTACCAATATTTGGTCAAAAGTTGATATGTATATATATATATATATATATGTATATAATGTCCAAATTGGGGCTAGTCATACCTTTATTCATTGAGGTAAAAAGAAATGGCTGATGTGAGGATTAGGACTCCGTAGGATGAGCTCAAAAAAAGCCTCAGTTCTATGATCCCCCGCATTTTGAAAAACGCTGCATAGTAGAACTTCAACCGGATTTACGGATCCATCCTGGTTGGTGGTTTGGAACATGGGCTTTTATGACTTTCCATATACTGGGAATAATGATCCCAACTGACCTATATTTTTCAGAGGGGTTGAAACCACCAATTAGCATCTATTTTTAGTGCCCTTCTGAACATCTTCCATTTTACCAAAAAAGTTTTCACCCCCAGGCCCCAAATGTAGCCTCCGCTTGATTGAGGCTATATGGCGGTGCTGCGCAGTGACTATAACGGCCCATCCTACATCACAGGCTTCAACAAGTGCTGCCGTAGCAGCTACCAGCGCTGGGCCCTCAAAGAGCTGCTGCGTAGCTTCGAAGTACCACAGGAAGTGAACTTGTACCAGGAGAGGGCTGCCAGTGCTGCTTGGAGCTGGGAAATTAGGGATTTACCCATGAAAAGTAATTGATAAATATATAAATCAAGTAAATCATGAGTCAAGAGAAATCCCTTATATGGAGCTAGGTGGTGAGCTAGCTGAAAATTGTTTTTCATGATGTCCAACTATGAGAGGATTCGATTTACAGTAAAATGAAAAGATGGTGGTCTAAGCACGGAAAAATGTTAGTTTAACCTTAAACAAATGGAGACGCAATCATGAAAGGATGGGGATTCAACCGTGAAAAGATGTCGCGAAATCGATAAGATTTTTCAGGGTTTGACCAACCTTGGAGAGCGAGATGGACATATTGGAGAAACCATGTCAACATGGATTTGACCTATGAACATATGGATTCCGTTTTCACAGGTGATTTTCACTGGAGGACTTAACATTGGAAATAGAGTGAGCCGAAAAATGGGCAGCTCAGCCTCCAGGACTTTGGTTGTTACTTCATGGCCACCGAGCTTCAACTCATTACACGTCGGGGGACCTGGCAGATGTTTCTGCAGGTATTTTTTGGAGGAGAAGATGTTTGCCCCTCCGCTTTGCAGCTTTTCTGGCTTTTTGTTGCTTTGCTTTTCGGATTCTCTGCGTTTTTGTTTCTTGTGTTGTTTTCCTGGTTTGTTTCTTTGTTTTTTTGCTTCTCTGCGTTTTGGCTCCTTTGCGTGTTTTCTTCTAAGTATTGGGTTTCTGTTTGTTTTCTGCCTTTTGGCGATCTTTGCTTCTCTGTTGTTTAATTCCTGCTTTTTGCGGCTTTGCTTCTCTGTTGTTGTTGTTGTTGTTGTTGTTGCTGTTGCTCTCGCTGTTGCTCTCGCTGTTGCTGTTGTTGTTGTTGTTGTTGTCGTTTGTTATTGTTTGTTGTTTGTTGATTGTTGTTTGTTGGTTGTTGGTTGTGGGTTGTTGGTTGTGGGTTGTTGGTTGTTGGTTGTTGGTTGTTGGTTGCTGGTTGTTGGTTGTTGTTTTTGTTGTTGTTGTTGTTGCTGTTGCTGTTGCTGTTGCTGTTGTTGTTGGTGGTGGTGGTGTTGTTGTTGTTGTTGTTGTTTTTTGTTTTTGTTTTTGTTTTTTTGTACCAGTAGTACCGCACAAGGCGGTGGCGGAAGTTTCAAAAATGGGAAACCTATAGGAGAGGTTGGTTGTTGTGAATCACGGATGGGAGAGCGAAGCCACTGATGGACCGAAAGGTTGTTGATGTCTCCTCTCTTTCTCTCTCTCTTTCTCTGACTATCTACCTAGCTACCTACCTATCTATCTATGTATCTACCTATCTATCTATCGATCTTTCTATCTATCTATCTATCTCTCTGTCTCTCTCTCTCTCTCTCTCTTTCATCTAATGACCTATCTACCTATCTACCTACCTATCTATCTATCGATCCATCTTTCTATTTATCTATCTCTCTATCTATCTATCTCTCTCTCTCTATCTCTCGATCTCTCTATCTATCTATCTATCTATCTATCTATCTATTTATCTATCTTTCTATCTATCTATCTATCTCTCTCTCTCTCTATCTCTCTATCTCTCTCTCTCTCTCTATCTCTCTATCTCATCTATCTATCTATCTATCTATCTATCTATCTATCTATCTCTCTCTCTCTCTATCTCTCTATCTCTCTCTCTCTCTATCTCTCTATCTCATCTATCTATCTATCTATCTATCTATCTATCTATCTATCTCTCTCTCTCTCTCTATCTCCCTATCTCTCTATCTATCTTTCTATCTATCTATCTATCTATCTGTTTGTCTGTCTGTCTGTCTATCTATCTATCTATCTGCTTGAAAACGAAGCTATTCTGCGAGACTGCCTTAGCTTTTTAACTTGACAACAGCAAAAACGCAGCAATTCAGCGAGACTTCCTCATTTTTTGCACTTGACAACATCAAAAAACGAAGCAATTCTGCGAGACTTCTTCATTTTTCTAAGTTGACAAGATCAAAAACGAAGCAATTCTGCGAGATGTCCTTCAAAAATGGAAAGTTGAGTGCAGAGCTGACGGCCTCGTACCAATGCGTTTTGCGATTTTTCCAGTCCATCTGTCTAAATTATTGCGCCTGCCACGAAGAAGTGATGAAAGGTCATACGAAGTGCTGCACCTGTCACGCAAAATTATCTCAGCAAACCTGAAAATCTGAGGCTCCAAAATGCAACCCCTCTCAGGAAATAAGCGCCGGGACCTCCTAACAGCTCTGATGAACAATGATCTTTAAGCTCAACAGTAAACCAGAGTCACCCAAAAATTGAACAGGTTGTAATTATGTTTAGTATATCTAAGCCTTACATACCCAGCATGGCGTCTTGGTGAGGTGAAGAGATGCTGAAGAAGATCCAAGGGGTTCAAACAACCTGTGGTTGCTGCTGTTGACATCCACGGGTCCTGCGTCCGAAGAATATCACAGCGGGAGCTGGAGATTATGCAAGTTTATTCGAATTCGAGGAATGGCACAAGATGGCTATTCTTTGTCAGATTGTCAGATTCCTTTTTTAAAGGTGGTGGCAGCCCTGCTTTGGCCATATGAGGCAATATGACCAATCAGTTTTTGGGTTTTGAGTTCGGTAAGGAAGTGAAGGAGAAAGTCATTACTATTACAATATTACTACTGGATACGAATGGATGTTGAAAGTTCCCATGTAGCTATCGAAGTAGGCATCAGGATGTTGCGGGCTGCTGCATCCCCATTCTGCCCTTCTGTTTGGGCGCCAACTGACTGCCAAGCAGTTCAGCCCTGTGCTCTGACAATCGCCACCACGAAGCTCACTGGGATAATGCCCAACTGGATTTGTTTCAGAACAAATGTGAAAAAAAAGAAGCAAACCACCTAGCAATTCGTTTCAATCTTTCACCAACTCTGGGGAACAAACCCCGATGGCTACAGATGGTTGTTTAAATCGTGAGCGGCCGAGTTTCATCGAATCACGTGCTTCGCAGGGTTTGTTTGAAGTCGCCACCCTGGCGAGCCATGGTTTCAGCGACGTATGCTCCGGCACGTGCCGTACTGTTTCATGGGCCCATGGGCCGAAAGAATGCCGCTGAAATATGATGGGTCCATGGGGAAATCACAAAAACGTGGGAGGAATAAAGGTTTAAGTTTAATTCCTGAGTTTGGGGTTAATCATCATGCTTTGTGAGGCCTTTTAGTTTTTCTAGTACTTTAAAACTTTTAAAACCGTTGGTTTTGCCAGCAGGTCACAACACCACACCTATAGGGGACGATAATCCTTCACATTGACTTTCATATTTTTCAAGATGGTTATTGCACCATCAACCAGCTATAAGTTTTCCATATACTATAAGTTTTTTAAGAGGGGTTGAAACCACCAACCTGGAAGTTTCTTGAGATCTTGAGGACATGAAGTTTTTCAGCACTTTGGATACGAAGCTGGTGATTGGATCCTCGCCACTTGGGACGGTTGGGATGATCCGCCCCTGCGGAATGTGGTGTGGACCACGACTCGATTGGTTAAAATTCGATCATGAAAACGCATAGAATATCCCATTTTTGCTGATGATTCATGATGATTCTCCCACCGAATATATATATATATATACAATATATAATATAGTATATATAGAATATATATATATAGAATATCTAGATCGGTCACATCCCAATATCTAGAGGTCAACTTAAACCTATTGCCATGAAAATAGGGATTCAACTTGATTTGGGGTCAGCGGATATGCAATGATTTAATGTATCATACTGTATGTGTTATTCATTTAGCGTCCAAAAACAAAGGCCAGTCGGACCATGGTGATGGAATATATGGCCATAATATGGCCATATGGAATTTGGATATTCCATTTTGATGGAATATCCGTTCCATCCATATTTTATCCATATCCCCTAGATTTCCATCAGCAAATAGCTGGATCTTCACGGATCCATGGCCGAGATGGCCGAGGTCACGGGCAAAGTGCCATGGAGCTGCCCTGGGAGGAGCTTCTGGCAGAAGTCTCGGAGGTGCCGTGCTTTTCGTTTCGGGAGATGCACAAATTCAACGAAATGGTTCGAAATGGTTCAGTTTGGGTTGGCTATGAACGTGTTAAAAACTTTAGGTATTCTCTTTAGGACTCTTTAGATATTGTTTTGATCTGACTTTGATCTTACTTTGATCTTATGTGGTGTGATTTATGTAATCTGTGCTTTGACACGCCGCGTGCCATGCTGTCCATGCACCCTGACCACCTCAGAACTTGTGACCGCTGGCGCCAGGTGAGCGACGGGGACGTGGGCGACGATGCGCCGAAGCGGCGGCGACGGCGGAAGAAGCGAGGGAAAGGGCAGGGGAAAGGGTGACTTGGCAGCGGCTTTCCACACCCCGAAAAAGTGGGGACAATTCGCTGGTTTTGCCATCAAAATGAGGACTTTACATACCGGGAAACGGCAGATTTCCTTCGTTTAAGGTTGTGTGTGATGGCTCTTTTTCAAAATTATAAATTCCTGCGTTGGTGAAGAAACGTGACCGTTTAATTGTGACACATAGATGTGCCCGATTTGTGGCAGCCACGGACGCAGGAGCTTGCTTACGTTCCCAGAGGAAAACCATCATAGCACTGGCATGGCGATGGAACGTGGGGCTGAAGCTGCCTATGCGTTTAGGATATTCAAATTTGTTTTTGTTGATGGTTTTCAATCAAGAGCTTTATCTATACAACGTCTACGTTCTAGTTGCATGTGTTTGGTTTATACATGGGGTTGTCTGCAAATGGTGATACCTCAATTTATGCCTAGTTAAATCGGAAAAATGTTGATGAACCATCGGCTTTTGAATTGGGGTAATTACCCTATTTTCAGACAAACCCATCTGTTAATCCTACGGAACTCTTCGAAAGGATCGAAACTTGGATTCCTGGATACCAAGGCAACCCAGTGGCAAGGGCGGCAAGGGACAAGGCAGAGACAAGCGGATTGGTTTTCCATTGCCAGCTGTTGGATCCTTGATGAATTGTTGATTTTCGTGGTGGAATTTACAAAATATCGATGTTCATTTGCATGGTATTTACATATTTATACATATTTGATCATATTTAGGTGTTCCCAGGAGTTTGGATAATGCTTCAGGCCGTGCACGGCCTAGTGGGTAATTGGGTCGAATCCCTCAGGTAAAGGTTGCATCGTTTTTCGACGCACTGCAGTTTGAAGCATAATATAAACCATTGATATCCATTGACAGCGTTTCTTTGGGACACTGGACCACGAGGAAATTTTGAGCTTGGGAACATGTTGGATTCTCCATAGTTCCGCGTGACAAGTCTGAAAACCTTGCTATATACTCCTCATTGGAACCATGTCCATTTGATTTGGCCAAGGAGATCTTCAGAATGGACGTCTTAAAAAGAATAGTGGTGGTTGTGAACTTGGCTACATGTGTGCACATTTGAGTTCTTGTCACCTCTCTTCTTGCTCTTCTTCTTATTCTTTATTTGGTTCTTATTCTTGTTCTTTGTCCTTGGTCTTTTGGATGTCTCTGTGCTTGTTCGCTGATGTTGCATGATATCTCTGAATCAATGAATATATTCATATAATATCCTACGGGAATACGACTATAATGTATGCTGATGTTGTATGTATGGATTGTATTCTTTTTATCCTACCAGGTCCTAGCAATGACTATATATGTGGATCCAATTCTATGGATGTTGTATGTTCTATGTAAGCTATAATACCATTATGTATGTATCCTATGGGATCCATAGACCTTGATCCCATGCTCCAGGTGCTGCTTACCTCAGCGCCCAGCGCGCCCAAGACGTCCTCTTTCGCCTCAGCTGATGTGGGGACGAGGCTTGGCTGAAATGCTATGATAATCCCCTGGTAAATTAACAGTTGGACCCTGAAATAACCCATTTTTAATGAAAACTAATCTTCCAACCCCTATCTGGCAGGGTCTATCTCAATTTACTGGAGGGTATGTGTGATGATATGATTTTCATATGATTATGTATGATTTTTGAGATGAAGATTTGCCAGTGAACATGTTGTAAATGTCATATGGCTGGATGGATACGAATATGTAGGAAGATGGATGGCTGTATGGATAGATGGACGGGTAGTTACGTAGATAGATGGAGACAGAAAAAGAGAAGGTACGGTATATGCGGATGCCATTAATGCTTATACAGAGATAGCTGTAGATATGGATCATAGTGGTGTTTCAGTATACATGCCCGTGTGCCCAAAGATCCCAAAGACTTCTGGCTTTCAAGAGCAAATTGAGGCGTTGAGATGGAATGAGATGCAGCAAATGATGGAATTTGTGAAGTTGAAGCAACATTTAAATACATTTAAGCATTATTTTAGCCATTTATGTGTAATGAACGGATCTTGTTTCCTAAGAAAACACCTTCAGCCGAAGGTGTCAGGTTTTCATGGTTTTCATCTTCCGATGACTGTTTTCTGACCACATCGTTTTTTACGAGTTGTCAACGGGGAGCTCCTTGTGCCCACGCTGCAATATCACATATTTTGTTTGGATAATTAGTATAATGGATAATATCTGGTTGGTGGTTTGGAACCTTTTTTATTTTTCCGTATATTAGGAATAATAATCCTAATTGACTAATATATTTCAGAGGGGTTGAAACCACCAACCTGATATAATCTTGTGATTTTATATGGATAATTAGTATAATGGATAATATAGTGGATAATTAGTATAATATCATATATATATGTATATATAATCTTATCAGAGCTGCTAAATGTACAATGGATGATTAGTGGGATAAATATGATGTACAATGTTATATATGATGTATAATGTTCTGATTGTATATGATATTATCATGTTATATCTTCAATATTATCATATTACATCATATGTGTGATTGTTTATGTAATATAGCATGCATATAGATATAATGTATAATGTACAATGTATACATATAATGATATAAAATAATTTAATATAGTATAATATGATATGATATGATATAATATGTGTCTATATGTGTGTGAGTGTGTGTGTGCCATGTCCCTATGCATATAACCAATATCTACAGGTTTGATTTCAAAAAAAAACATCTTTATATCTCTGCATGTTCATTAGTTACTGTATCAGTTATGTCTACATAACTACCTTTATCGTTTTGCAACTTCTGTATCTTCGAACACTGGACTCGCTGTTTCACTGACTTCTTCCATTTTAAGGACAGCTGCAAACTTCGGGGTGGCTGTGGGCAAACGACCAGCTGGTGGATTCGCAAAATGCGTGCGGCAAAAACGGCTCTGGCCCGCACATGTTCTCAGCAACTGTACTTTTTTGTGGCAAAGGGAGTGGTTGAAGAAACGTAGTGGGGGGAAGGGTTCCCAGTCATTTGCCCATGTTCGAACAAATTTCTCTTGCAAAATGTTTTTGGACATTATTTCGATTGGTTTTCCATTATTTTTCCCTTCTTGTTACATTTGAACGTGTACATGGATTGTCCGGGCAATGATGAGGTGACATCAGGTGATCCTAATCTCGTTAGATGCTTGGGTGGTCTGTTGTTGTTTGGTCGTTTCTTCATCATTCCGAGTCTCGGATAATTAAAGTCCTACGAGGCAAACAAAACACAAATATTGGACAATGTTGGTGCCTTCCCCAGCTCGCACAGATTTGTATCATGATGTAATGTTCCATTTGTGGTTTTACTGCTTGCATTTTCCCGCATGGTTCTTTTAATGGTGACACATGTTTTTATGGTTTCTGAAGTTGAACAACCTTGGCGATATCATTCAAATGTAGCATGCTAAACCCCTTTTATTGCAGGATCGTCGTTCAATATGTCGTTTCATCTATGCAATACAGACATGCAAAGGCAGTGCCAGACATGGTCAGGCCATTTAGACCATCCAACAATCCAGTTGAGACATTGTAATCCAATAGCCATATGTTGTTAACGTATTCCAGCCATATATTTCAATCCACCATCATAGACCATCCAAAAGTCCACCTCGGTCCATTCCAATCTCTTCTCGAAAATTTGAGATTTGGCAACTGGGATTCTTCCAAGGTGTTTTTGTTGAACTTCATCGAAAATTGATCCCAAAATCTTACCCTGCTAATCATGGCTGGGAAATCCATAAATTCTCTGTAGAAATTCATAAATGCTCTATATATAGTTTGGTTTTAATCAATGGGGAAAACGTCGGAGTAAAGCTGGAAGTTTCCACCGTTTTCTATACACACCTGGTTTGGTGGACGCTGTCGGCATGAAAAAAGCATCCGGAGCCATGCCGCGTGCGCAACGAAGTCAATGATCCGGCCTGAGGTCCCAAGAATTGGCATGGGGGGTTATGGAAAATTATGGGAACATGATGATAGATAATGATGATAGATAATGACTGACAATGATGTTTATGTAGTAATCCCATGCCTCCTACTATTAAACACCCGCGTTCTATTGTCCCAAATAGAAATCCCTCCTAAATAAAGGTTTCTGAGCAATGTTAAATGTTAGGGGGATGGGACTAAACATCAACTGGTAGTTTGGAACATGCTTGTGTAATCTTACGTATATACTGGGGGTCTTGCTATATCCTCCATTATCAAAACACTATTTTCTGGGCAATTCGATGCCATTTGGAGGGAGTAGCGATTCTGTTTAATTACTTCGGAATCCCCATGGTGTCCTTGGATTTGAGACATTTGCACGAGATTTCGGATTGACATATGGATCCTGAGTTCAGCATTTGAACCTCAGAGTCGCAAGCCAAGCTAAACGTGCAAACATTGTGAGAGATCGTGGCACCACATTCCATTGAAGCACTGCGCTTGTGAAACTGACATGTTAATACACTAATATACCATGTATATGATATAGTATATCCATGTGTATCAATCTCTATTGAGTTTGAATGCGTTTTTTTTAACATCATTTGCTCAACAGGTACCATCAAGGTTTGGGGTTGTTTTGGTTTTAATTTGTTTACCAATTTGTTTACCATCCTCTTTCCCAAGATGGCCATCTCCGAGACCCCAAAATCCGCAAACCGAGGTGCGCACCACTCGCACCACTCGCTGCGGCAGCTTTGGAACGGAAACGAAGGACGGCAAGATGCGGCGCCCCCAAGGGGGGCTTGATGGTCTTTGGTTGTCCTTAATCAACGTATCACCAACAATGCAAGATGAAAGATGCCATAACCATGTGGGAAGCCATGGGAGACGGGCTGACTTCCCCTTGGCACCTTGTACTTTACATCGAAGAAATTGGTGAACTGATGTTCATCCACCTACCTTACCAAGAAAAAATTGTTAACCATGAGGATCTATGGATTCAATCTCCTTCACCATCAAGATAGGTCACCATGTCTAACCAACCAAAAAATAGGGAGTTTGACCCACAACCATTTGACACCCACTTCAGGGTGATCTCCGCAGGGGCTACCTTGCTGCAGATTGCGACGTGGAGCGGACTGAGAAACGACGTGGTGCCAAGGTGCGGTGACAAAGCCAGGCACAATTTGGTAGTTGAAGCTGTCCAACATCAAACAGCAACAAAGAATTGCGTCACCAATGATTTTGTTGCTGGACATTTACTACTCTGATCACTACTTACGCATCATTGAAATGGTGAAATTAGAGCGGCGTCCGGTTGGGGAAATCATCCGATTCAGTGCACTTTTGTTTGCTTCATGATGTACAAAAAAAGACAAGCTGCTGCATGACCAGCTTAGGCCAACGGAAGAAGATGAATGAAACTTGAAAAACCATCCCCTTGGGTAATAAGAATATTAATATATTAATCCCATTAAAAACCATCCCCTAATAACCATCCCCTTGGGCTTATTCCCATTCTATGTTTTCGCAGCAAAAACGGTCTTTGAAAGATCTTTTTGCGAGGCACCACCCTCGTTGTTGTTGCGCTTCCAGCTGCTGGGCAGAAGGAGAAGTTTGCCAGCAAAAAATGTCAGATACATAAGATATGCAATTAAGCATCATATGGAAGCTAAATAGCTACTGTACATAGATCGTGGATCATAGATCATATCATAGATTTTCTTTGATTTTCTATTGTGATGAGGTTTTCCTTTGCCAGTCTTGGCGTTTGTCAAGAGACACCGGTACATCGAACTTCCTCAAGTTTCGGGACGACAGCTGGGCCCCAGTTGGAAACCACCAGCTACTGGAAGTAGCTGGTTTTTTTTGGCAAAACTGTCGGACGCCAATCTTGTTGGAATACACCTTTTGACCCGTGCTTTTATTTGTCAATATCTTGAATACGTGCCTGCTCAGCCTACCCTGTGGAGCATATCCTCGTCTTTGGTGATAAAATCCACCAGATTGTTTTTTTAGATCCAAATGTACCCCGCAAAGGAAATTACCAGATCTAGTGGTAAACATTAGTAAATCTTAGAAAAATCAGTCTATAGGTGTCTATAGTGGAGTTCACCAGCTAAGTTTTTTCTGGATGATGATGGCTTAGCCGCTAAAGCCACTGCAGCATGCACCTGGTATCCACTAGTATATCCACTTAGGTCTGATGTGGAGCTGTTGTCACAACGACGTCCAGTGCCAGTGCAGTGGGATCTGGAACTGCAGCAGCTTCACCGAAGCGTGCAGGATGGGTCTGGAGATGACCGGAGGATGACCTGCTGGGTTTTCTCTTGGGTTTTCCACATCTCTGTTAGTAAAAACAGGAGGATATATTCCGGGATGCTATTGTGATTTAATTTGAATATATATATATATATGTGTGTGTGTATATGTATATATATATATAGTTGAAGTAATTTTGGACCATCTTCTGAAATGACAATGGTGATTTTAACGAGTACAGTGACCCCCTTTCTCAAAGATGGAGAAAATCATTCGGGGAGTTACCATAAAATTCACAAGTTAGATCTTTTCCCCCCGGAAAAAAAAACATGACCGGTGCCTTGGCCAGGCCCTAATCCGGCTCGTGGATGAACTGGCAGATGCCAAGGTGGCTGGCAGGGTCTCCTTGTACTGTAGGCTGTGAACATGTAACACGGGTACCTTACATAGAGTTTACAGATATGAATATTTTATATACAAGTATATCGCATATGATATTTCTAATCAATGCATATGTACATATACATATATATATATATATGATCATTACAGATTAAAGATAATTGAGGGTGTGTGTGTGTGTGATAGGTATACATTGTAAGATATTACATGGTCAGGGGCTTGCTGACAGACTTACCTTATGTGATATGGGTTTGAAGGATTCAAAAGGCAGAAATGGATGGCAACTGTGCCTGGTAAGTAGCCTCCATAGATTAAAGATTCTCTTAGCTGAGGCCAAATGTTCGTTTTGAACTTGTATTGTTTACATTCTTACCTTGCCTTGCTTGAGATGTATTCGCATACCTCCATGGGTGCATCTCAACTTTGTTTTTCATGGTTCCATTTCGCCTTTGTCGGCGCCCGAAATGACCCACACCATCCATCCCTGCAAGCCTCATGCACTGGACGAGGCGTCCAATATGTCGCAGGAGTTGGCCCGAGTCAGGTGGGCAGGGTTAGATGGACGGGATGCTCATTGATATTCGTCCACGTGGATCATTTCCATGTCAAAAAACGTAGGCTTCACATGGGTTTATCCGGTGGACCCTACGTTTGGATGGAAAAAAGAAGGAGTTCCTGGCGACATTTTCCACCCGAAAATCTGCCAGGAAGTCTTATCAGGACTTCGCCACAGCGCTCGAAACAGTGTCTGAGAGCGTGCAGGGCCAAGTCGCGACAGTCGTGGTCCACAAGATGTCGGACATTTCTGTCATTTAATGATGGTAAAATAGATGTGGCTCACCATGATCAAGTTTCCGTGATGAGGAATTGGAGCTTTTGGAAAATCAGCAGTATGGCCTTAAGTCAGGTTGGCATTATTTCCAAGCATCCGCGGTGTGATTGGGATTTCCAGTTTATATCAATACAATTAATATCGGGGGCATAGCATCAAAGAGGGATCTTTATTACAGTTTGGTTGGCTGTTCATCTCATTCCGCTTGCAAATTTCTTAGTGTCATTGGAAGTTGGAAATCCACAGCTGCTGCATCCCCCAAAGCCACCCTAAAATAATACATAAACATTGAGGAGTGTAATGAGCCCTTTTTATAGATGGCTCTACAACCCCACAAAAATAAAGCCCTGATGTGTTCATGAAGCTTAGATACAATAAGGCCTGTAAATGGCTACAAATTATCCACCCCCAGACAGAAAATGGAAAAGTAATGTCCAATCAAAATAGCGAGAATCAATTTGAAGGATTGCTTTAAAAAAAAAATGTGTGTTTTTTCTTTGTGTTCAACAATGCTTCTCCATGGCCCATAGTTCCACATTAAACACACCATCCGCTCCTTAGGTGCTTGGGTCCAAGCCTCTGAGCGTCACTGGCCCTTGGGCCCCGCTGCTCTTGCGCTTCAGGACCAACAGGGGAGCAACAGGGGACCAACAGGATGGGGGAAATCAGATGGGGATTAAAGATGTCTTAAACAAAGAATCGGATGATTACTGACGATTGATGATGGTTGATGATTATTAATTATTGATGATTGATGTATAATGATGTATTTAAGAAAACATCAGCACAGCACATTGGGATGGATATGAAATTGGGACGAGAATATGCAGACTTGCTTTGGCGAAGATGTGTATTGTCTTTGATGTATTATCTTTGATGTTAAGCAAACAATAAATGGGATGATTCTGTGCATGCTGTACCATCACTCATATCAAATATACACACGACCGTCTTTGGGACATAAAAGATACGGTGATGCCATTGTCGCTGGGATCAAACATCAAAGATATGTGTACATCTATGCATGTATAAACGTATACTACACTTGGGGGTGCAAAACGCTACCAATGTGGCCATTTGCGATTTGACCAAGCAAGTTCATTTCACCCGCAAACATGTACATTATCCCGGCAAGAGACCCCAAACAGTGTGGGGGGACTAAATGGAGAATGTATTATAATGTTGGTGATGATGATGATGATGATGATGGTGATGTTGATGATGGTTGTCATGGTGATGATGATTTTGATTATGATGATGATCATGATGATGATCATGATGATGATGATGATCATGTGATGATGATCATGTGATGATGATGATGATGATGATGATGTGGATGTGTGAGCCTGCGCAGTCGAAATGCACATGGACATTTCACAAGAGCCATTTCGTTTAGAAATTTACAGGGAAAATGCCCAACGCGACGGATACCACCTCGATTGAACACCGGGCCTTAACTGTTACCGTAAGAACCCCTCAGTGTGGCCACACTGTTTGGGGAAAAAAGAAAAGAAACGTGCACCCTTTCTTCGCTCAATTTTTCACTGAGCTGCATGTAGTGTATCCAGTGATGAAGGAGCTGTGGTTGTCGATTTTCTCCATGCAATGGAGAGCCAGTTGATGCTACTAAGACTTTCCCAACCACATGATAGCAATCTATTCTGTTCAATTTTATTGATCTTAAATCCAGGGTTAGCGATAAATATATAATATATTTTATATATATATATTTATTTATTTATATATGAGATATTTGAGAATTAATCCAGGCTATCATTATTTTATCATTGGCCCATCATTGGCCCATTCTTTGATCAGTCTCATGATTGACACAGATGTAGTACCTGAAATGAGCAATTTGATAATTGGGTGCTTCCATAAATGGGGATACTCCCAACTGGATGGTTTATAATTGAAAATCCATGAAAACCCTTTATAAATAGATGATTTGGGGATGATCCCCCTATGACTTAGGAAACCTCCAATTGATTGGCCCATATCATCCTTTCAGGTACTACATTTGTGGCCTCTTTTCCTGGGGCGTTCTGACGGAAAAGACGGTCGCGGAGGCACAAGATATGGCTAGATGATCTCCAAGAAGCATGGGATGATGTGTGTGTGCCCTTTGGTAATCTAACGTAACTATGGGAAATCACCATTGTTAATAGGTAAATCATTTAAATCATCTATAAACGAGTTATTTTCCATAGAAATGTCATACTACTGAGAAAATATCAAACAGTTGTTTTTTACAAAGAGCTAATGGACAATAGCGATTTCTTCTGAGTAAATCCTGACAAAATGCAACCATTTCTACGGTTTTGTGAAATCACCACAGGGCATATCAACAATCAGACTGGATGGCGCTTTCGAGCCATATGGTAAACCCAACAATTCACTTTGGGGATGGCATCCTGTCTGAGTCTGATGAGATTAGACATATCACCTTGAAAGGTGTGAAAAAGGGGCTCGCCAAGCATTTGGTCTCACTCTGTTTGGTGCAAAAGACCCTCTAGTTATTCAACATTTTTTGACGTGTCTTTGGAAAATGGCCCATAGAAGTCGATGTTTTTATGATTTACCTATTAACAATGGTGATTCACCAGCCAGCAAACTGTGAATTTTCCAGTGCGTCAGTGAGAAGTTTCACTTCACTGACCACTTTGTGCAAAACCCTCCAATCTCTTTGCCATCAGCTGTAGAAAAACCACACCCTGGGCTCCAAGAATAGACCTCTGAAACTGAATCAGGAACAGACATGGGATTCTTCAGGAGTTCTCCAACTCTCAGATCTGATATGTTGTATAAAGATCTAGATATTATGCGGTTATTTTTATCAATGCAGTAGATAAATTCATCAAGCACATCAATTTAATACCCATATCAAAGATCTAGATGTTTCTTCAACAATCCATATATATAATATAGACAGCGTGATATATATATATAGAGAGAGAGAGAGGAAAAAAAAGAGAGAGAGACATAGTGATATATATATATGATCCTATGGTGTGCCCCAAGAGAGTGTGGGGGCTAGAACCCCTAGAAAAATATAAAAATCGATCAAATTCGAAGGATTTCTGAAATAAAATGTTGTCAGACCCCAGATTTTTTTGGGGGGGTGCATTTTATCTTTTGAGGTGCCTTACCCATAAACTTAACTGACAGCTAGGGGCTATCAAACAGGATGGAGATGGCACCCACAACGGTATGTATATAAAATAAAATCACAGGGCCTGAGGTAAAACACCCGTGGCTGCCAGCATGCAACACTTGTCTCCTGAAGCTCTGGTTATGCTAATTCCTAACTATTAGGTTATTTGACTTTTGAAGGTTATGTTCTATCTATCAGTTAGTTAAATGAAAAATCCACATGTGTTCAGATTGTTTCTTTGAATAACATTCTTTTTTATTAACAACCTCAAACACGTTCAACATTTTGTGGATATACTTGCAAGCAAAAAGTTCAAACATGATTAAAACAATTCGAATAAGAAAACAAGATCAACCCAGAGAAAAAAATGCCGGGGCCCCACGTCCAACAGTTGCCAGGTGTGAGGGGCCCCGACGTCATATTCTCTTAGTACCTGTCCAGTGTGTCTTGCTTGGATTATCCTATCTTACCTTATGCCCTATCATTTTATTTACATGTTGTTCTTAGGCCCTTGCATTTTTTTTATTTTTTTAGGGGTCCCATCCCTCCCCCTGGCACCACACGGGGATTATATATGTATATATAACGGGAATGAACATCCATCACTATAGGAATCTCCATCTTGAAACATTCCCAGCTACTAATCGCCAGGTGAGCCACGAGCTGAACCGCCTTGGTGCCGAGGGCCTTTTGGACCCACTGGCAGGGACGGGGTCGGCGACCGAGACATCCAAAAAAAAATTCCAGACCGCCCGGAAACACTCTGAAACCATGGTTTTTGTTGGGATATGTATATATATATATATTTGGACTATATTGTATATATTTTGGGACACAATCTGGGTGTTGTTGTCTGGATCGGGGAATGGGATTTTGCTTTGTAGCTGATATTGCCGGATTGATTATCCAGATGGTGATTTCAAGATCAAAAAATGTGTTTTTTCGTTTAACGCAAGCATCAAACACGGGAAAAGGGAGCGGTAAAAACGTGGGGATTTCATCGTTGCGGCATTTTTGCGATTGGGGATTGTTTGAACAAACATCTATGAATTGGTATAGAATAGGGAAGGTATGGAGACAGTGAGATATGGCGAGGACATATTTTTTGGGTGATGTTTGAACATGAGGTTTGCCCCCAGTCATGGCAATTGTTGTAGAAAAGATGCTCATGATAGGCAATTGGATTTTTTGGGGGTACCTAGTACCCTATCCTAAGACAAAACCATTTATAAAGCGTACAACAGCAAGATAATATCTCTGTCTTCCTTGGTCCTTGCCAACATAACCGCAATGGCTAGGGGTTTGTGCACAGACTTCCGCACTCTGCAGCGAAAAAGGCATGCAATATAATATGCTTTTAAAAAGTAGTCAGCACTTTAAAATGAAGAAATACTAGGTCAGATTTTTGCACCAGATATGTTGCAATGAGGGTCAAAAGAGCTTCAAAGAGTTAAAAGTAATGGTGAAGAAAGCCAACTATTTTGATGGGGAGACTATGGGGATGTACTAGGGGATATAGTAAGGGATGTATATATACCACTTAGCTAGCGCCATGGCCAATCAAAGTCGAGACAGCAAAGGTCTGGAACATAGGGATTGCATGGGAATGCTTGGGACATGTTGGGAGCTGGATTGCATTTTTATATGAGTTTACCCCTTACCCTCTGGTGGTTTCACATAGCTACTGAAAATCGAGAGAGAGAGAGAGGGAGAGAGACGGAGAGAGAGAGAGATAGAGACAGAGAGAGAGAGAGAGAGATGCACGGAGACGGAACAAGACACACCACAAACACAAGCTTTCCGGCTCGAAGCACACAGGGCACCAGCTACTCTCCACTCTCCCCCGATAGAAGTGCGCAGAATGGTCCTTCCCTTCGCAGTCCTTGCCTTGGTAGTCGATTTCGTGGGCGTGGATCGCCGCGTCCGCGGAGCTTTGACCGCGACCATGGTGTTTCGTACGCCGGTGGGAGACCGCGCAGGAGACCCTGTGTCGATGCAGCAGCACACGGCAGGTCACAGACCCGCCCTGCGAGGTCCGGTGCCGTTGCTGGGACAGGGAAGGTGCTCCGCCTCGGCTCCTGTCGCGGGTGGTCCCCGACCACCTCCTTTGCAGTCATCATGAGCATCCTCATCCATGCGGCCGCCTGGGTGATCGCCGTCTCCCTGCCCAACGGGCGGGGTGGGAGAAAGGGCGCTGATGCTCAAGGTGGCCATTTGGGAGCAGGCTCAGCAGCCCCAGGGCGAGGATGACACGGTGTGGAGCGTGGTTTGGATGTCGCAGCCATTTTTGTTTTTATGGTTCGTCGTTGAGGGCATAACTGACATGGTTACGTACTGGCTGCCGGCACCTACAACAAAGCAGTACTGTGGGCCATTGCGCTGTGTGCTCTGTGATAGTATTCTTCATAACACTTATGCGACGCGTGCGGAGCTGATGGGACATGAGTCTGCAGTCCATTCAGAAAGTGGTATCGATCAGTGTAAAACAGAGGGATGCCTTCGCTGCTTCAAGAGTTCTGGGCACTCAGGGCCCACTGTGCCATGAAGAGGCATGAATGTGAGGTAGGGTGGCGCCAGTAGTTTGACGATGAGCATTGAGGAAAAAGGTTAGGGTTGTTTAGCATTGGGGCGTGTGTGGCTGTTTGTTTGTGAATGAGCATACCGCGTGCTATTGGTTTTATCAGTATGTGTATGCATGGGTAATGTTTTGGATCAAGCAGAAGAGATGGCGGGACCGAGCACGGCAACGGTCTTTAGGCCATTTGCTTTTGGTCAGCCAGTGTTACCGACTCTTAGCGCTGGTGTCTCCGAGCCGCTTCCTTTCGGTTTCCATGCCCTGGATGGAGACGTTACTCTTGGACTGAGCTCCGATCCACCATGTTGGACTGCTGGTGGATTCATGGACATCCCAAATGTTTTGTCACGCTTGGTGGATGATGGCATCGATCTTTCTTCGGCCGTTGCCGTGGAAACCAGGTGCTATCGATCAATGACCGCTGTGTGCGGAAGTTTAGTATGCCTTGTGAGATGTACACTAGCGGTGCCTATGCTCCAGTTGGAGGAGTGGTTCATGGGGTGCCTCCTCAGCTAGCAAACTCCAAGAGTGAAAGCATGACGGGTCAAGTGTTGGCAGATCATGCAGTGGTGCTGGGAACTTTTTCTGAAGTGAAAATTCCTCCACATCCTGTGGTACCACAAAGCTGCCTTTGTAGCGCGATGGAATCATCTCATGGACGATTTGTGTATCGTGGAGCTCTAGTCATTTGCGCTTTGGAGCTGTTGGCATTGAAAGAGCCGACACAAAGCTTCAATTTGAAGCCATCTTCGATACCTCCTATCAGCGTGGTCAATAGGCTTGACTTGATCGGCCACCTCGTCGCTGCGCGCGTACCGCGCACTCCTGTTGCCCTCCGCGCTGCAGCCGCGGCTGGCTGGCGCCGCAGGTGGTGGTCCATCATCCTCAGCACAGCCGTCCAACGGGCACTCGCCACAACTGCGCTTGGCGGCCCGCTCTACCCCCAGGCTGCCGAGGACGCGCCTTCCTTGGCCGCTGTCCTAGCCCTCGCCCCACAAGAGGGCCCTAGCCGGATGCCACTGCGTGTCGCGGCCTAACTGACGTGCAGGAACCCAAAAAGGAGCGCGGGAGGAAAAAAAAATCCTTTCTCCCTGATACTAAGCCCCTTCCCAAAATAGTAAACACTTCAGGTACTTTTTATTATTAGGTTAGTATTTATTGAAACCTTAAATAAAAACTATTGGTTTCGATTTCAAAATCAATTTAATTTCCTTATATAACGCGATTAAAATATTGCCAAAAATTCGATTTCGAAGCGGTCCCTAATAATAAATTGAAGCCTTTAATAAAACTAGACGACGGTTGGCCCGAGAGCGAAAAAGACGTTTTTCAAGCTGCTCTGAGTATGGTAGTCGTAAAAAATAGTCGATGAATGGTTGGTGAATTGTATATGAGCTATGGAGGGATAAGTTGTGAAAAGTAAGATTGATGAAGAAGAGGATACATGTGACAACCTATGCACATGCACTGTGCTGCTTGGTAAAGGGCATCGTATGACACGTGACGTGCAACCACAGAGAGACATAGATAGAGAGAGAGAGGGAGAGGGGGAGAGAGAGGGAGAGAGAGAGAGAGACGGAGAGAGAGAAAGAGGGGGAGACGAGAGAGAGGGAGAGAGAGAGCAGGGTCTTCTGTTGTTAGTATTGAGACACTATATTACAAGACAATACATTAAAGATGAATTTTTGCACAGAAGCCGTTACACACAGACGCATTTTCCACACAGACACTTTTACACGCAAACACTTTTACACACAGACACTTTTATACACAGACACTTTTCCACACAGAAGCTTTTACACACATACGCTTTTACACAGACGCTTTTACACACAGACCCTTTTACACACAGACGTTTTTACACACAAACACTTTTACACACATACGCTTTTACACACGGACGCTTTTACACGCAAACACTTTTACATACAGACGCTTTTACACACAGACGCTTTTACACACAGACACTTTTACACACAGGGACGTTTACATGCAGACACTTTCACACACAAACGCTTTTACACACAGACGCTTCCACAAGGACTTTTACACACAGACGCTCACAAAGCGCGGCACCACTGGGTGACCTCAGTTGCAAACAAAGGTGCACAAACATAGTCAGTTGCAATGGAAATGCTAAAAAATCGCACAAGACCAGGCTCAGTACCATAGTGCAAATGGCCCCAGAAATGGCACGTGTTATTTCATTTTTGTATGGACAATACCACGAAAATGGGCCAAAAAGATCAGTACCATGAGACTGTAAATCACACGTGTGACAATACTTCACTACTGATATGCCTGCATACGTTTGCACACAAAAAAAGGTCCAATACCATATGATTTCATTTTTGTGTAGAAAATCACACATAAATGGCCGAGAAAAGCTCGGTACCATGATGCCGTGCACGACATATGTTATTTCATGTTTGTATGGAAAATCCCACATAAATAGCCCAAAAAACATCGGTACCATGATGCCGTTTTTTTTGTTGCACCCAACCTCCGTGGAAACCGCCAAGACTTTCATCAACGAGCTGCGCAGCTCTGCTACAGGCAGCCAATTCCGGTTGGAATGTGTCTCCACACCACCCGCAGCAGCCAGGACTCGAAGCTCGTCTCTTCCTATCTCGTACAAAGCACGACGGAGCCACCCCTCACCCTCTGAAACAGCTCCAAGGTGAAGTTCTTCTAATTTGGCAGCCGATGCTTCGTCCACCTACGGCATCCGACACACTGCCACCACAAAACAACCATCATCCTACAACATTGCACCATGTAACAAACATTAAAGTTCGGTCACAAAAACAACTCCGGTCAAAACACATTTTTGGTTGAACCCAACCTCCGTGGCGGGTTCCAAGACTTTCATCAACGAGCTGCGCAGCTCTGCTACAGGCAGCCAAGCCTTGTCGGATCGTGTCTCCACACCACCCGCAGCAGCCAGAACTCGAAGCTGACGAGCTGACATTTCCGACAGAGAACGACTGAGCCACTCCTTACCCTGTGAAACAGCTCCTAGGCGAAGTTCTTCCAATTTGGCAGCCGATGCCTCGTCCACCTACAGCATCCGACACACTGCAACCACAAAACAACAATCATCCTACAACATTGCACCATGTGACAAACATCCAAATTCGTTCACAAAAGCAACTCCGGTCAAAACACATTTTTGGTTGAACCTAACCTCCGTGGAGGGTTCCAAGACTTTCATCAAGGAGCTGCGCAGCTCTGCTACAGGCAACCAATTCCGGTTGGAATGTGTCACCACACCACCCGCACCAGCCAGGACTCGAAGCTCGTTTTTTTGGTATTTCCGACAGAGAACGACTGAGCCACTCCTTGCCCTGTGAAACAGCTCCTAAGCGAAGTTCTTCCAATTTGGCAGCGGATGCCTCGTCCACCTACAGCATCCGACACACTGCAACCACAAAACAACAATCATCCTACAACATTGCACCATGTGACAAACATTCAAATTCGTTCACAAAAACAACCCCGGTCAAAACACATTTTTGGTTGAACCCAACCTCCGTGGCGGGTTCCAAGACTTTCATCAAGGAGCTGCGCAGCTCTGCTACAGGCAACCAATTCCGGTTGGAATGTGTCACCACACCACCCGCACCAGCCAGGACTCGAAGCTCGTTTTTTGGTATTTCCGACAAAGAACGACTGAGCCACTCCTTGCCCTGTGAAACAGCTCCTAAGCGAAGTTCTTCCAATTTGGCAGCGGATGCCTCGTCCACCTACAGCATCCGACACACTGCCACCACAAAACAACAATCATCCTACAACATTGCACCATGTGACAAACATGCAACTTTCGTCATAATCCTATTCTGCCCCACCGGACCTGCATGCGTGGTGCCAAGACATCCAGCAATCGAGCGCGCAGCTCTCCAACCGCAGGCCACTTCTTGTCCGGTCCACGGCCAACATTCCGAGCATGTGCCATTTTGCGAAGCTCCATTACAGAAATTTCTGCCAGGGCATCCTGGAGCCGTTCACGACCCCTGGTCACAGCACTGCTACGCAGCTCCTGCAACCGAATTTCCACGGCATCGGACGACGCGGACGACGCGCTCGCATGCTCCATTCGCACGGACATTCCCTTCAGCAAATGAAACAGCGACCACAAAACGTCCACAAACGTCACGGTGCGTGACTTGAACCAAACATTTTGCATTCAGAAATTCCGAGACATGCATATCTGTTCGCTTGGTTTCAAAACAATGCCATGACATGCTTGATTTCAAAACAAAACAATGCCATGACATGCTTGATTTCAAAACAAAAAGTTTGAGTTCAGGACCATACTCTGTCATTGAGCGACACTCGTCCAAACAACAGCATCGTTGTGTGGTCTCAACCTTGGTGTAGCGCGCACCATCGAAAGCAGTTGTATTGCTGTAGTGAACGACACAATCAATTGAAATGTCTACACGTGCCCAAGCATCATCACTCTCCCTTCAACTAAACGAACCGAGCTCCACACGTCCTAGCACGGATGCACTAGCAAGCATTTTCACCCTCAATCTCTAACAGTTCCATGTCGTGCGGTAAAAGCCTTTTAAACCAAAAATTACACACAAAAGCTTTTACACACAAACGCTTTTACACATGGTGCTTTTACACAAACACTCTTTGACACACAGACGCTTTGACACACAAAAGCCTTTACACACAAACGCTTTTACACACAAAAGCTTTTACACACAAAAGCTTTTACACACAGACGGTTTTACACACAGACGCTGTTACACGCAGACGCTTTTTTAAACACGCACACACGCTTTCACACACAGACGGTTTTACACACAGACGCTTTTACACACAGACGCTTTTACACAGACGCTTTTACACGCAGATGCTTTTTACACACGCACACACGCTTTCACACACAAACGCTTTTACAAACAGATGCTTCACGGACACTTCAAGACAAAGACGCTTTTACACACAGACACTTTTACACACAAACGCTTATACACATAGAGGCGTTTACACACAGACACTTTTACACAAACGAAAGCGTCCATCGCAATTTTTCCTCAGTTTTTGACGTCCAACGTCCATTTCGTGCGAAAGGGTTGCGCGCGACGCATCAAAGTCGCAATTTTTCCTCAGTTTTTGACGTCCAACGTCCATTTCATGCGAAAGGGTTGCGATTGACACCTCAAAGTCGCAATTTTTCCGCAGTTTTTGACGCCCAACGTCCATTTCGTGCGAAAGGGTTGCCGGGGACGCCAGTTTTTGACGTCCAACGTCCATTTCGTGCGAAAGGGTTGCGCGCGACACCTCAAAGTCGCAATTTTTCCTCAGTTTTTGACGTCCAACGTCCATTTCGTGCGAAAGGGCAATTTTACCTAGGTTTTGGACGTCCAACGTCCATTTCGTGCGAAAGGGTTGCGTTTCGTGGCGCTCCGGCGGCACCGCCCCCGCCTTAAGAGAGAATTGAAGAAGAGCGAGAGGAGATCTGCAGATGTGAAGGTGTGAAAATGTAGATCCGCAGATGTGAGGGTGTGAAGATGTAGATCTGCAGCTGTGAGGGTGTGAAGATGTAGATCTGCAGATGTGAAGGTGTGAAGATGTAGATCTGCAGATGTGAGGGTGTGAAGATGTAGATCTGCAGATGTGAGGGTGTGAAGATGTAGATCTGCAGATGTGAGGGTGTGAAGATGTAGATCTGCAGGTGTGAGGCTGTGAAGATCTAGATCTGCAGATGTGAGGGTGTGAAGATGTAGATCTGCAGCTGTGAGGGTGTGAAGATCTAGATCTGCAGGTGTGAGGGTGTGAAGATGTAGATCTGCAGGTGTGAGGGTGTGAAGATGTAGATCAGCAGGTGTGAAGGTGTGAAGATGTACATCTGCAGATGTGAGGGTGTGAAGATCTAGATCAGCAGGTGTGAGGGTGTGAAGATGTAGATCAGCAGATGTGAAGGTGTGAAGATGTAGTATAACGGCTGCTTTTTTACGAAGAACCCTTCGCAGGCGCTCTCGGGAAAAATACTTTTTGTTTCGATTCCAAAATCAATTAAACTTCCTTTACTGACGCAACTAAAATATTGCCAAAAATTGGATTTCGAAGCGGTCCCTAATAATAAATTGAAACGTTTAATAAAAAATACTTTTTGTTTCGATTCCAAAATCAATTACATTTCCTTTTCTAACGAAATTAAAATATGGCCAAAAATTGGATTTCGAAGCGGTCCCTAATAATAAGTTGAAGGCTTTAATAAAAAAATACTTTTTGTTTCGATTTCAAAATCAATTACATTTCCTTTTCTAACGAAATTAAAATATTGCCAAAAATTGGATTTCGAAGCGGTCCCTAATAATAAATTGAAACGTTTAATAAAAAATACTTTTTGTTTCGATTCCAAAATCAATTAAATTTCCTTTACTAACGCAATTAAAATGTTGCCGAAAATTAGATTTCGGGCGGGCTCTAATAATGAATTAAAAGCTCTAATATAAAGAATTAAAGTTTTCCACGGACCCTTATAATAAACACCTCGGGATTAACTATTTTTTATTATTTGGTGGCAAAACCCACAAATGGTAGCTTTATTTTTAACTTGTTTTCTAAAGGGGATCAATTAAAAGACAAATTGGCCAACCTGAAATTTTCCAAAATTGGAGATTCATCCTAGTTTTTATTATTTGGGGGGGCTTAGTAATAGGGGGAAGGGATTAGTTGAACATCAAGCCATGGAAATCTCATTGAATGGGGGTATGGAGGTTTCCTAAAAATCTAGAATTGGTTATTATATGATGTAATCAATGGGAAAAGCAATGGTTTGGTGTAGCCATATTTTGGGAAACCTCCACATGATGATGGTAAAACATACAGTTACAGATCTATCGTATATAATGATACATAATGTGGGAAACCCCATAATAAACCTACCAGCTGCGATGATTTATACCACCCACTTATGGGAAGTTTGGGGATTGGTTATTATTCGGTTTACCACAATGAAAATGGCCCATTTATGATTCACCTATCAAAAAATGTTAGTTTTCCATACCAAACTGTGAAAATGCCGAGAGTTATATTTCTATTTCTTACATGAGTTATACAATTGTTTGCCAGTTACAAGTCAGTAAGTCAACCCATTTATGGACTGATAGCCTTATTTATAGCCATAAAAATAAGTGGTAAAGGGCTTGAACTCTGAGGAGAATATTGTGCTTCCCAGTTCACCATTGCCATGCTGCTTCTGTATCATCCAGCCGGTACCCAGGTGGCATGCGTATCTTTTCGAGGAGGTGAGCAGTTGACCCTGGTGAAGTTCAGTGAACTTGGGTAATCAATGAAAATTCCTTGAAACATGGGAAAATCATCAGAATATCATGGGAAAACATAGGAAATCCTCGGACAGAGCCATGCAGGTGTCGACAGTTCGGAAAATCTTCCACAAATAGAGGATATTCCGGATATTCCAGCAGGCTATGTTCGATTTTGCACCGGAGGCTATCATAGTTTTTTGTTTTCCATTGGGTTGATGAGGGCCAAGATCCTTTTTTTGGGCTCAGGGGTGGTGATGAGATGTCCAACAGATGCCTGCTTGAAAGGCGTTCATCCACAACATGGAGGGCAAATCATGGGAAATGCGTCCACGGAGTCGTCACTTCATTTGTTGTGAGTTCACTGTCATTTTTCGGGCTATTTGTCCAAATTCTGAAACCCATTTTGCATCCCATTATGAATCCCATATACTCCCATTGTTTCCTGTAAAATCAACAATTTTCTTGGAAAAAGATCATGAAACCAGAAGCGAAACTGGTTGGCCGCGGTAGTACCGGGCATGGCAGTCCTCAGATGGCTGATTTCCCAATCGACCTTGAGGTCTCCCTGCCGAGTGCACGCTGTGAAACTCTCGCTGTCTCGCTGTCTGGCACCGTTGCTGACTTGAAATTAGCTGCGCAGAAGTCTTTGCGGCAACCCTTCCTGAGGCTTGCTGCCCCCGATGGGCGGGCGCCTTTCGGATCCAACAGAAACTCGTTGCTTGTCCGGTGACAGCCTTACTGCTGTTGCTCAGCGGCCAAAGATAGCTGCATCTTGGTGTGCGTTTGCTTTGTGGTGTGTTGGAAGAGACAGAATTGTTGCGTGGGGCCTGCCAGACCATGGCGGTGACAGCTCCAGAGGGCAAAATCAGCTGCGAAATATTCAGCAGGTTTAATCACAATGCTTTTGCTGCCATTTTGGCAGATAAAACGGTGGTGACATGCGGCGGTCCACACCGTGCAGCTCCAGAGTGCAAGAACAGCGGCAGAATGTGCAGCAGCTCTGTGGCACACTCCGTGTTTTTGCTGCAGTTGTGGCAGATGGAAGCGTGGTGAACTGGGGCGATGAATCCCATGGTGGTAACAGCTCCGAAGTCCAAGATCAGCTTCAGAATGTTCAGCAGGTTTGTGCCACGGGCGGTGCTTTTGTTGCCATTTTGGCAAATGGAAGTGCCGTGACCTGGGGCATTCAATTTGTTGGTGGTGGCAGCTCCAGAGTCCAACATCAGCTCAGGAATGTCCAGCAGATTTGTGGCACACTCGTTGCTTTTGCTGCCATTTTGGAAGACAGAAGCGTGGTGACATGGGGCCGTCCAGACTATGGCGGTGACAGCTCCAGAGTGCAAGACCAGCTGAGAAATGCCCAGCAAATCAGTTGCACCGCTTCTGTAGCTTTGGGTGATGGAACTGTGGTGACATGAATGATGCTGACGTTGGCGGCGACAGCTCCGCGGTGCGAGATCGGCTTCGGAATGTTCGGCAGATTTTTGGCACACGCAGTGCTTTTGCTGCGGTCTTGGCGGATGGAACTGTGGTCACCTGGGGTGATCCGCAACGCGGTGGCGACAGCTCCAGAGTCCAATTTCAGCTCAGGAAGGTTGCGGAGATTTCTGCCACAGGCGGTGCTTTTGCTGGGATTTTGGCCAATGGAGTCGTGGTGACATGGGGCATGCCAGGCCGTGGTGGCGACAGCTCCGGGGTCCAAGATGAGTTCAGATATGTCTATGCGCATGTGAAGGCAAAAAAGAGAAGTCCGGCAAGTTAGGTGAAGTATACAGCCCCTACATCCCCATGTTCGTTGCTCATCAGCCTTGGACTTGCAGACTGTTTCTCATTTCATTGTAACATGAACTTGTTCCTCCAGTGGGCGCCCGGCTATAAGGTGGATTTCTGATTTTAACCTCCATTAACTATCGATTCATCTTCCGTAAAAGTTATTGAAGACCAACTTCGCAAACTACGGGGCACCATTGGTCTCTTGCGTAGCAAATTATTCATTTGCGGGTCGCCGGTTCTTAGACGACCATGACCCATTCCTATCAAGACCCCAAACCTATCAAGCAGGCATTGCGGTCTCCTCCCATTAAATGGCCCCAAGGTTCCTGCAACCATCCTACCTTCTTCACCGAACTCTTGTGGTTCGACATTTGAATAGATTAATGGGCGGTTAACAATCAGAAACGGGGTTCAATATTCTGCAATGGCTACTTGACATGGTTTAGTCATCCTTAATTGGCTCTTCCTCATTTGTTGCTCTATTTCCTATTTTGGGTGGTTCACCCCGTGCTTTTTTTCCATGATCTTTCCAAGAAACCTTTCAAAAGTTGAAATATTCAATATTATAGTGATATTGGTTAAATTTATCCCAATTCAAAAAAATAAACGGTGCTAAGGCCAAGTTTAAATCGCCACGGATATGGGGACTGGGCTTGCAGGTTGGAGGCTTGCGGGTGATTGCCTTGGATTCCGCCGATGTGAAGGCTTCGCTTCTGATGCGCGGCCCGGGATATGGAGCTTCGCTTGCCTTTTTGATCTTCACCTTCTGGTGAAACAAGTGTTCAAGAATGGTAGTAATGGATAAATAGTTGGTAAATGATGGTTAATGGTAATAAATAAATGATAAGGTATACTCTCTGGGTAAATTAACAGTTGGAACCCTGAAAATAACCAATGTTGAGTAGAAACTATAGCGACAACGTGAATGTTAGAACGTCTTTTGGAACATATTCCAGATTTGGGTTTGCAGCTAGGGATGTTCTAAACTTCAAACCCTTGTCTGCCAAGGTCTATGTTAATGTACTGGAGCGTTTCAAAGGTTTCATTATGAAAAGTACTTCCCTCTGGGTCCAGAAGTGAACCCAGTTCTTGGGGATCACCTGGGCCGTTTCTGTGAAAGGATTATACGCCGGTTCCCATAAGCTTCCGGGGTCCCAGCATTTGTCCCCATAAAGTCCTCCACGTGTGTGTTGTAAGGCTTCAAGCTGGGTGATGCTTGTTTTATTGAACGAAATATGATGAAATCGTCTCATGAGACAACGGGGCCCTGGGTGCTGCCAACCAAAAATCGCTACCTTTGATGGCAGAATTTGATCAGAAAGCCAGGGCAAAGTAGATGGTCGTGAATTGAACCTTCGCATGGCTTTGAAAATTGGCTACCCCTAAAATTCCACCGTTTATCATCACTTTGTCACTTTGCCTATTGAATTGCCACAATTGAAGATGAATTGCCCTATTTTCAGACACTCAAGCATCCATTTGTTGGTCACATATCCCCATTGTATGTCGCGTGTATATATTCTCATTTAAGTCACTTAAAACCCGGTCAACACCTTTTTGTTGAAATCCATTAACATTGTTTAAATTCACACATTTCTGTACTCCCCCGGCATGGAACGTCGTCTGAAAAAAGAAGCCTAACTGCACGCTCAGACTCTCAATCAACTTGTTTGCTGTGTTACTCTTTTTATAGATATACCAGTAGTACCGCACAAGGCGGTGGCGGAAGTTTCAGAATAGGACACCTATAGGAGACGTTGGTTGTTGTGAATCACGGATGGCAGAGCGAAGCCACTGATTGACCGAAAGGTGGTTGGAGTTGTGTTTGCTGGAGTGGTTGCAATGGTTGCAGTGGTCACCTCACCCACAACTGCTGGATGTAGTGTGATGTACTGCAACTGTAGTTGTAGTTGTAGGGTAGTGGAGTTGCAGTTGTGGTGTAATGTAATTAGTGTAGTGTATTTGCAGTTATATAGTTGTAGCTGTAGTTGTTTTGTAGTTGTAGTAGTTGTAGTTGTTGTAGTTGTTGTTGTAGTTGTAGCTGTAGTTGTTGTGTGGTTGTAGTTGTTGTGTAGTGTAGTTGTAGTAGTAGTTGTTGTTGTTGTAGTTGTTGTAGTTGTTGTAGTTGTAGTTGTAGTTGTTGTTGTAGCTGTTGTAGTTGTTGTTGTTGCTGTTGTTGTTGTAGTTGCTGTAGTTGTAGTTCTAGTTGTAGTTGTTGTAGTTGTAGTTGTTGTAGTTGTTGTAGTTGTAGTTGTTGTGGTTGGTGTTGTTGTTGTTGTTGTTGTAGTTGTTGTGGTTGGTGTTGTTGTTGTTGTTGTTGTTGTTGTGGTTGTTGTGGTTGTTGTGGTTGTTGTGGTTGTTGTGGTTGTTGTTGTTGTTGTTGTTGTTGCTGTTGCTGTTGCTGTTGTCGTCGAAGTTAGGGTAGTTAAGTTAGTCAAGTTAGTTAAGTTAATCAGTGTCTACTTTTTCGACATCTTCACGTCGAAAAAGGCTCAAAACCCTCAGTTTTTTACACTTTTGACTTCGAAATGTGCTTCGCGCCACAACGGCGTACACTTTTTCGACACTTTTTCGACATCCGAACCTCCAAAAGTGGTCCGAGACCGTCAGTTTTTAACACTTTTGACTTCAAAATGTGCTTCGCGCCACAACGGCGTGCACTTTTTTGACATCTCAACTTCCAAAAGTGCTCCGAGAATGGTGTGCTTTGTACATTTTGACTTGGAAATGTGCTTCGCGCCACAGCGGCGTCCACTTTTTCGACATCATAACTTCCAAAAGTGGTCCGAACCTGGTGTGTTTTGTACATTTTGACTTGGAAATGTGCTTCGCGCCACAACGGCGTCCACTTTTTCAACATCGCAACTTCCAAAAGTGGTCCGAGAATGGTGTGTTTTGTACATTTTGACTTGGAAATGTGCTTCGCGCCACAACGGCGTGCACTTTTTCATCTCTCATCCGGCCAGCTGGCTCCGCACCCGCCGCTTTAGCGAGCCTACTTTTCGACCCTCCGGAGCCACAAATCATTGGAAAAACACAGTGTTTCGCGACTTTCCTACCTTTTCGCGCATCTGTATCTTCTGTCTTCTTACTCTTTCTCTTCTAATCTTTCTCTTCTCTATGCCTCTTCCCTGCTCTGCTTTTCATCTCTCCATATTGCCGGAAGTTTGACTTCTAAACTTCCTTCGATGATATGTGTATACTTTTAAAAACTTTAAATGTAGATTTAATATGATATATAATATGATTCATAATATGATATATAATATAATATGTATACTGTATATTCTATATCTATGCATACATATATGCACATGTGCTGGGAGAAATTGGGATGTGTACCTCACTCATGAACCATGTCTATTCAGGGATCATCCGAGGCGCTTGTAGTAGGCTCGGTCCTCGGCCCTTCAAATCAATGCAGCAAATGCTTGGCACTTGGAATATAAGAAGCCACACAGGGTTGGATCACAAGCTTGAACAAGCAGTGGATGATAGCCACTTTTTGGCTTGCGCATGGATCTTTGTACCTCTCTACTTCCCAGTTACTAATCAAAAGTACCTGGGATGGTGAGAGAGCAACCCTGATACAATAGCATCTATAGAATGGAGATACCCATATTATTTCGTAGTCAGTCAAACATGGTTTGCTGGAAGACTCGCCATTTAGCTTGATGATTTTCAAGTGTATATGTACGTATACATTTACATATACCTACGTAGGTACATACATTACCTTACCTTACATTACATTACATTACATACAATCAATCTGGCCTTCCATAGATTGCTAAGTTGGTTTACAACTAGGCTAACTATGATTTATGGTAGATATATCCATATTTATTGGGCTTTAAGAACCACCTTATAACTGATGGACACCACCTTGCAGATGCCCATGTAGTTCCAGTCATGTTTGATGACAGTGGATGGTAATCAGTTATATGTTGGTTTACAACCTCAACTCTAGATATCTACCACGGACCCAAAACTATGACTTATAATCCGGAGGTATTCCCATTTAAGGTCATATAAGTGCATATAATATATATATAGGTAGAAGAGGCAATAATAAGTATATGATATGATACTATGATATATTTATAAAATGATAAACATGCTTTTTGATAATAAATATGTATATTTTCGATTCTGTGATACTACGATATGATATGTTACTATGACATATTAAGATTTGATATTTGATGTAATTTTGATATTATGATACTATGATATGATAGTATGATATATTTACTTGTATCATATCCATGTCCTGATTCTAACGGGAGGTCGTGGGAGCCGTGACCTGGAGCGATGTGAAGCTGGTGCCGGATTCCAGGAGCTTCGCCAACGGCATCCCCCGAATGGACGGAGTTGTCGCCATGTAAAAACCAAGGTTTTTGTTGGAATTGATGGGTAAATAATGTAAATATCTGTCTCTATATCTACATCTATATCTATATCTAAATTTATCAATCTATCTATCTATCCATCTATCTATATCTATCTCTATCTATCTATATCTATCTATATCTAACTCTATCTAACTCTTATCTATCTCTATCTATCTATTTATCTATCTCTATCTATCTCTACCTATCTCTATCTATATCTCTATCTATCTACCTATCTGTCTGTCTGTCTATCTATCTATCTCTCTATCTATCTATCTGTCTGTCTGTCTGTCTGTCTATCTGTCTGTTTGAATTGCAGGCAATTAAGTAATGTTTCTCCGGTAAATCCAGGGATCTTCGTCAAGAAGTTTGGCTACCAATGATCAGAACTCGATCAGCGGTGCTTTCTTTGCCTGGGTTCCTTCCTGGATCGGGAAAAAACAAACATCGGTTTTGGGGTACATGGAGCAACCTCAATGCCAAATTCAAATGCTGACCGGCTGACCGGGCTCATTCTTATCAGACTTGACCTACAGGGAAACTGATAGCAGGCTTGGATGGAAAGACCATGCCACTCTGCGTGTTTTTATACCCAAAGTGCTGTTGGTAATGTTTCTTCAACTAGTTCCATGAGCATGTTTGCTGCTTCAGTTGCTTAAATGATTCCATCTCCAAGTTTGTGTTTTTGTCATGTTTTCTGCTGGTTCAATAACCAGTCACTTGCTTCCTGTTGTTTCAGGGCCACCATATTGGGGTTTCACACAATTGCATGTTCAAACGGGAAACAGTACCCATTTGTTGAAGAAACAACATGGGACCTCCAGAAAATTCAAGTTGTTTGTGAAATTCCCGTGCCGCTCCGGTCCCCAGTGCTCCAAAAAGACCTGAATTGTTTAACTTTAACGAGACAACTGACAAAATAGGCATAAACGAGGCATGACAACAAAACTTTAGTTCTCGCATCCCAAAGAGACAGCCGTATGGGTTCGTCTGAAAATTCGATACCCCACAATCCACTGATAAGTCATCATTTCCCGTATCAAAATTGCCATTTGGGGGGTATACTCCATTTTCAGACAAACCCATATCCCCAATAGAGTTGGTTATATCTCAATCTCATAAATTTCCATAAAATTCCATATATTTTCCCATAAGATGTTCTGATATATTGCTGATGATATCCCAAAGAGACACCCATATGGAGGTTTCCTAATAATTGTCCAGTATAAACCATCCATTTTTGAGGATCCCCCATTTATGGAACCCACCATTTTCCCATGGTTTTCCCACCTGGTTTTAAGGTACCACCATTGAGACCCCCATATGGTGACTTTGCCCTAGGACAGCATGGGCCAAAGAGACGCCCGATGTGTCCAGGCCCCTGAAACTGGACCTGTGTGACCCTCAAAAGATTTCCGTTTTTTTTGGCCAAGAAAAATGCGTTTACCATCTCTGGTTGGTGGTTTGGAACATTTGTTTTTCCATATCTTGGGAATAATGAATCCAACTGACTTTCATGTTTTTCAGAGGGGTAGGTATACCACCAACCAGATCTGGTAAATTAACAGTTGGACCATAGAAATAATCGATTTTTAGTGGAAACTAATTGTCTAACCCCTATCTGGCAGGGTCTATGGTAATTTACTGGAAGCTACATATCACTAAAGAGACCAACACATCATTCTGGTGCTTCAATTATTGTTTCGAAGGCATAATTTTTGGTTGCTGGGGTGGCAAAATTCTGGGGAATTGATCTTCTGAGTTTGTGCTACTTGTAAATGATGAATTACATTGGAACCTGAACAAGGCAGGGTAAACGATCCAAAATTTCTGTTGGCTGAAACATGCGGCTGTCCGCCCATGGAACTTTTATAAACGAAGCCAGGTCTTTCTCACCCCACAGCCCAAATACCTACTGTTTGTTTCTTGTTTTGTGGCACAAAAACGCTGCGTTTCTAATGTGTTCCTTTGAGTGGGTAGAAAAGTTACGGGTCTTTTGATAGAGAAATTAGGGGTAAATCACAGCCACATTACAAGTAAATCTAGTGAAAACAAATGTGTGTTGAAGAAGTTTTGTTCAAACATCTTATTAACTTATAAATAAGAATGACATCCACATTTTCACTAGATTTCCATAATATTTTCTAGTTGTGTTCCAGATTTCAGCCTAGGCAATATGCATCGTTGCACTGCAGTTTGGCGCATTGTACCTACATCAGCCCAATGTGGCATTAAAACCCTGTAAAAATCAACAGCTCTGGTGATTTAGAAGTCGTAGTAGTTATGTTTAGTTATAGTAGTTATAGTAGTTATCAAGGGAAGTTTAGGGAGAGAAACTTCTGTGTTACGGACTTTTGGAATGTCAGGGAAAGAGTTAGTCAAAGAAAGAGTTAGTGAGGGAAAGTGGAATGTCAGGGAAAGAGTTAGTCAAAGAAAGAGTTAGTGAGGGAAAGAGTTAGTTAGGGAAAGAGTTAATTGTCACTTTTAGACTGTCAGGGAAAGAGCCAGTCAAAGGAAGAGTTAGTGAGGGAAAGAGTTAGTTAGGGACAGAGTTAATTGTAACTTTTAGAATGTCAGGGAAAGAGTTAGTCAAAGAAAGAGTTAGAATGGCATTGCAAGTGGTGCTGGTGGAGGAGTTGCCGATGGAGTTTTGAAGGAAGTCTCGCACGAAATGCGTTTTTGAGAGATAGCAGATGCACGAAACCCTTTGTTTTTCCATACAAAGTCCGTCCCCGAACCTCGATGATCTACCTCTGCGGTGCGACGGTTGCGAGACGGTCTCGTGTGTGGTCGGATCATGGGCGGATCATGGGCGGATCATTCTCGGATCGGTTCCGCATTGTAAATGGGGTTTCACCTGTTTTTCGTGCATGTGCAGTCGACAGAATTCCATTGTGATTTGCAACTGTAGGATCGTTCCCGCATTGTAAATGGGATTGCAAGTGGTGCTGGTGGATGAGTTGCCGATGGAATTCCATTGTGCTTTGCAACTGTAGGATCGTTCCCGCAATGCAAATGGCATTGCCAGTGGTGCTGGTGGAGGAGTTGCCGATGGAGTTTTGAAGGAAGTCTCGCACAAAATGTGTTTTTGAGAGATAGCAGATGCACGAATTCCTATGTTTTTCCATACAAAGTCCGTCCCCGAACCTCAATGATCTACCTCTGCGGTGCGACGGTTGCGAGACGGTCTCGTGTGTGGTCGGATCATGGTCGGATCATGGTCGGATCGGTTCCGCATTGTAAATGGGGTTTCACCTGTTTTTCGTGCATGTGCGGTCGACAGAATTCCATTGTGATTTGCAACTGTAGGATCGTTCCCGCAATGTAAATGGGATTGCAAGTGGTGCTGGTGGATGAGTTGCCGATGGAATTCCATTGTGCTTTGTAACTGTAGGATCGTTCCCGCAATGCAAATGGCATTGCCAGTGGTGCTGGTGGAGGAGTTGCCGATGGAGTTTTGAAGGAAGTCTCGCACGAAATGCGTTTTTGAGAGATGGCAGATGCACGAAACCCGTTGTTTTTCCATACGAAGTCCGTCCCCGAACCTCGATGATCTACCTCTGCGGTGCGACAGTTGCGAGACGGTCTCGTGTGTGGTCGGATCATGGGCGGATCATGGTCGGATCATGGTCGGATCGGTTCCGCATTGTAAATGGGGTTTCACCTGTTTTTCTTGCATGTGCGGTCAACAGAATTCCATTGTGATTTGCAACTGTAGGATCGTTCCCGCAATGTAAATGGGATTGCAAGTGGTGCTGGTGGATGAGTTGCCGATGGAATTCCATTGTGCTTTGCAACTGTAGGATCGTTCCCGCAATGCAAATGGCATTGCAAGTGGTTTTGGAGCTACAATTTCCGACGCCGTTGCGCGTAGTTCCATTGTGTTTTGCAACTCAGTCTCTGCAGATCGCATTGTAATGGCTGCGTCAAGGTTGCTTCGTCCTGTGGCTGCATTCGTAATACTATTGTCTTTTGCAGCTGGATCTCGGAAATCGTCTTGGAGTGGCTGCATGAAGGCTGCGAAATGGATTTGTTAGCAGATTTTCTCGATTTTGGCACTAGTGTTTTCTTTGTTGCACGTAGGTTTAGAGCAGTGTGAAGCGTGGGGCGTGAAGAGTGCAGTGTGAAGTGTAAAGTGTGAAGGAAGCAGTGGGAAGTGAGAAGTGTGGAGTGTGAAGTGTGGATTGTGGAGTGTGAAGTTTAAGTTTGGAGTGCGAAGAGCGCAGTGTGAAGTGTGAAGTGTGAGGTTTGGAGTGTGAAGGAAGCAGTGAGAAGTGAGAAGTGTGAAGTGTGGACTGTGAAGTGTGAAGTGTGGAGTGTGAAGTTTGAAGTTTGCAGTGTGAAGTGTGGAGTGTGGAGTGTGAAGACTTTGCTTTGTCTCTCGCTGGAAAAAAAACCGCTTGTCGAGGGAAGGACACGGTCGGGACAGGTTGTCTTCGAACTATAGGTCATTTATTTTTGGGAAACTTCCGCCGCCGGCTTGCCCGGGTCTATGTTAGAGCACTTATAGTATGTTATAGATGTTATATAGTATATTAGTTATTAGCTAAGTTACTTACTAGCTACAATAGCTATAACCAGTACAGTAGTTGGCATAGTTAAGATAGTTGCACTTGTTATACTACGTATAATTTAGTAGTTATCATGATCTGCGAAAGAAAAATTATTTACACATACATACACAATATAGCCGTGCCGCGGTTGCAGGTGGGCTCTTTTCTTGAGCTGGCCACCGCACAGCCCCGAGACCATAGGCGCGGCACGGTTGAGGCGTTGATGCGTTGATGGCGATGGTTCTCTAAGAAAAATTTAAATCATGCTGAAACTGAAACATCCTTAAGGAATGTTTCTTGATGGATTGAGGCCATACATACATGCATACATACATACATATATATATATATCACATAAATCGACGTTTCGTGGTTTGGAGGTTCCATGGGTTTACCCCCATATAACAGCATCAGCGGATCTCATTGGTGGATGATCCAACCCCTTGATGGAATATCATCATGTTCCCAATGGAGATTTATATCATCTATTTATTTTCCAATGACAAAGGATTAGTTTCTTGTTCCCCTATTGGGGGCTACCTATCATCATTGGACCATCAACTAATTAATTTGGTCAAAATTCATGATGTTTTTCAAAATATGAGGATATTCCATATGCACATATATATAATATATCATCATATAAAATCATTGGGGTCAACTATTGTTCCCATCATTGGGGTTAATATCAATATCATCATATCCCTATAGTTTTTAACAACAGGGTGTATCTCATCATAATCACATTGTTTACAGTGGTTCATCGTCACCGAATAGTTACCCTGGCTGGGAAACATACAAAAAACGATGGAAAATCACCATGCTATTAATGGGTAAATCAACTATAAATGGCCATGTTCAATAGCAAACTGTTAGTTTACCAGAGGGTATTCCCCGAAGGTACCATCTGGTAATTAAAATAGCTATTGAAAATGACCATTTATAGTGGAATTGCCCATTAAAAAGGGTGATTTTCCATGATTTTCCCATGTTAGTTTACCAGAGGGTACCCTGCCTGGTGCAAAGCAACCATCCACTGCTCCAGGCGAGGATTTGCTCCGCTCCTGGCCGGGACATGTCCTCATCTACGTTGGTGAAGGGGTGCGGACGGCCCAAAAGCCTGTCTGGTTGGTGGTTTGGAACCATGGATTTTTATGACTTTGCATAATAGTTGGGAATGTATGACTTTGCATAATAGTTGGGAATGTCATCATCCCAACTGACGAAGTCCATCATTTTTGAGGGTAGGTTGAAACCACCAACCAGATTATTATTCACCATCATTAACCACATAATAACCATATAATATTAACCATATATTAGCAGTATATTACCAACCAATGGTAGGTTGAAACCACGTAGCCTGTTGTGAAACAAAACCAAGTGAATCTCAATGAACTTAGCCTCTGGTGATTGAACGGTTTGCGAACTGGGACATCGTCATGCTATTAATAGGTAAATCATCAATAATCATCATCATCTATAAATGGGCCATCTATACATAGCTATGTGGAATAACCAGAGGGTAAGTTTCTATTAGCATTATGTGTCCTTAAGTGTTTTGAAAAACAAACATCGATTGGTTTTTGGCATTTTTCCGTAGGTAAAGCATTGGTTTTTGACGGTTTGTGATGGGTTTTGCCTTTGCTAGCTCAATGGGCTAATATGTTAGATGAAAACGTTGTTGACTCCTTTTACAATATAAATCGGGATGGGCTGACATTCCAAGCCTTGGGGAGGCCGACGATGAAGATATGGGCCTTACCGGAGGCGATGGCGACTGGTTTCATTTTTTTTGGGTTGACCAGCCATGTTGGTTGCTTTGATGTGGTTCAACTATGTTCAGCTATCATCAACTTATAACTTGGTAAGTTCGTTTTGATGACCGGATTTTAACTCCATGAAAATTGGTCCAGCTGGTGTCTAAAGCCCATTTGGTTCAACTGTTTCAGCCCCGTGGATGGGCAGCTGAATGATTTCTTAAAAATATGTCAGGTATGGAGGTTCCCCAAGATAGGGGTAACCATGGGGTAACCCAAATCATCTATTTTAAGATGATTTTCCATTCAAAAGCATCCATTTTGAGATACCCCCATGACTTAGGAAACCCACATATGTGGATCTTCATGCTCTGCTGGGATGAATGATGTCCAATGACTGCTATTGTTGAAGGCAAATGAAGCAGCAAGCCACCATCGCTACTTTGAACCACAATGTCAGATGGAAATGAAACAAGTTTTGAGTTGAAAAATGGTATCCAATCCCATCCTGTTTGCAAACTGGCCTTGTACTTTTTCAAATCTGCCATGGATGGGGGACATCCATCATTTGTAGATCAGGCCTGGCCATATGGATTTCCATAAGCTGGCTGCTTAAAATTCCAATTCTTGCAGGTTAGATCGAATTCTTTGAGGGTTAATCCTCTGTATCCCCACCCCACGGTTGATGGCAAAATCAAAATCCTACTATTCATGTGTAGGTGAATGATATCCAAACAGCATCAATTATGGCTATCCCATTCTCAATTTACTGTCCCCATTGTATATATTATCCCCATCGTCCATCAATATCCCCTATATGTCCCTACAATTTCTTGGGTTCCAATCTCCATTGGTCGTACAATGTGGGGCCCCGCAATCGATAGCTAAGTTGGTTCATGGCTAGGATATCTGGTATTGATGCTAGTTATAATATTACGACTATAGTCTAGTTAGAGAAGTGTAATCAAACATGGCAATGAAAAATCCACCATTTATAGATGAATGCCCAAGCTTTAAATCTGCATTTACACAGAAATTCCCAGCCAGCCACATTTGATTACTGGAGGGTAACCTCATGAAAGTTCAAAGTTTGTTTCTAAACCCCATTAAATCCCATTACTATACTGATATTAGCTATAGAAGTTGATCATCCTTGTTTTGTTTGGATAATTTTCCATGCTTTTCCATTAATTCCTTTTACATTGCATATTAATCCCTATTATTATTCCCTCTTATATAATCCCTATCGATCCCAACAAATGAATATCAATGGCTAGGCTGTAGCCTCCTGGAGTGCATCGACTGCAATTGGGAGGCGGTGAAGAGCTGGCAGATTCTTCGCTGGTGACTTGGCCACATATTGTTACTATTTTACCGGGGATTGATCATGATTTGTCTATTGAAGATGGTGATTTTCATCAGGAACATGGTGGTTTCAACGTGTGAAAAAGCAGCCAAATTGCCGGAAAACCGAGATTTTTTGAAAGAATTTAAGGGATTAGCCATTTATCCTCCAGTAAATTTAAAAGTTCAACCTGGAAATTGCCAATTTTGAAATTAATCTTCTAACCCCTAACTGGTTGCAAGGTCTGTCTTGAATCTGTCTTGAATGCTAGATTTCATCATACTTCATCTTCATCAATCAACAGAAACAGGGATCAGGGAGAACCATATAATTATATAATGATTTAATTGGATGGCTCGCGCCATTGATCTTTAATGATTTAATGATTTGACCAAGAGAATTTAGAGGTTTAACCGGTTGAAGCATCAGTCCCTATTGCCATTTTCGATGAAGTCGCAGGCTAGTATCAAACACGTTCCGTGATTTTCCAAGTTGCTCCAAATTGACTATATGAATATTCTGTGGGAATAAGTGTCAGCGATGCAACTTCAGTTTCAAGCCGGTGTAGCCACGTTCCACTGCGCTTCAAATACACATGGCATCCACACAATTTTGACCTATTTTGAGGCCTGGATTTCGAGACAATTTGATCATTTACCAGCGCCGAAAAGATCCAATAAATACATTCTTAGTGATAATTCCAAGATCTTGTGTTGTGTGATTGCATAGACACCGCACGGGTCACTTATGATTATAATTTGTTGTATAGTTCAAAATTATTTGGACAAAAACTTTTTCCAAGAGGCCGAATTGATTGTTCCCCACCTGCCAAGTGAGGGTTTCTAGATTTTATCACAGCTCCTTCTCCTTCTCCTTCTCCTCGTCCTCCAGCTCCTCAACCGCGAGCTCGAGACAGCAGTGGGCACATCGCGACCAGACGCCAGATAGAATGAATGTCAGAAAATGCTTTATGGGATGCCAGAGAGAATGTCAGAATATATGCCAGAAAGCATGTCAGAATAGATGCAGATAGAATGCCTGATGCAATGACAAAATAGATGCCAGAAGGAATGTCAGATAGAATCTTTGAATAAATATGTCATTTACTTCCAGATAATATGCCAGAAACTATGTCAGAATAGTGTTTTAGGATGGGAATCATTCGAGCAATCACATTTTTCAATTAACTAATATTGACAATTTTTCGATATTATATATAATATTCAGAGGTCATTGGCTGGTACTGCAATGGTATTAGTCAATATCAAATATTTTTTAATATCGAGATAGGAAACCATTAAACTTATTTATTTGATATTTAAAACTAAATATAACCCAAATTATCAACATACCCAGAACTTCCAAACTACCAAGGATACGACTACCCACAAAGAAAGTACCCGCATTACCGTAAAATACTATCCCGATTTATTATATGTTTATAACAATTTAGGTACATATATCCCATTGAACAGTTTTATAATTTTATGTTAAATTTAATGAGTAAAAATCGAATTGTAATTATAGGCCCAAATTTAACAGTATTCGAATTACTGATTTTTACATTGGCTTTGGTTGCCCTTTTTTTGGCGGCTTTTCGTAGGATATTTTTAACTACCCCCATTGTAAAACAGTTGTATATATAGCCTCGTCCCTGCTCTTGGAACCGCGCAAACCTGAATTAGGTTGGTAAAACTTGTGCATTCCGTGACGAAATTTAGTCGCGGAATTGACAAGTTTCATTAGGGTCATCATCATCATCATCATCATCATCATCACATCATCATAATCATCATCATCATCAGCATCATCATCATCATCATCAGCATTAGTATGAACATGAACACGGTGTTTGAGGATCGTCCGAGAAACATGTGAGACCAGTTTTGTTTTTCTGTCTCTTCACAGCAGCTGCAAGTCTTGCACTACTTCTGCAAGTTCACATGAACGTTAACATCCCACCCCACCCCCCCACCCCGCGTGTGCGTGCATCAACTGCTTCTGCAAGTTCACATGAACGTCAACATCCCACCCCATCCCCCCCCACCCCACCCCGCGTGTGCGTAGCATCAACTGCTTCTGCAAGTTCACATGAACGTTAACATCCCTCCCCATCCCCCCCCACCCCGCGTGTGCGTAGCATCAACTGCTTGTGCAAGTTCACATGAACGTTAATTCACATGAACGTTAACATCCCACGTTAATTCACATGAACGTTAACATCCCACCCCACCCCCCCACCCCATTATCAATGAACGTTAACATCCCCCCCCACCCCCCCACCCCATCGTATATGGTTCCAGGAGCAGGGACGAACGAGCCTATATATACTGGATTTTAACGAATTGATATCAAAGTGTTTTTTTTTATGTGTTTTGATTTTTCCCCACATCACTGTGTGGGGTTCTTGTTTTTCGCTTGGATCCCGCCGCTCTCCTCCGTCCGCCGCCGCGCCGCCTCACTCACTCACCTCACCTCACCTCACCTCACCTCACCTCACCTCACTCACACTCGCTCACTCACTCACACACACTCACTCACTTACTCACTCACTCACTCATTCATTCGCTCACTCACTCATTCACTCACTCGCTCACTGACTCACTCATTCACTCACTCACTGTACAGATAGCTTCCTGGCTGCCTTTCGTGTGGCAGGCGCAGTGCACAGAGCCTCCTGGCGGAGCTGCGGCGCGCGTGGCCGCCGCTGGCCCGCGGCTGCCTTTTGCGTGGCAGGCGCCTTTTGCGTGGCAGGCGCAATACGGCGCGCGTGGCCGCCGCTGGCCCGCGTGCCTTTTGCGTGGCAGGCGCAGTACGCAGAGCTTCCTGGAGGAGCTGCGGCGCGCGTGGCCGCTGCTGGGCCCGCGGCCGCAGTACACAGTGCTTCCTGGAGGAGCTGCGGCGGCGCGCGTGGCCGCCGCTGGCCCGCGGCTGCCTTTCTGCGTGGCAGTAAACAGAGCTTCCTGGAGGAGCTGCATTTGCGTGGCAGGCGCAATACACAGAGCCTCCTGGCGGAGCTGCGGCGCGTGTGGCCGCCGCTGGCCCGCGACCGCCTTTTGCGTGGCAGGCGCAGTACACAGAGCTTCCTGGCGGAGCTGCGGCGCGCGTGGCCGCCGCTGGCCAGCGGCTGCCTTTTGCGTGGCAGGCGCAGTACACAAAGCTTCCTGGAGGAGCTGCGGCGCGCGTGGCCGCCGCTGGCCCGCGGCTGCCTTTTGCGTGGCAGGCGCAGTACCTTTTGCGTGGCAAGCGCAGTACACAGAGCCTCCTGGAGGAGCTGCGGCGCGCGTGGCCGCCGCTGGCCCGCGGCTGCCTTTGGCGTGGCAGGCGCAGTATACAGAGCCTCCACATCATTTTTGATACACTATTTTTCACACCACTTTGTCCCACACCATCTTTTACACAACTTTATCGATGGGACTTTCCCAAATTAGCGATACCCCTTTTGAAGGTTATGTCATCATATTTCTTTAATATCTATATTAGCGATTCCTAAATATCACATATTATTCATAGTTCATTATATATATATATAAATGCAGTAGTTTCCTGTAAGCGATACTTCCCAAATTTACTATATATTATTATACAAATGTGTGGTAAACGATGGGACCTTCCTAAATTTGTGGATGTCCTTTTCGTAAACCTAGGGTTTTCCTAATCGCTCACACCATCTTACACAAACTACTTGTCACACACTTTTTTTTACACACTACTTTGTTACATACCATCTTTTACATTTTTTTCACACTTCACACATAACTTTACCATCTTTTACACACTACTTTATCACATACTATCTTTTACACACGACTTTGTCGTATACCATCTTTCACACGCCATCTATAACACACCATCTTTATCAGCACTTTATCACATACCATCAATACCATCTTTTAAACACCATCTTTGACACACTATCTTTTATACACAACTTTGTCACATACTATTTTTTACATATCTTTTACACACACCTTTGTCACATACCATCTTTGACACCATATCTTTGATATATACACCATCTTTCACATACTGTCACAAACCATTTTTTACATACCATCTTTTACACACAACTTTGTCATATACGATTTTTGAAAGTTTCGCATACAATTTTCTCTTTTTTGTCTTTTACCACACCATTTTTATTATATACTATCTTTTATATAAACAATTTTGTCTTGTACCATCTTTCCTTTACCTTTTCTTTTGTTTTTGGTTTCTTCCCCGTAACAATATTTTTTTCTTATTTTTGGAGGAAGTTGACATGTGGGGTTATTTGGTCCTTTTATTTAGTATGATATTGATTAATATTTTTGGGAAATATTATATTTCGTTATCCTAAGTTAATATAATGAGATCGTGACGGTACCATAACGAACTATACTGAATATATATAAAATTAGTAGGAAAATTGGCAATTTTTATCGAATTAATGTGATGGGAGATACCGGGAACTTTGCTGGAACATTGGTAGTAAATTTATAATGTCATATTTATATTTTTAGACCTAATTTTGTTTATATATTAAATGGAATATTTTGCTTTCGATCTGAAGAATTTCCTTCTAATTCCTTTTCTTCATATTTTTTGATAAAAATAAAAAATTATATATTATATATTTCCCGAAAAAAAAATAATTATTTTATTTCGCCTTTATAATACCGGGAAATTCCCGACTTCAATATTAACCGGTCTCATCTTATCCGCTCCCAATTTT
>CAMXCT020000181.1:0-55000 GCA_947184155.2 Cladocopium goreaui
TGGGGTTGGAAATGGTTGGGTCTCCAAAGAGGAATTTCCTGTTGGAAAAAATGCAACTTTTGGCATGCCTATGTTGTGCGATTTAACGTTGTAAAAAGGACGGCAGATGAAGGTCTTGTGGCTGGCCCCATGTGGACAAAGTTTTTGCACCTGAGGTCTTGCAAAGGCCTGAGCGATATTTGGACTTCAGACATTTGGTGAAGGCACGGTGTGAGGCGTCTTTTTCATCACTGATGTGAAATTTTCAATGAGTACATGGCGATTGTAGTTCGCAGTGTGTATCTAGCATATGCATGCATATGCGCCATGATCAAAGTTGGCTGATTTACCATTCGTGAATTTTCATACCACCCTGAATAATCCTAGGGATTTGATGATTTTGATGGTGGCCACCATAAGGATTCACAAGTTCATGGTCGGATGACCATGGCCCAATCCCATGTACCTTGATCACGACAGCTGACGCCAGGGCTGGGCCACCTTGTTGCACGTGTTGCAGCACGATCTGCCGGACAAGCCCAGCAAGGATGAAAAAGGGCCTATAGATTGAGACCAGGTATGCACAATGAAGCTCCTCCCAAGGTGGAGTGTGTTAATATTTTTCAGTAGGTAGTTATTTTCAACATCATATTAACCTACTTTTAGTATTAGTAGATAGTTTGTGATTCAACATCATAAATTCACCTAAATCAACCTATCATATGATGTTGAATCACAAACTAGCCACTAATGCTGGTAACCTAACATACATCACCAATGTTGATATTAACTATGATGGTTAGGTTGCTAACCTACATCACCTATCATATTAGTGATAGCAACCTAACCATCATAGTTAATTGATCACCATCCATGATGGCCGAGGTTGAAAACGGCGATCGAGGCCTTGGCCCCGGAAGGCGCCCGGCGGGCGGCATGGGGCGAGCCAGCGAGCCAATGGAAGCCGCCGGATGATTCACCGTTGGTAGATACTGTTTGTTCATGGTTAAGCATAGTTAATGGTTATAAAACGTTATAAAACCATAGTAAGATCAGTAAGATCATATGTTTTTGGATTTTTTTTGATATATTCACCAATAGGATGATTCCCCTTGGGAAAAATCCCGTATAAATATATTTTTTTTGGTGAAATGTCACTATGAATGGGAGATTTGCCAGCCACGGTGGATTTCCGGAGGGCAAGGATATGTTGCTGATGGACTTATGACCTATTGCTCATTGAAGCATATTGAAGCAAGTTTCGAATGAATGATGTATGTTTTGATGGATTCACTGGAAACATCTGGAAACCCCGTGTATAATTGGAAAAAGCAGGATTGCCTGCAAAGGTTCCTTCAAGCCAATCCAGTTTTGGGCGACCAAAGTTGGCCCACATCTAGAAGAAAGATTGTACAGCGTATTTGTTTCATCTTGTTTCCAAACTGAGATTGTGATTGTTAGACAAGATAGTGTTAAAGTGTCATTCTTCATGCTTGGCTAGTCAGAAGCCATCAGATGCCCGAAACAGACATTTTGTATGTGTATATATATATACATATATAGGGGAAATGATCGTGGGGTTGCTGGGAGGTTCCCACCTGGCAGTTGAGTTTTAATGCATTTGATGATGGTTTTCCAGGAGACTCCCAATAGCAGCCCTTTGCAACTCATAGGGCGTTACATCATCACTCACTGTTTGCAGGAGGGAAATTCCACATCAAGTTCAGTCCAGAGACTACAGAAAATAGAATCCATATGTTTTCCCCAAGTTTTATTATGACGCAAATTGGTCCTGGCTCAACTTATAAAATACATTACCCCAAAACTTGGTAGCGTATCATGATTTAGCAGTTTACTATCATTGTCCTCATTAAAACTGAAATTTTATGGGTACCCCTTATTTTTTGACAAACCAACGTATCGCATTGATTATGTTTATGTACTGTATGCCAGTTGCATCCCACAAACCCTCATTGTTGGTTAACATCCCATGTTTATTTGCAATTACCCAGCACATCAACCATGCTGGGTCCACACATCTACAAATCCCATTGGCTGATGGTTATCAGTTATCCACCAATCTTCTAGTCCGGTAATCAAACGTGGCAATGGAAAATCCCCAATAAATGGAGGTTTTGTTGGGAAAAACATCCAACACGGTGGATTTCTCACTGCCATTTTTGATTACCAGAGGATACATCACCTTCTATATTTCCCATAGCAGACGCCCCTTGCCCTGGCAGGAGCACAGAAGTTGTCCCAAGGTGTACTACCTGAAGCCGTGCTGGCAGCGATTGAAGATTTGGCCGCGTCTTGGCATGAGATATCGCGAGTTGTTTGGAGAATTTGCCAAAAAAGAATGGATGGCTTACCCTAGGGTAAAGTAACCTAGATGTGGAAAAGCCATGGTTTCCCGAGGAAAATGATCTACAAGTGGCGGGATTTCCACAAAAATGTTAGTTTAGATTGGGTAAGCAGTCAAATTTTGGTAAAGGGAGCGTTTCCGGGAACAAATCAAAGTTTTTGATGTTCGGAATTGGACCAAAAAAGAATCATGTGATAGCAACAGTTTTTTCTGGGGGGCGGAATTCCTCCAATAGAAAGGAAATGGTCGAAATGCTGGGCCTGGAGAAAGGGAGCCCGGGCCCGAGGTCTGCGTGGTGGCACCCAACGCCGAAGCGGCCAATGAGAAGATCGACAGGGAGCCCGGTTGACCGGGGCGGCCATGGAGGATTTTTTCTTGGGGATCTTATCTGGTTATTTTCCTTAAGATGATAGAGGATAAGATTTTGGGTGATCTTATCTGGTTATTTTCTTAATAAAGTAGCAATCACCATCCATTATGATTTCCTGTAGAAACTCCAACTTATCATGAGTCATGGTGAAAAAAGGACTTGCCGTTTTCAAAAACGGGTGATGTTCCACAGCTACGTTACATTCCCAGAGAGGAGATGAGCTTAAGGCGATAGACACAACAGAGCTTTGCGACTGTTTTCCCTCTGGGTTCCTGGACAGATGCAATAAGAACTGCAAGATTGGAAGTGTCTAGGTTTGGAAGGTTGTCCCCCAAATATATATATATATACAATTATATATATATGTGTAGATAATAAGATCTACATATATATATATTTATATATATATATATGTATATATGTATATACATATCTGTATATCTGTACACACATGGATTGTTTGTCAAGTTTGATGGAGAGATACATAGATTTGACCCACAAGCGGGGAGGTTGTAGTTCCGGACGTTGCAAATGGGTTGGCTCAGGCGGCCGAGGGCCAAGACCAGTTCAATTTCCACGTGTGGCTGCAACAAGAGGCCGGGCGTGCAGCCTGGGGTCATCACCGCATTTTCAATTCAGTTCCATCCTTGATTTTAGATTCAATACAAAAGCAGAATCTCCAGTTGGCTGTTAATTTTTGAAGGGGCATTGTATGCGTTCACTACATGTCAACCGTAAATAGACGTAAATAGTGCAGAAATCTGGACGTCGTAGTGGCTCGCTTGGCTCCGTAGGCCTTCCTGTCAGATGCGGCAGTGCCAGAGGTCGGGGGAAGATAAAGCGATGCTTATATAGATATATATATATATATACCCATAGACTTCAAATGATTCAGTTATGCCAAATTTTGGCATACCCCAAAGCCACGGGGCTTCTGAAATGGTCATTTTTTCTGTTCAGTGTTCACACTTCTCATCTACACACAGATATTGCCTTGATTTCGAGATATTTCCATGGTTCGCCTATGTCCACTAGTCGCCGACTCGTGCAGCCCATGGCCCAGCGGCACAATGTCGCAGGCAGAACGCCTCTGGATCAGACACGCTTCGCGCGCCAGAAGTGAGGCAAAGTCGCAGATTTCAATGGCATAGCAGGTGAATGATTAGGATATTGTAGTAACGGATGACTGAGCCCTGACTATCCCCCTTCACAATAGTGATAACGTATGATAAATTACTATACATAGACAATCGTGTATATATATATATATATTTATTTATTTATTTACAATTTTTATATAATTGCTACTTGGTACAGTACCACACCCTTACCAATGGACTGAGGGTTTTATTAACCCTGGATTAAAATTAATAAACCATCCCAGCAACCAGCCCCTTCGGATCGCAGACAGGAGATGCGACATCGGCGGGAGGAAACACATCCTGCACCTTGGACCTTGAAGGGATCAAAAGGAGGTGCCTGGTTCCGCATGTAATTTCATGGGTTTATAAACCCATGGAAGTGTACTGATGTAGACTTTAAATATATAATATATCTATGTAGATATAGATATATATATATATGTACAGATAAATACAGATATATATATATATATATTTATTTATTTATATATATATATGGATTTATATATATTTATATATACATATATATATGTATATATACAGATATATATATATATATATATGCATACAAATAAAAGTATATATATATAGGGATATAGATGTAGAAATATAAATATATATTTAAATATATATATATACAGATAAATATAGATATATATAGATAAATATAGATATATATATATGGTAACCGACAGAATTATGGAAAAAAAAACGTTCAACTTAGACAGGCGGCGCCTGCGTCCGATTTTTCCATAATTGTGTTTTTCCCCATAAGGGTTCAACATATCCCGGAAGTGATCCGAACCTTTTTTTTTCCATAATTCTTGGAGGTGGCCATATTTCCATAATTGATTTTTCCTGTAAAATCAGGGGGCTAGGGCAGATTGACCGGTTTTTCCATATATTTTTTCCATAATTATTTTTTCCATAATTAATGTTTGGGGCTCCACCTGTTGGACATGTCATGGATCCACAATTCAAACCCCTTTTTTTCGGGGGTTATGGAAATATGTATGCAAATGCAAGTATGTAGTATCAACCCAATTGGTGGCTTGGCAAAAGGATACATCCCGCATATGTATGTACGTACAACAATGAGTTTTGGTGGTGCAATTGAATATCAATGGAAGACTTAGGGCATATACCAGATCTTTAGACACATATTTTCTATAATTCAATATTCCCCCTTAAAATGCATTCAAATTGCGAATCGATGGACATACAGTCACCGACAGAATTATGGAGAAAAAAAAAGGTTCGTAACTTTTCTATCATAGACAGGCGGCGCCTGTAAATTGAAACGTCTTTTTTTTCCATATTTCTGTCGGGTGCTGTATATATATAGACATATATATATATAGATAAATAAAGATATATATAGATATAGATATGTATAGAGAGAGAGAGAGATAGATATAGATATTTATATTTAAATGTATATATTTATTGCCATAAACCTGAGGTCGCCTAGTTATACCCTTGGGTCATCAGCTCCGTGGTTTGCTGGAAAACCATCCAGCTACACTTCGATGATTCGATGATTTTCCCAGCGAGCTGAACCTCCATGGCTAGCTCGGGCAGTTCGGGGATTTCCAATTGCCATGTTTGATGACCGGAGGATATTCTATTCGAAAGTATTCCAATAACGATGTTTTTCATAGGAATCATATATCCCAATATGCACCATGTATGGTAGATTAAGTGCATTTGGGCCATTTGTGGGGTAGATGTTGGTAAATATGCCATATGTTTGGGGCATTTGGACACATGTACACATTTTAGTCAACCCTGGATTGAAAACCCATGATTTCTTTTTTGCAGGGATTCCAATCTATTCAAACAGCCGTGTCTATTGATTTTGGGGCATTGACCACACTTGCCTTCATTTTTCAGCAAATGTCTAGTGTTGATGCGTGCTTGATGGCGAATAGAAGGACACTCGCCCTTTATGTAGCTAAGTAGCTGAAGGACAAGAGGCAGAATGTTTTGATGAAATTCGCAAGTCGGTCATTTAATCAGCAAACCATAGCAAACCCATTCATAAACCACCTTCTTTTTGCACATGCCTTTTTGTTTTACACGTCCCAAATTGCAAATTTAGATTGGGCTTGCCACAACGGGACATCCTATAGAAAATCTGTATAAAAAGGGGCCATATCCCGGCCAAAGTCTCAACGCAATTTGCATACACAGTAATTTAGCATTAAGAAATCCAATCAAAGATTCTAAGATCCAATCAAGTCTTAGCAATCCAACTTCTTTTGTGGGTTTCACATACCCTTCTGGTGCACAAAGCCCTGCCTGTTCCCACTCCCTGTCGATTTTTGCTATAAAGGGCATCCTATGCCAAACCAAACCAGCTGCTGAAGGAAGATAAGCCTTGGTGGCAGGCACTGGGACGTGGTGATGGCATGCCATGGCTGAATGTTGGTTGTCCATGTTGAATAATGTTGAATCTATTGATGAAGGTTCACTCACATACCGGATGTTGAATAATGCTGAATAATGTTGATTCGGCACGTGGTTCACAAAGCATTTTGGAAAAATGTTTTGACCATTGATTCGGAAATGTTGCCCTAAACATATCTTCCAAACAGCCAAAAAGACCGGGCTCCTGAAGAAATTAGAAGAATTAGAAGCCATGTGCATTGAAAACATGTCCCGAAAAAGAGGGGAAACCGCCAGGGAGGTGGCGATACTGCCGCGGGCGCTGAATGGGAGCCCCATCACCTTAAGGTGGGAGCGCCATGGAAATCATGGGAAAATCATGGGAAAACCCATCGGAAAACCACCCTGACAAATGGAGGTTTATAAATCATCATGATTCATTGGCTACGGAATGACTTAATAATTAACTGCCTCAAAACTGGTGAACCATTACAGTATTAAGGTTTAGGGTTTAGTTAAGGAATCTTACAGTCATATCAGATTATGGTTCAATCAAGGGTGATCAGGGTCGACCTCACTGCGACCGAACCTGAAATGATGGTGAATGTAAGGTTTGTATAGGGGAATCATCCCCAAACATCCAATGGCATTTTGTCAGGTTTGTGAAATATTGTCATTTACCCAGACCAATGGAATTATTGATGCCAAACCAACGGTTCCAAGCAAGCAGTGGCTGCGTTGAACACCTCTGTTGATTGATGATTAGTTGGGTGATATCCTAATCCTATCCAATATATTGTGGAGTATCGTAGTGCATCACAGGAATTCCTTTATATTTTATAAACATATATAAACTAAACATGGTTTTGAACACAGCTCAAATGAGTCTTGAAGATCCATGCCATCCCATGCCCATTTTGATTCCAAGCGCTGGTGAATACCGGAAAATCATTCTCATTACTGGTGAAATGCTCCTTTTCTCATCCCTGACATGTTTGTTTCGGGTAAGTCCCAGCAAATCTATGTCGATTTACATCTGGGGAGAGCTTCAGAGATCGCCCTGGTGCTGGGAGTTTCTCAACATTTTGATGCTATGGTTGGGCTTCCGTCCCAGATGGGATGGGAAAATTCATTACCATTGAAGTACTAATCATTCGGGGATTCTTTTCTGGTAAAGTGAGGAGTTTCATTGTTGGATATACTGCAACTGGTTGGATATAAGTGTTTCATCTTTGTTGGTCGTGCTAAAACTTGCGGATCTCCGAATTGGCTGGATCACATGTTACCTATTGAGGAGCTTCCGGATCGGAGATGATCGGCTTGAATGAAGGGCTAATATGGTTGTGTGTGTATGTGTATCAAAAGCTGTCCTTTCCATCATTCCAAAGCTACACCATTCAGCACGGAACCTGACACGTGGAGGTCCTGAAGATGATACGACTTGATATGGAACTTGGGTGGGTTTCGTGTGAATTTAGGGGTGTGGCCTCCAGTAAACCAACTTGTTTGAATCATTTTGAAGCGGAATCCATCGTTTGCAAGTCATTTTGTATCATTACTTGATAATATTGATGTTAGTTGCTCATATCTATTGGAAGATGTCTCTCAATTTTTTGACCCCAAAAAATTAATCAGTTCCCTAGGAATTTACCATAAAATATCCCAGGTCGGTTGGGTCATGGAGAGCCGATGGATCCCAGGCGTCTCACCTGAATCCTTCCAGTGACTCCTGCAGTGGCGGCCCTGGGGCAGAGATCAAAGCTGTGAGGCAGTTGTCAAATACCGTTGTCGATGATTGAAATGCATATATGTTGTTTTAATAAACATAAAACATAAACAACAATGATTTAAAAAGGTATTTAAGAATGGGGATATACTACGGATACCATGGGAGAAAAAATCTATATCAATATGACATGTGGGATAATTAATTAATAATGTTACAAAACTACTGGTGGTTATGTCTTTGTATCCTATCAGTTTTATCCACATTTATCACCCGTACTCCCACACTATTGATTGCTCCATCATATGGATTTTCCTGAGAATTGTGTGCCCCCAAATCCTGTGGGTTATCATGTTCATCATCAGTTTCATATGAAGATTGCAATGGTGAGTTATCTTCTCCATGTTTGAACAAGCCATGTTAGTTGTTATAAAGTATAGATAGCCGTTACAAATGGCCGAGATCTAAGTAGCCACATCGCAGCACTTGAAGCCATCTAAAACCATGTAAGACTGAAGTGAGTGTGAATGGATGGGACAAATCCATCGAATGCCGTTGGCTCTGACGCAAAATTACTTTACTTCGTGTGATCCCCACCATGACATTTATACATGTTCTTACTGGCAAATCTTCTGGCATTCTATCTGACATATCTTCTGACATTCTATTTGGCATTCTATCTGGCATATCTTCTGGCATATGATCTGGCATATCTTCTGGCATTCTATCTGGCAAATCTTCTGGCATTCTATCTGGCATATCTTATGGCACTCTATCTGACATATCTTCTGGCATTCAATCTGGCATTCTATCTGGCATATCTTCTGGCATATATTCTGACATATCTTCTGGCATTCTATCTGACATATCTTCTGGCATATATTCTGACATAACTTCTGGCATATCTTCTGGCATATCTTCTGGCATATCTATCTGGCATATCTTCTGGCATATTTTCTGGCATTCTATCTGGCAAATCTTCTGGCATTCTATCTGGCATTATATCTGGCATACCTTCTGGCATATTGTCTGGCATTCTATCTGGCATATCTTCTGGCATATATTCTGACATATCTTCTGGCATATCTTCTGACATTCTTTCTGACATTCTTTCTAACTTTCTTCTGCACATTCTTTGTCCCATATCTTCCTACATGAGGTCCGGCAGGGAACACTTGGCGTGGATACTCGCGGTTGAGGTCCGGCAGGGGACACTGGGCGTGGATGGTCGTGGTTGAGGTCCGGCAGGGAACACTGGGCGTGGATGGTCGTGGTTGAGGTCCGGCAGCGAACACTGTGGATCGCGAGTCGCAGTTGAGCAGGAGGACGAGGAGGACAACGAGGACGACGAGGACAACGAGAGGACGACAAGGATGACAAGGAGGACGAGGAGGACGAGGAGGAGAGGAGGAGGAGGAGAGGAGGACGAGAGGAGGACGAGGCAGGAGGAGGAGGAGGAGGCAACTGACATAAAATCTAACAACCCTCACCTGGCAGGTGGGGAAAAATGTTGTTTCAACTGGGTGTGCCCTCGTTTTTGATGATTTGGAGGGTATCCCCAGTTATCAGTCACAGCCATACACTTCACCAAGGTTCAGAGGATGTGTTGAAGGCCCGCGGAAACAGCTGGGTGTTTCAATGTTCCAGAGGGGCTTGTGCCCCAAATGGAGGCCCTCGGCTTTTTTTAAAGGCGGTATCCGAAAAGGATGTTTCCAAGGAGTAAGGAGTGCTAGTTTCCTTTTTTTAAGGATGTTAGATTACATTTGGGAAGGGTAGTTTGTGATGCAGCTCCATGATTTTGAAGCATTTGATGCTACAGCTCCTGGAGCCTGAGTCGTTGACTCTCTTCCCTCCAGAACCAGTCAGGTGCTGGCGCACTTGCCCCTCTCCGCGCCGTCCTGGGCTAAGGGAAATCCCCGAACGAAACGGAGGTCTGAATTGGGGAAAACGTCAATAAATGGTGTTTCATTGCCGGGCTACAGAATAAGTAACATCCCACCAACGGAAAGCCCTGAGAATGTATGTAGTCTTCCAACCCCCGACGCATGGCAGGGTCGAGGTCAATTTGGGGGAGGGTAGGTGACAATTATCCATGTTGTAAACGAATAGTCGTGGCCATGATAAATCGCTACAAGAGTTAGAGTTATTATAATGCCATGAATGTACTGAGGTGACATTTATGACTACAACTCATTCAGCATTCATACTATTTCACACTACTTTTTAGATTCATTATATAATTCATAATTTATACATCATAATCTATCTATTATTAGCCATTACCCACATAAACTCATGAATCATTCATCAGCCGTAGTTCTCAAAAGGTGCCGGTGTTTTTCAGATGGGCTACTGATTTCTCTACGGTCACGCTTCCCCGTCCAAGGATTTCCTTGGATTGTGAGAATCCCTTTAAAGGATTGGGTAGTTATTGGGTTATTCCTGAAACGATGGAGAAAAACTGAAAAACTCAATCCTATTTTCACAGGGAATGATTTGTCCATCTGCTTGGGGATCCCTCAGAATCTCGTGGAAGGTCCATCCCTGCAGCCATTTTGGCTGGAGCCATGATGAAAACTGCCCCCGTCAAAGCTAGATGAAAAAATGGTGGGGATTTGATCACTGAAACGATATTTCAGGATTTTTAAGGGCCCGCCGGAGTGAATATTCATGATGAAATATGAAAGGTCCAATTTGATGAATATGTGGGAAAATAGTTGCACTTCCTTGGGAAAGCCTTTCATCATGGGCTGAGAAGTGGAAACGGCTGCGGCGAAGAAAGAACAATAACTAGATTGTAAAGATGTCTGGATGTTTGGAGATCAGGACATTTAAATGCCATAAAAGAACACTACCTAGATTGTTGGAAACATCCCGTAGGATTCTGCGGGGTCTGTAAGAAATCGCTGAAAGAGTTCAACTTCCGCACGTCCATGGCCCATGACTGACGCAGCCCGTGAAGCTGGTGATGTGGAAACAGAGATTCTTGGCGTGGCAAATTGATCAGATCAGATTGCGGGGAACCATGGCAAGATTAAATCAACTTCTTAAGTAGCTTAGGAAGGATTGTTTCAGATTCCTGGGGTTACAGTTTATGTTGACCGTTGGCTGATTTGGAATGGTTGATCATATGTTGACATCGGAAAAAGATGTTATCGGCCTTGTAAGCTCTTGATCTACATTCTGCTTGGGATCTATTACTGTACTTCACTATATTACCATCTGGTAAGATTGGTCTATGAACCCATCCAATTGCAGATGTATCCGCCATCCTCGGTTGTAAACCATATCGCTTCGGTCTGCTGCATTTGACACGCACTCCCAGGAAATTTTCGGGCTTGAAGTTGAAAGGCCTGGCGGAATTGTTGGAAGTCACAAGGAGGATTAATACAAGCGCAGTTCAAAATGCAAAACTTTAGATGCTTAGATTCATGATTGATTTTATACCATATTCGATTGAAGTTTAGAAGTCAAACTTCCGACAATATGGACAGATGAAAAGCAGAGATGGGAAGAGTCAGAGAGAAGAGAAGAGTAGAAGAGAGAAGAGCAGAAGAGAGAAGATCAGAGAAGAGAAAGAGTCAGAAGAAAGAAGATGCAGGCGCGCAAAAAGGTAGGAAAGTCGCGAAACACTGTTTTTCCAATGATTTGTGGCTCCGGAGGGTCGAAAAGTAGGCTCGCTAAAGCGGCGGGCGCGGAGCCAGTGGCGCGAAGCAAATTTCGAAGTCAAAACGTACAAAACACACCATGCTCGGACCACTTTTGGAAGTTGAGATGTCTAAAAAGTGCACGCCGTTGTGGCGCGAAGCACATTTCGAAGTCAAAATGTACAAAACACACCAGCTTCAGGGCACGTTTAGAAGTTGAGATGTCGAAAAAGCGCACGCTGTTGTGGCGCGAAGCACATTTCGAAGTTAAAATGTGAAAAACACCAGGGGTTCCGACCACTTTTGGACGTTCAGATGTCGTTTCGCGTGGCAGGCGCAAGGGATTGTGGACCTTATCAGAAGTGAGCAAAACGCAACGGTTTTGTAGCATTTCCAAAAAAAACGATGGCAAGCGTGGGACATTTGAAGAGGATCTGCAAAGATGCATTTTCCGCGGCAGGCGCAGTACAAGAGACATGTTCATCAGAGCTGTTAGGAGGTCCGGGCGCTGATTTCCTGAGAGGGGTTGCATTTTGGAGCATCAGATCTTCAGGTTTGCTGAGATGATTTTGCGTGACAGGTGCAGCACTTCGTATGACCTGGCATCACTTTTTCGTGGCAGGCGCAGTAGTTTAGACAAATGGACTGGAAAAATCACAAAACGCAATGGTACGAGGCCGTCAACTCTGCACTCAACTTTCCATTTTGAAGGACGTCTCGCAGAATTGCTTCGTTTTTGATGTTGTGAACTTTAAAGCAAATAGGAAATCGCGCAGAAGTGCTTCGTTTTTGATGTTGTCAAGTGCAAAGTCTCGCAGAATAGCTTCGTTTTTAAGCTTGCAGATAAACAGATACACAGACAGACAGACAGATAGATAGATAGATAGACAGAAAGACAGACAGACAGATAGATAGATCGTCAGAGAAAGAGAGAGAGAGAGAAAGAGAGGAGACCTCAACCACCTTTCGGTCCATCACTGGATTCGCTCTGCCATCCGTGATTCACAACAACCAACCTCTCCTATAGGTTTCCTATTTTTGAAACTTCCGCCACCGCCTTGTGCGGTACTACTGGAAATATAAACATCAAAATGTTTCTGTGATTAAAGTTTATCAAATACCCAAAATCTAGAATCAGGTATGGCGATAGTATATGATAGTATTGCGTATTGTGTTGGTTCGCATGGATTTACCATTTACATGAACTAGATTGAATGAAGGGTCCCCAGAGTCCAGGAGGCCTTGTCTCATTCTCTAAGGGTTGTTCCAGCCCCTTATAGGTAAATCGTAGCCACACGGGGGCAAAACATATTGTACCTTTCTACCTAGCGATTTTCGCCTCCCTTTGAATTTGGGCTGTTGGGAGCAATCTTATTCCCCAGGGCCTTTTCTGGGGGAGATTCCCGGTTTTATGTCTGGTGGCAGGTCGCAAGGTGTCTGCAAAACGATGGGACGAACTGATGATCGGGAAAAGGCCGGGGGGCACCACTACTGAACATTGCCATCATCGTTTGTGATGGTTGGATGGACTGATGCATGGTGAAAAGGCTTTGAAGTCGAATACGTTCAAACAACATCCAGTGCATGTTTATGTATCTTTGCTTCGTGGTCAAACTATGGAAATGCAGTTGCATTCTTCCATGAAAGTGGTCATTGAATGATTGACTATAGTCCCTTTTCAGGACCGCCCGCGGCACCGTTCACAGGTTCGTGAACTTTAATGCCCTGCAGAATCTGGGAGATTCCAATAAGCCCGCAGTAGCCATTGGTGTCCTCTACGTTCCTCGGCAGAAGTTTTTGACAACGTTGGGTCGGTGATTTCCACTTTGAACGCATCAGAGCACCATGAGATTTCCTCCCGATTGCGGCGAATTCTTTGGGTTTGAGTTCATTCAGCTGACTGCTGCCTCCAAATTTCGACCAGTCCTTTTCCCAGCAGGCCAGCCAATCTGCAGATTGGGTGGCTCCGAGATCCCGTCCTCATCTCCCAGCCGTTTCTCCCACGACCCCCCTGACAAAGGAAAAAGGTTTCGCCAAGACCTCCAACACAGGCGAGATTCATCCCAGGTCAAATGAGTGCGTCTGACGATGGGGGTATACCGTATACCCCAAAATCGTCCTTTTAAATGGGACAATGACAAGAAACCATTGGATTTCGAGGCACCTTATTTTTCAGACCAACCCAAATGATTGACATTTTGACGATGTCAATGGCGGTAGAGTGGATCTCCTGGACCCGGCGGCCAGGCAGTCAGTACGTGCACTGGTCCTTCACGGATTTTTGCACGCCACAACCGCGGCTCTTGAAACTGCTGTGCCTGGGACGATGGGAACATGTACCGGAAAGCTCTATATTTGGTGGTTAAAAAAATAAAACGTGCTTTCCTGTAAATATTCCTCAAACCAATCCATTCACATCATTTGGAAAATTCTAGAAAAAATTAGAAACGATGGGTGATAATGTGATAATGTCATCAAATGACTTTAGTATAGTTTTGTCAGGAATTCAGCAGGTCCGCCACATGCAGCACGTGTTTGCTTTTTGTTGTCAGGTTATGACTTGCATGGGTAGTTTGGAATTGGTTTAGACCTAGCAACCAGTGTTGAATCCTCTGCAAGTATGACAAAGTACGGTGGCACCCTCCTATCCCAGCGTTGATTTAAGGGAACCGAAACTGCCAGGCTATGTTATGGAAAAACCCAGCCACAGTTTCCTGTACATATTCCCGTAAACCAGTCCTTTGATATTCCCGGTCAGTTTACAGTAGCTGAGATTCAGTTATAGTCCCACGAAAAATCCCATTAGATCAAACTAGATCCGGCAAGACATCCCCCATTCCATGGTCGTTGTCCCCCGCAGCATCGAAACGAAGGCTTTGCAGCGAAGCCTTTGAAGCCTGGCACGTGGATCTGGGCAAAACCGACGCTCGGAATGCAGCATTACCGGATGGCAGGTTCGGCATAGGTCGTTACCCCCTACACATGGCCGGTAGTTCATGTGTGATCATGTGTGTTTTTGATGTTGAAGATTTGGCTTTTGGGGTGGAAAATGGCGGGATGACCGAGTTTGACACTGTCATGATTTTGTGATTGGGGTGATATGTACTGGCTGGATCTCCTTTCCAAAGGATGCCAATTTACATTCGGCAAACTCAGGTTTCCCTGGCAAGTCATGACTTGGCAAATTGCACCCGCAGGTTTCTTTTAACAATGCCAAAAGTTTCTGCACAGCTGCCTGAGATATACTGTGTTTATTGGGCTACGCATCCTCACCTTTCATATCAAATCCATAGATTGCCTTGTGCATTGATGGACATGCATTGTTTTGCAAGTATAATTTCAAAACCTGTGGTTGGCGTCGGGGTATCCCAGTTGCAGGTAGCTCCAACCCATCAACCGTACAACATGATGGTCGTTCCGCGCCAGCAGGTGCACTATGGGGCTGTCTTTGCCATGCTGAACCCGACGGCGTCCAACCAGCGTCCAGAACCTTGGTCGGCTTCATTGCTACCTTTGCTTGGTGAGATCCTCACATTGCTGGTGTAAAATCCCAAGTTTTTGTTTACTTAAATCCACATAAAGCCATCATGTTTGCTAAGTAGGTATTGACTTGATTTTAAGCGACCATTTTCCAACATGTTCCAAGATTTTAACCCTGCTTTTCGTTGATTTTTAAAGCCCCATTCTTCCATTTTTTCCATGGGACGGATGGAGCTGCCAACAGCCCCACGCCCGAGGACCAGGGCTCAGAGACGTTGATCTCCGCCAAAGTGACGCACTCAACGCAGTTGGTGCTGCTGGGATACTTGGCATCGCAGGAGACAACTCGCCGTGGTGATCTCGGGGATTTTTAACGAAATCAATGGAAAATCACCATGAAAGGTCGGATCAACTGATTATAATAACTATATATATATACAATTGACTAATTACATCTAATTACCAAGAATGATAAAACATGTGGATTTCAGAAGCTGGGTGATTTTGGCCCGCAAAATTGCGTTTTCAAGCAATTGAAAACACAGATTTAACTACAAAGAGGGAGATGTATAGCCAATTTAAGTGGATAAACTGATTGGTGAAGAGTTGGTTACAAGGTTGAACTTTGATTGGCAAGTTCTTGATTCCCGGTTGTTTGTTAACCGTGAAAGAGGGGTAAGATTAGCTATGCAAAAGTTTTAGCACTGCAGTGGTGAGGCCATGGTGATAAAACTGCTGGCTGTTTGTCAGTCTAGCCCAAGGGTATTGCAGGTTTACCAACTGGTCACTTTATAGGATCCAATTGGGGCGCTTTTCAAAGGTGGTCAAATGTGACACACTCAATGATTAGCCGCTCCACTGGCGGATGGCTGTCCCACTTAAAGGGGTTGTGCCCCATCTACCAACCATTTAAAACCATGTATCAATCATTTACCAAGCACTTACCATTTAGTAACTAACTAGCCACTTTTGAGGGTGCCACAACAAGTGACTGCCAACACTGTAGTCTCAGACATTGTCTCACATACCTCATGCAATTTTTCTTTGGCCCCTTTGTGAAGCTTTGGCTACAGACACTGTCCCCAATGATGCAGCCTTTGCCCCAAGCTTGCTGGGCTGGCCGAGGTCAGTTTCCCTCCCTGGGCTTTTGCTCCTGCCACAAGAAAGATGGCCTCCCCTGCAGCATGCCCTGTGACACGGAGAAGACGGGCGGCAGATTGGTGCCTCGGGGCACATGCGGAGATTAGGTCAGGTACTACCAAACAAAGGTCCATACACATTTGGGGCTAAAAACATTATATACACAACTAATTTTTACTTGACTCTTGGGATGGCAAGGAAATCATCGAAGAAAAAAACAAGTGGAAACCGTATGAGTAAAAGCCCCTTGTTTTTTTTAGCTCAGCAGGACCCCCCAGAATTATCCGCCTGGCTCCTGGGGTGTCCTGGGTATTCCTGGGTGGCAGGTCTGTTTCTACCACACCATGCACCAAGAAGCGCAGAAGATTCGCAACTTTGCCGAGATGAAGAAATCCCAGGGCACTCGAGGCTGGCTCCAGCGTGGGTAGGTGTTGATAGTCATTATTTTGCATCACCAAAAAGAGAATATCACCACCCAACAAGAAGATATCACCACAACAACTGTAGATACGTACAGGTACTTTGTGACGAGTCTGAAAAGGATACCTGCCAGTGGTGGAAACGGAGCAATATTGTGGCAACCCGCGGCACGGAAATAACAATCATGATAACATATAATACCAACAATGATCATCCTTCAGAACCTATTGGGTGACTGCAACCCCGACTCAAAACATAGGGCTTATTGAAGTTTATTGTTCAAGTTACCACCTGATATTCCCATCGTACTCCCGGATCCTTACGGCCAGGAGCTGACGTCACTCCCGGGTTGGCCCCTCCGGTGGCAGGATTGGTGCTGGACACGATGATACAATCATCGGGTAAGGGGTGACATCACCGCTCAAACAAATGGTACCTTATCTAGTCATTCACTTTATATATAATCCTAAACAATAAAATCTTTGATCATGGTATTTCTATTTATATATATCTATATATATATACAATCATTGCATATAGATATTCGCGCATTTAATATGCAAATATATGTACATATACATATTAAAGCTTCCTCTTTTACCTGAGAAGAACTGTTTGGGAACATTCTCCTTGGTCAGATCAGTTCCAGTCCCTGGCCAGTCACTTAGGTGGTGCGACCAGGCCCAACGCCGAAAGCCAAAGGTGCCAGCAAAGGCTGGATGGGAGTTGAAGATGGGAGCATAAAGGTTGAAAGTTCCGGACAGTTATGTGTGTATGATGAAATATGTAAATTTTGTATATGTACATGTACATATCTAACAGATTTGGTTTGATATACATACACGATCATACACGTATATACATCTCAATGTGTATATGTTTGTTGTATATGCGCGTAACGAAGGAATATTCTTATCCAAGAGGTTGGGCCCAAAAATCCAATGGCGAGATGGATCCAGTTCAACTGCCGGTCCCTGAGGTCCCAAGCATCCCCAAACCATGCTACCCCTCCCGCAGAATGGCTTAAGCATATTATCCCAGAGCCTCAGCTATCAAAAAGACAGCTCCTGTCGTTCCCAGCCATGGTTGAGAATGGTGGTTTCATCCCTTTGGGAGCGCAGCAGACCAAATTCAAATTCAAGGATGGTGTGCATCCCTTGGGCCCCTTGGCTCCGGTTGGACATTCATGGGGTGGGACATAGCTGGGACTTGGGCTTTGTAGCCCAGACGACTCCATGCATTTTGGACTGAAAATGGTGATTTGGATTTTGCGAAAAGACGTGAAAAGACCACATTCATCTTGACTGGCTCTCCTTTGACCCTTAGGCATGCTACATCACCACCCCTTAAAGCCCACTAGAATTGGTTCACCAAAAATCCGAGACCTATTTTCGATGTTTGGGTGTGAGACCATGGGTTTCCAGTGCCCATCGCTGGTTCCTCCCAGGTACCTCCAGCTGTCAGGCCGGAGCTCGCGTGACCATGTCGTGGAACCAGGCCATGCTGGCGCAGGCCCAAGGCTGGGGCCACATGGAGATAGGCCGCCGTCCCCACCATGCGCGACCGCATCTACTGGGCACGCGGCCACCGGCTGAAACAAAGAGGGAAGCAAAGGTGGGATGGGGATGAGGTGAAGGTTTTGGTAGTCCCAGGCAGCTACTGAAGTTTTTGAAGTTTGTTCGAGATGGTTTTGGGTGCAGGATACTGAAGGTTAGGGCCATGTTGCTCACAGTTCTTCGTGATTGGTTTTTGGATGTTTTGGATGCTCTTTTCTTGGTTGAGCAGGCTGAACAATCTTGAGAGCACAGCCTCTTTGGACATTAGAATCCCGCATCATGGATCATCATGCCACCTCAGCCTTTCCATTTGATATTTGTTTGGGGGCACGGAGAATGCTCAAATCATGCAAGGTTTAGTTGGAAGGGATATGTGCTTCATTGTGGTTCTACCTGGGGGTACACTCACCTTTGTCACCGAGTCGAAAAGTGCTTTCTGCGAAGCACCTGCCCAGGGTTTCCAACTGGCTTCAGCTTAAGACTTTCCAGAGCTTCTCTGAGATAGCTACTTATCCTACTTGGATCATCCTAGTTTCCCAAGTTCTGGCCCTGAACCCTGCCAGGAAAACAAACAACATGTACAAGCCCTCCATCAGCAGACCAGTTCACACCAGATCTCCCCATCGCCCCTGCACTCCCTGGACTTCCCACTGCTACCCCGACACCATGCCTCAACATCAGCTGTGGGTGCGGGCAGGACACGGGATGCACCTCGGTACTCATATATTTCAAGCTTTGAAAAGGTAGAAGCTTCAAAACTTGTGGGTGGCCGTTTGACGATCCGGTTCGGAGCTATGGCAGCTATGGGCATCCATATTCCATCATCTTCCCCACCTGACTTCCCAACTGCATGAGCTTAGGTCCTGGCCGAGATTTTGGACTTTTGGTCTTCACTGCAGCGAGACTTGAAAGATGTTTGGAGGAAGCACAGCTGGATGCAACTGACGCCTGAGGCAGCGTTTGCAGGTGCAAAAACTGTGGAGATCTGACTGGTACCTGGGGTTATTTGACCAACAGAAATGAGTAATTAATCATATTTGACCACCTAGAATGGGTGTTTAGTTGAGCAACATCACTTTGGCTTTTTTGGCCTATTGACATGTGTTTTTGGTCATTTTTGATACGTGGCTTTATACAATCAACAGTATGGGAATCAATCGGGGATGGGTGAGTCAAAACCTATCATGTTCAGAATATTTGGGGGAAGAACATCTTTGAGCGCCAACTACTTTGAGATGAAAGTCAACTGTTTCTTTTGTAGAGTCACCCGCCCCCAACTTTTCTTCAATCAAGTTTTATGGGAAAAAAGTGCCAATCCAACTGAAGTTTCCCTCCAGAGGGTGTGCCTTTCACCTCCTTCAGGTGAGCTGGGCCGGTGGGGCGCGGCCAACGGCAAGCCCCATGGCGTGGGATGTTTGACTCTGGCAGAGACTCAGCATCTGGGTTCCTTCCGTGAAGGGCGCGCGGAAGGTCAAGGGATATGTTTCAGTAGCTGCGGCAAGGTGCCGTTGGGTCCCTGGGTTGGGCGGGAGAGGTGGATAGGAACTCAAAACATAGCTATGGAAAACCATGGGAAACCCATGGGAAATCATGAAAAATCACCATGTTTATCATGTTTCATAAGTAAACCATCGAACGAGATGGGCCGTTTTCCATAGCAAACTGTTAATTTACCAGAGGGTATCCCGATTTGTTTGAATCGCATCTCTTGCGCATCTCTTGCGATTTGGAATGTTTACCAATATATCATGTTTTTCTTCTCTTTGAGCAAACTGACGGTTGACTGGAACTTGATATATGTTTTATTGTCATATCCTGAGTTCAGATTTTTGTTCCTTTGAGTGACATGAAAGTGTCCAAAACCACTTCCGTCTCAGGTGTGCTTCGGGAAATGGAAGTGCAATGCCAGGGTGGGCGATTTCATCCTCTTAGATGCGCAAGGAATCTCGACGTGGCGCTGTTGCTTCTCTTTCAGGTTGCCCGTAAGTTTCCAAAACGAAAAGGCACTCTCAGGATCTCTCAGGAAGCAAAGAGGGGATGACTGAGGTTGAAATGCTCTTTAGAATTATACCTACCCATGCATTGAGTTTGGCAGGCTTGGGTGTGCATGTATCATCTTTAAGTGCTCCAATGAATGCTTTCATTTTGGCTCAAGTAAACTTGAACCAAAATAGCATTCATTGCTTTTTCTTTCTTGGTCTTGGTAAGGGGTGACCTTCCCAGACCTTGATTGATTGGTTCTGGCAAGCAGCGAGTGATTGACAATGGCGACACGGGAGGACAATCAGCGTTGTCATCTGATGCCAACAAGCTCACATTGTGCAGCCCACTGCGCCCTGCACAGCATATCCGCCTGGTGATGCATCGTTGGGCCGATGAGGACATCGCAGATTTTCTCGCACACGATGCCTGGGAGACAGGCCAGGAGGACTTGCCTTCAGCATACAGGTACTGCCCTATGGCGCTGCAAGAAAGTCTGGGTTGCGTGGATGATTGAGTGGCTCACCACATCAATAACCAGGGGTGACCTGGTTGGTTACAAGGGTCGTAAGGGGTGCCCTGGTAGTTGCAAGGGGAGACCGTGCATGCAGCGTAAGCTTCGTGGGAGCGATATCCCGGCGGCCACCGAGGCGACGCTCCTCCATGCTGCTGCGTTCCTGGAGTTCAAGCAGCACGTGGCGAGGCGATGCATTCTTGCCGCAGCAGTCCTTGGAAGACGCCAGAAATGGTTTTTGTACACCCCTCTGCGGCAAGCAGAGTTCCTCAGGGACATTGGCGGCCTGGCACATCGTATTATCCTGCGCTGTGTCATCACCTAAAGTTCGGGGAAACAACGAGTCATCGACAACGGTGACACCGGAGGACAATCAGACCTTTCTTCCGATGCCAATATGCTTACACCATGTAGTCGCACATAAGCCTGGTTATGCGTCGTTGGTCTGAGGACGAGGCCGCGGAGTTTTGTCACCATGATGCCTGGGAGACAGGCCAAGAGGACCTGCCGTCTGCCTACAGGTACTGCCCCATGTCACAGCAGGAGAGCTTAGGCTGCGTTGTCGTCTGGTTTCACTGATGAGTGGCAAACTCCGGTTTACCAGGTCTATGCAGGCCTCTTGTTTAGGATCCCCCTGGCAGTCACTTCGTTCAACTGATTTTCCAGACTGTTGGAAGCGCTGACCCGCCGGTATTGCCAAGTTTTGACATCCCTGTACTTTGATGCCGCGATCACTGACGTCCGCTCTGCCAAGGGCAATGGGCGATGAACCAACTATGCCTGATGATCGGACCCCCATTTGCGGAAGACAAAACGCAGACCATGCAGAGCACTGGCGCTTCTCTGGGACTTACCCATGACCCGAGTTGCATCAATAAGACAGGTCATGTTCGTTTTTGGGCCCGCACCAGACTCCATGGCAAAGTTCGTGATTTCTTGCCACAGCACGTCAAGCAGGCCACTTTACTCGAGGCCCAGCTTCCAAACTTTATGGACTTGCAAACTTCTTGGTGCAAGGTATTTCTGGGTGAGTCGGGTATGGCGGTCTCATGGCCATCAAGGCACGCAACTGGAGCTCTCTATGGTGTTGTGCGTCTTGATCGAGCGCCCCGACCTTTTTCGACATCGACATGGTCTTTGGTTCCTCGACAACGTTGCCGCAGTCATGACCTTGGTGAGAGGGCGCTCTAGCAGTTAGCAAAGCTCGGCCATTTGATCCATTTGGCTCTGTTTGCACTGCGTGCCCAGCACTTGAGGGTGCCCCACACTTGCCATGAATATGGATTGGCTTTTTCAGCGAATTTCAGTTTCCAAGTAGGGGTGATCCTACTTCTGGCAACCTGGATATTTGCGATTTCAGCAGCGCTGGCTGCTGCTGGTTTTGACTTCCCCAAGCAAGCTGGGTGTCGGCAGTGGGCACAGAAATGTGGGCGTTTGCTGTTTCAAGCAAGTTGGGTTTCAAGCAGGAGGTGATCCTGCTTGGTGTTCCTGCTTGGTGTAGCCGTACTTGCTTTCGTGACATATATTGGGGTCCAAGCGGGGGTGATCCTATTTGATGGCGCCCAACACTTGCCATGAGTATTGCAAACTTGAGTTTTCGCGTTTTCAGCGGAGCTGGAGGCTGTGGGTTTTGACTTCCCCAAGCCAGCTATGTTTCCAAGGCAACGCTACTTGAGGACCACAGGGGCAGTGACCACAGGGCTGTGGGCCTCTGCGTTCTCAAGCAGGTTGGGTTTCAAGCAGGAGGTAACCTGGTGTGGCCTTATTGCTTTCGTGGCATAGGTTTCGGGTCCAAGTTGGGGGTGGTCCTACTTGAGGGTGCCGAACATCTGCCATGAATATGGCTTGAAATTTTAAGAACAATTTCAGTTCCAAGTAGGGGTGATCCTACTTCTGGGCAACTTGGTTTTTGGCAATTCCAGCAGAGCTGGATGCTGTTGGTTATTTTGACTGCCCCAAGCAAGCTGGGTTTCCAAGTACAGGTAACGCTACTTGAGGATCACAGGTTGCCCACTGGCACTGCCAGAGAGTGACCACAGGGCTGTGGGCCTCCGCTGTCTTAAGCAGGTTGGGTTTCAAGCAGGAGGTAATCCTATTTGGTGTGGCCGCACTTGCTTTCGTGACATAGTTTTGGGGTCCAAGTGGGGGCGATCCTACGTTTTGGTGCCCAGCACTTGCCATGAATCTGGCTCGAATTTTTAAGCGAATTTCGGCTACCAAGTAGGGGTGATCCTACTTCTGGTAACTTGGGATTTTTGCAACTTCAGCAGAACTGGAGGTTGTTGGGTCTGACTTCCCTCCAGGAAGCTGGGTTTCCACGTAGAGGTGACGCTACTTGCAGGCCACAGGTTGCCCATCGACACTGCCAGGCAGTGACCACAGGGTTGTGGGCCTCTGCTGTCTTAAGCAGGTTGGGTTTCAAGCAGGAGGCAATCCTACTTGGTGTGGCCCTAATTGCTTTAGCGACACAGGTTCGGCGTCCAAGTGGGGGTGATCCTACCTGAGGGTGCCCAGCAGTTGCCATGAATATGGCTTGAATTGGTTAAGCGAATTTCAGCTACCAAGTAGGGGTGATCCTACTTCTGGAAGCTGGATTTTTGCAAATTTCAGCAGAGCTGGGGGCTGTTGGTTTTTGACTTCCCCAAGCAAGCTGGGTGTCGGTAGTGAGCACAGAGATGTGGGCCTCTGTTGTCTTAAGCAGGTTGGGTTTCAAGTAGGGGGTAATCCTGCTTGGTGTGGCCTTTTTGCTTTAGCGACATATGTTCTGGGTCCAAGTGGGGGTGATCCTACTCGTTGGTGCCCAACACTTGCCATGAATGTAGCGCCAGTTTTTAGGCGAATTTCGGTTTCCAAGTAGGGGTGATCCTACTTCTGGGCAACTTGGTTTTTGGCAATTCCAGCAGAGCTGGATGCTGTTGGTTTTGACTGCCCCAAGCAAGCTGGGTTTCCAAGTACAGGTAACGCTACTTGAGGATCACAGGTTGCCCACTGGCACTGCCAGAGAGTGACCACAGGGCTGTGGGCCTCCGCTGTCTTAAGCGGGTTGGGTTTCAAGCAGGAGGTAATCCTATTTGGTGTGGCCGCACTTGCTTTCGTGACATAGTTTTGGGGTCCAAGTGGGGGCGATCCTACGTTTTGGTGCCCAGCACTTGCCATGAATCTGGCTCGAATTTTTAAGCGAATTTCGGCTACCAAGTAGGGGTGATCCTACTTCTGGTAACTCGGGATTTTTGCAACTTCAGCAGAACTGGAGGTTGTTGGGTCTGACTTCCCTCCAGGAAGCTGGGTTTCCACGTAGAGGTGACGCTACTTGCAGGCCACAGGTTGCCCATCGACACTGCCAGGCAGTGACCACAGGGTTGTGGGCCTCTGCTGTCTTAAGCAGGTTGGGTTTCAAGCAGGAGGCAATCCTACTTGGTGTGGCCGTAATTGCTTTAGCGACACAGGTTCGGCGTCCAAGTGGGGGTGATCCTACCTGAGGGTGCCCAGCAGTTGCCATGAATATGGCTTGAATTGGTTAAGCGAATTTCAGCTACCAAGCAGGGGTGATCCGACGTCTGGAAGCTGGATTTTTGCAAATTTCAGCAGAGCTGGGGGCTGTTGGTTTTTGACTTCCCCAAGCAAGCTGGGTGTCGGTAGTGAGCACAGAGATGTGGGCCTCTGTTGTCTTAAGCAGCTTGGGTTTCCAGTAGGGGTAATCCTGCTTGGTGTGGCCTTATTGCTTTAGCGACATATGTTCTGGGTCCAAGTGGGGGTGATCCTACTCGTTGGTGCCCAACACTTGCCATGAACGTGGCGTCAGTTTTTAAGCGAATTTTTGTTTCCAAGTAGGGGTGATCCTACTTGTGGAAACTTGGAGGTTTTCGTTTTCAGCGGAGCTGGAGGCTGTCGGTTTTGACTGCCCCAAGCAAGCTGGGTGTTCTCAGTGCGCACAGAAATGTGGGCGTTTGCTGTCTTAAGCAGGTTGGGTTTCAAGCAGGAGGTATGCCTACTGGGTGTGGCCTTACTTGCTTTAGTGACCTGGGTCTGGGGTCCAAGTGGGGGTGATCCCACTTGATGGTGCCCAACACTTGCCACGAACATTGCTTGAATTTTAAAGTTAATCTCATCTTCCACGTAGGGGTGACCCTGTTTCTGCAAACTTGAGTTTTTGCGTTTTCAGCAAAGCTGGAGGCTGTGGGTTTTGACTTCCCCAAGCAAGCTAGGTCTCCAAGGCAACGCTACTTGAGGACCACAGGGGCTGTGGGCCTCTGCGGTCTCAAGCAGGTTGGGTTTCAAGCAGGAGATAACCCTACTTGGTGTGGCCTTATTGCTGTAATGGCATAGGTTTTGGGTCCAAGTGGGAGTGGTCCTACTTGAGGGTGCCCAACACCTGCCATGAACATGGCTTGAAATTTTAAGGAAATTTCACCTTCCAAGTAGGGGTGATCCTACGTCTGGGCAACTTGGATTTTTGCAATTTCAGCAGAGGTGGAGGCGGTTGGTTTTGACTGCCCCAAGCAAGCTGGGCTTCCAAGTAGAGGTAACGCTGCTTGAGGATCACAGGTTGCCCACTGGCACTGCCAAGGCGTGACCACAGGGCTGTGGGCATCCGCTGTCTTAAGCAGGTTGGGTTTCAAGCAGGAGGTAATCCTACTTGGTGTTGCTTTAATGCTTTAGTGGCATAGGTTTCGGGTCCAAGTGGGGGTAGTCCTACTTGAGGGTGCCCAACACCTGCCATGAAATCCTACTTCTGGAAACAGTTTTTTTTTTGGGGGGGGGGCAATTTCAGCAAAGTTGGAGGCTGTTGGTTTTGACTGCCCCAAGCAAGCTGGGTTTCCAAGTCGAGGCAACGCTACTTGAGGCGCACAGGTTGCCCATCGACACTGCCAGGCAGTGACCACAGGGTTGTAGGCCTCTGCTGTCTTAAGCAGGTTGGGTTTCAAGCAGGAGGCAATCCTACTTGGTGTGGCCCTAATTGCTTTAGCGACACAGGTTCGGCGTCCAAGTGGGGGTGATCCTACCTGAGGGTGCCCAGCAGTTGCCATGAATATGGCTTGAATTGTTTAAGCGAATTTCAGCTACCAAGCAGGGGTGATCCTACGTCTGGAAGCTGGATTTTTGCAAATTTCAGCAGAGCTGGGGGCTGTTGGTTTTTGACTTCCCCAAGCAAGCTGGGTGTCGGTAGTGAGCACAGAGATGTGGGTCTCTGCTGTCTGAAGCAGGTTGGGTTTCCAGTAGGGGTAATCCTGCTTGGTGTGGCCTTATTGCTTTAGCGACATATGTTCTGGGTCCAAGTGGGGGTGATCCTACTCGTTGGTGCCCAACACTTGCCATGAATGTAGCGCCAGTTTTTAGGCGAATTTCGGTTTCCAAGTAGGGGTGATCCTACTTCTGGAAACTTGGATTTTTGCGATTTCAGCAGAGCTGGAGGCTGTTGGTTTTGACTGCCCCAAGCAAGCTGGGTTTCCAAGTAGAGGTAACGCTACTTGAGGATCACAGGTGGCCAGTGGGCATTGCCAGGCAGTGACCACAGGGCTGTGGGTATCTGCTGTCTTAAGCAGGTTGGGTTTCAAGCAGGAGGCAATCCTACTTGGTGTTGCCTTATTGATTTAGTGGCATAGGTTTCGGGTCCAAGTGGGGGTAGTCCTACTTGAGGGTGCCCAACACCTGCCATGAAATCCTACTTCTGGAAACAGTTTTTTTTTGTGGCAATTTCAGCAGAGCTGGAGGCTGTTGGTTTTGATTGCCCCAAGCAAGCTGGGTTTCCAAGTCGAGGCAACGCTACTTGAGGCTCACAGGTTGCCCATCGACACTGCCAGGCAGTGACCACAGGGTTGTGGGCCTCTGCTGTCTTAAGCAGGTTGGGTTTCAAGCAGGAGGCAATCCTACTTGGTGTGGCCCTAATTGCTTTAGCGACACAGGTTCGGCGTCCAAGCGGGGGTGATCCTACCTGAGGGTGCCCAGCAGTTGCCATGAATATGGCTTGAATTGTTTAAGCGAATTTCAGCTACCAAGTAGGGATGATCCTACGTCTGGAAGCTGGATTTTTGCAAATTTCAGCAGAGCTGGGGGCTGTTGGTTTTTGACTTCCCCAAGCAAGCTGGGGGTCGGTAGTGAGCACAGAGATGTGGGCCTCTGCTGTCGTAAGCAGGTTGGGTTTCAAGCAGGAGGTAATCCTGCTTGGTGGGGCCTTCTTGCTTTAGCGACATTTGTTTTGGGTCCTAGTGGGGGTATTCCTACTCGCTGGTGCCCAACACTTGCCATGAATGTAGCGCCAGTTTTTAGGCGAATTTCGGTTTCCAAGTAGGGGTGATCCTACTTCTGGAAACTTGGATTTTTGCGATTTCAGCAGAGCTGGAGGCTGTTGGTTTTGACTGCCCCAAGCAAGCTGGGTTTCCAAGTAGAGGTAACGCTACTTGAGGGTCACGGCTTGCCCATCGGCACTGCCAGGCAGTGACCACAGGGCTGTGGGCCTCTGCTGTCTCAAGCTGGTTGGGTGGTGTAGCCTTAATTGCTTTAGGGACATAAGTTCGGCATCCAAGTGGGGGTGATCCTACCTGAGGGTGCCAAGCAGTTGCCATGAATATGAACTTCAGTTTCCAAGTAGGGGTGATCCTATTTCTGGAAACTTGGATTTTGCAATCTCAGCAGCGTTGGCTGCTGTTGGTTTTGACTCCCCCAAGCAAGCTGGGTGTCGGCAGTGCGCTCAGATATATTGGCCTCTGCTGTCTCAAGCCGTTTGGGTTTCAAGCAGGAGGTGATCCTGCTTGGTGTGGCCTTATTGCCTTAGTGACGTAGGTTTGGGGTCCAAGTGAGGTAATCCTACTCGTTAGCACCCGTGTTTGCGTTTTCAGTAGAACTGGAGGCTGTAGGTTTTTACTGTCCCAGCAAGCCAGGTTTCCAAGTAGAGGTAACGCTACTTGAGGTTCACAGGTTGCCCATGGGCATTGCCAGGCAGTGACCACAGGGCTGTGGGCCTCTGCTGCCTTGAGCAGATCAGGAGGTAACCCTACTTGATGTGGCCTTACTTGCTTTTGTTACATAGGTTTGGGGCCCACGTGGGGGCGATCCTACGTGGTGGTGCCCAACACTTGCTATGAATCTGGCTCGAATTTTTAAGCAGATTTCAGTTTCCAAGTAGAGGTGATCCTACCCTTGGAAACTTAGATTTTGTAAGTTCAGCAGCATTGGCTGCTATTGGTTTTGACTTCCCCAAGCAAGCTGGGTGTCGGCAGTGCGCTCAGACACACGGGCCTCTGCTGTCTCAAGCCGGTTGGGTTTCAAGCAGGAGGTGATCCTGCTTGGGGTGGCCTTATTGCCTTAGTGATGTAGGTTTGGAGTCCAAGTGGGGGTAATCCTACTTGCTGGCACCCGTGTTGGCGTTTTCAGCAGAGCTGGTTTTGACTGCCCCAGCAAGCCAGGTTCCAAGTAGAGGTAACGCTACTTGAGGTTCACAGGTTGCCCATGGGCATGGCCAGGCAGTGGCCACATGGCTGTGGGCCTCTGCTGTCTTAAGCAGGTTGGGTTTCAAGCAGGAGGCAATCCTACTTGATGTGGCCTTACTTGCTTTTGTGACATAGGTTTGGGGCCGACATGGGGGCGATCCTACGTGGTGGTGCCCACCAATTGCCATGAATCTGGCTCGAACTTTTACGCGAATTTCAGCTTCCAAGTACGGGTGCTCTCACTTCGGGAAACTTGAGGAGCAGGGCATCTATGGGCGAGTTGGCTATGGTGGCCTTATGGCAGTGAAGGCTTGCCAGGACGAGAGTGCCACCAGCTTGACATCAGAGATTGAAGAATGCTTCGAGGTGATCGAAGCAGTGATCCGTTTCGAGCCAAAACGTGAATTTACAGTTTTCCCAATGGAGCGGCTTCGATTTTTGGCTGCATCAGATGCAGCTGTCAAAGCGGAGAATCCAGGATCAGGCGGTTTTCACCTCATCTTTTTACAACCCGACAAACGGGAATTTCCCGTGCTGCGCTTCGAGCATCTGCGCTTCCTCGCGGCATCAGATGCAGCAGTTGAAGCAGACAATCCAGGTGGAGGAGGTTTTCACCTGATTTTTTTCCAGTCAGACGGATCACAAATTCGTCACAGTTTTGTTGCCAACAATTGTGCAGAGCTTCAGACACTATGGCAGCCTGCAGAAACCCACATCGCCCAGCTGGAACTCTCGATGGTGCTCTACGCCTTAGTCGAAAGACCTGACCTGTTTCGAAATCGACACGGCCTCTGGTTTTTGGACAATGTTGCAGCCGTCATGACGCTAGTGAGAGGACGTTCTAGCCATGCCGACTTAGCGAAGCTAGGTCATTTGATCCACTTAGCTCTGTTTGCACTGCGAGCCCATGGTTACTGGGAGTACGTCCAGAGCAAGAGGAACTGGGCTGATGACATCAGCCGACTTGGCGTCAATGATCCATGGTGGCGATGCCATGGTTTTGAATTTTACTCGTCGTATCTCCCGACCATCTTTTTCCAGCTGCCTTTTGTTGTTGTCATTCTCACCTTTGAATTCCTTTAGTGCTTTGGGAAGTTTAGTGCGTTGGGTGATACCTGCAGAGCAGGTTCCAGCCTGGAGTTCCAGGTAGCTGACCAGTGGTGAAACTGGTCTGGGGCTATGTACATGTCACACAGTGACAACCCAAAGCAAACCTGAGGATTGCAGGTGGCATTGACTCAACATAGGCTTGGCTGTGGAAAAAAGGAAGCTGCGAGAGCGCGATCAGTATCGAGTTTCAGATGGCACTTTGAGATGTACCCATGCATTGAGTTTGGCAGGCTTGGGTGTGCATGTATCATCTTTAAGTGCTCCAATGAATGCTTTCATTTTGGCTCAAGTAAACTTGAACCAAAATAGCATTCATTGCTTTTTCTTTCCCCACCCTCCCAACCCTAAGAGCCGACCTCCCGTGGAGACGCCCGCCTAGGTTAGGGGAGCCTGCAAGGCAGGCGAGTACATAGCCTCTATCGGGGATCCTCTCTTGGGGTGACCAAGAGAGGCCTACCCTCCCTTAGGTTAAGGGACGGGTGATACCTGCAGAGCAGGTTCCAGCCTGGAGTTCCAGGTAGCTGACCAGTGGTGAAACTGGTCTGGGGCTATGTACATGTCACACAGTGACAACCCAAAGCAAACCTGAGGATTGCAGGTGACATTGACTCAACATAGGCTTGGCTGTGGAAAAAAGGAAGCTGCGAGAGCGCGATCAGTATCGAGTTTCAGATGGCACTTTGAGATGTATATATATATATATATGTGACTTATATCTGGGGTATTCAATGTGTGAGGGCTAAAGCGTTGGACATGAATGCCATACAGCATGAGATTATCCTATTGCGGAAGGTGCCGCCTGACCCATTGTTCTCCATCAAAATGGCATTGGGTGTTGTGAGGTGCTGTTCCCCAGGCGGATTTCATAGATCATATGCAATTTACATGGATTCCTGTACACAGGTTTCTTTTTTATGTTCGATGTATATTTATATATCTATATATATATATATTTATCATATCTTATCAAATCTTATCATTTCTTATCATATCTTATCTTATCTTATCCTATCTTATGCTATCTTATCCTATCTTATCCTGTCTTATCCTGTCTTATCCTGTCTTATCCTGTCTTATCCTCTCTTATCCTCTCTTATCCTGTCTTTTCCTCTCTTATCCTGTCTTATCCTGCCTTATCCTGTCTTATCCTGTCTTACCCTGTCTTATCCTGTCTTATCCTGTCTTATCCTGCCTTATCCTGCCTTATCCTGTCTTATCATGTCTTATCCTATCTTATCCTGTCTTATCCTATCTTATCCTTGCTTATCCTGTCCTATCCTGTCCTATCCTGTCCTATCCTGTCCTATCCTATCTATCTATCCATCCATTCATCCATCCATCCATCTATCTATCTATCTATTTGTGTGTGTGCCTTTATTTCTCATTCAAATTTGACTGGGGCAAGGCTTTTGGTGATTTTAGTGATTCATTTCTTGCTTCACTTTATCGTTTTCTTGCGCTTTCATACCCAAAGTCCCGGATGATTCCAAGTCGTCATGCTGCTCCGCAGCTTTAGGACGGCTCTGGCGTGAAGAATACGATTCTCAAGGGAAGAGATACAGCAAGAAGATGGCTCCAGTGGAATCAGACCCTGGTGAGGCGTCCCAATGTTCTCATTGCAACTGGAAGTATCATCCGTTACTTGGCTTATCCAATCACCCCCCTGTGCCGAGATTGGCAGAGCATTTCGCCAACCGTAATCATATCCAAGGAACTTTTGGATATGTCAGGTGTTTGCATCAAAGGGTGTCATTTATCTGGCCATTTTGCGCAGATTTTGGCACTCAGCCTGGTTCAGTAACCTAGAAAACCCACTGGACTTTTCGCATCCACTTTTGGATTTCTTTGAAAATATGATATATGGTATATGCATGTATGATCATGTATGTACATGTATATACCCCTTAAACCCATGGGTGACTCATCAATTTCCCGTAGCTTCCCACTTGATGGCCACGCTGGGCCTGAGGCGCTTCAACCACTGCTACGCCTGCCGCCTGGATGCTGATGGCTGCACTTCACCGCACTGTGGCTGGGATCCCGAAGAGTGAAACACAGATTCCCAGGTTTCCAACATTTCTATTGTTGGGGTTGGGGTGGCATTTACGTAGAATGGAGTGTGATATGTAAAAACAAAGGCTACTTCACATTTGAATTGAAGATTACATGGATGTGTACAATGAGGTGTAACGAGAATTATCCTTAAAGAGCCGCCAGTAATCATATGGTCGCAACTTTGTGAAGTAAATGACGTAAACGATGCACGCAAAAAGATGAAGACCAAACGCTTACAGCAAGTGCACTCAGCTTGCTGCGCAGTAGGTTGCTGTTTTACACTTGCGATTTTCTGCCTTGGGCTTTGCGAAGTTCCCAAGGCTAGCGCCCAAGCTTATCACCTACGCTGGACACGTCCATGGCTGTGCAGCATGTTTCACCCCACTGTCAGGTGGGTTTGTCTTTAGGCGGAAGTCTCCACAACCTGCGGTCAGAAAAATTGTAGTTTTTGTCGACTCCTGTTTTTTGGCGATGTAATTATAATGGGCATGTTTGGTAGTGCTATTGTTGTTGTTCTTAATCACGAATATGCTATGAATTTATCTTGTTGGAATACCTCCCAAATTGGTTATATTCATAAGAAAAGGACGGGCCACAGCGGTTTTTGAGGTGCCCTGCTGCAGTAATTTCAGACAAACCCAGGTGTACATAGCGTTTCCTTTGAGCAGTGATTTTCATTTGGAGCCCCCAAGAAAAAAGAGAATGCTGGGAGCGCTGGAAGAGGAATGATTGAAAATGGGCGTATACCGCCAAATGGCTATTTCGATAGGAAAAGTGATGTTTAAATCATCAAAATTTAGGGGCACCCCTCTTCAGACAAACCCATATGGGACATAGTGGTTGACCATCTTTGCTCCATCTCGCATGATGGGGATGAGCTGCAGAATGTTTAAAGCAGCTGAATCTTCAGAGCATCTGGGGATGCCCCAAACTGATACTTGTACCATTGCGTACCCATGCGTACATGGGTTCTTGGATATACCGCGGTGTATCATATTGGTGCATCTTAAGGGTCACCCCACTCAATTTTTAGCAGTTTCTAGCATCCGTTGTGAACAAAGCCCAAGAATGACAGTGAAGTCCATCGGGAAACCATCCGGTGAATCTATGTGGTCCACCCATAGTTTTGCTGAACCCCAAATGCTTACCGAAATTAACCCTGTGGTCCAGTATGAAACCAAATAATCGTGAATGCCCCTTGTTGGACCCCAGAAACAATCTATTTACTTCTAACCCATTGTTTTGCCAAAATCTCAATTACATTAAACTGAAGGGGCTCCAACATATTAGAGCCCATTTGCATCTATTTATCGGCATTATAAACTCAATTTTATCACCATGGATTTAGATTCTACCCCACATTATCCGCACCTATTTGATTATACCTCACTTTTATCGCCATTTCAGGGGATGATTTCCCCAGATTTCCACAGGTTTTACCACATGGTTTACTACCATTTCTTGGTTTTTACCACATGTTTACCACCCTTTCTGTGGATGCTTGCCCTCGTCCTTACCACCAAGTTCTCATCCCTTTTTTTTTGAGGCGCTTCGCAGAAGATGGATGCCTCCATGGCACGACTTCTTCGAGGAGCATCGCCCAGGCGTTGGCTCATGGGAGGATCCATCGTTACTTGGAGGATCATCCAAATCGTAAGTGGTTATACCAGTAGTACCGCACAAGGCGGTGGCGGAAGTTTCAAAAATATGAAGCCTATATGAGAAGTTGGTTGTTGTGAATCACGGATGGCACAGCGAAGCCGCTGATGGACTGCAAGGTGATTGATGCCTCTCACTCTTTCTCTCTCTTTTGCTCTCTTTCTCTCATCTATCTGTCTGTCTGTCTATCTATCTATCGATCTATCTATCGATCTATCTATCGATCTATCTATCTATTTATCTATCTGTCTATCTATATATCTATCTTATCTTATCTTATCTATCTTATCTATCTTATCTATCTTATCGATCTAATCTATCTAATCTATCTAATCTATCTAATCTATCTACCTAATCTGTCTTTCTAGATAGCCATATATCCATCTATTCTATCTAGCTATCTATCTATCTATCCATCTGTCTATCTAATTGTGTATCTAGCTATCTACCCATCTACCCATCTACCCATCTACCTATCTATCTATCTATCTATCTATCTATCTATCTATCTATCTATCTATCTCTCTGCCTGCCTGCCTGTCTATCTATCTATCTACCTGTCTATCTGCCAGCTTGAAAACCAAGCTAGTCTGCGAGACTTCCTCGTTTTCGAAGTTGACAACATCAAAAACGAAACAATTCTGCGAGACTTCTTCATGTTTTGAACTTGACAACATTCAAAACAAAGCAATTCTGCGAGACTTCTTCAATTTTTGAATTTGACCACATCAAAAACAAATGAATTCTGCGAGACTTTCTTCAAAAATGGAAAGTTGAGTGCAGAGCTGACAGCCTCGTACCAATTCGTTTTGCGATTTTTCCACTCCACCTGTCTAAAGTACTGCGCCTGCCACGGAAAATTGATGCCAGGTCATACGAAGTGCTGCACCTGTCACGCAAAATCATCTTAGCAAACCTACAGATCTGATGCTCCAAAATGCAACCCCTCTCAGGAAATCAGCGCCCTGACCTCCTAACATCTCCGATGAACATGTCTTTTGTACTGCGCCTGCCACGCAACATGCATCTTTGAAGATCCTCTTCAAATGTCCCACGCCTGCCATCGTTTTTGGAAATGCTACAAAACCCTTACGTTTTGCTCACTTTTGACAAGGTGCACAATCCTTTGCGCCTGCCAGGCGAAAGCATATCTGAACGTCCAAAAGTGCTCCGTACCCCGCAGTTTTTTTGCACTTTTGACTTCGACATGTGCTTCGCGCCACAACGGCGTGCACTTTTTCGACATCTCAACTTCCAAAAGTGGTCCGAGCATGGTGTGCTTTGTACATTTTGATTTCGACATGTGCTTCGCGCCACAAGGGTGTGCAATTTTTCATCTCTCATCTGGCCACATGGCTCCGCACCCGCCGCTTTAGCGAGCCTACTTTTCGACCCTCCAAAGCCACAAATCATTGGAAAAACATAGTGTTTCGCGACTTTCCTACCTTTTCGCGCACCTGCATCTTCTTTCTTCTGACTCTTTCTCTTCTCTGATCTTCTCTCTTCTACTCTTCTCTTCTCTCTGACTCTTCCCATCTCTGCTTTTCATCTGTCCATATTGTTGGAAGTTTGACTTCTAAACTTCCTTCGATAATAGATATTATAATTAAGTGGGTTATAAACCATATCTATAACATTCTATAATATATGTGTTATTTTTAAAGTGGTGAATAACCAAAGTTATGATCATGTTAAATCCCATTCCCCTAATGTTAAACACCCCTTGAATGATCCCAATCATGCGGAAATTCCCTGAGGGGGAAGGGATTACAGTGGCGGACACCCAGTTAGAATATGAAAAATTAAGATTTATTAAATAAAAAATTACAGAACATAGTAGTCCCGAACGCTGATTTTATTTGAAATTTAAGATGAGGCCATTTAGCACTTAGAATATGAAAAATGCAGTTAGAATATGGAAAAATATCCAAGAACCAATGATTTCTTGATTTTTGCTACGATGGCATGCACTTAGAATATCCCTAAAAATCATGATTATTCAAAAAATCATTAAAAAAAACAATATATGATCTAATATTGTATGGAAAAGTCATCAAACCAGCATTAGAGAGAAAAAACAATTGGTTATGACGAAAGCTGAAGATAAGTGCTGAGACGTATTGCATAATAATGGTTATCTATTGTTACGGAAATGTTATTTTGCATATTCTATCTGCATTTATGGTGATTCGTATTGCAAAATAGTGGTTATTTATTTTTGCTGAAATGATTATTTTTGCATATTCTATCTGCATTATTAAAGGTGATATTCTAACTGCTATCTGAACCAAATAAAATCTCTAAAAAACCATATTCTATCTTATTCAAATAATTTATAATATTCTAAGTGGTAGTCCGCTATAGTAATCCATCTGCAGATGGAGTAGGTTGGTCAAGGTAAGCCCCCCACGAAATCGCGACACGTTGACGCACATCACTGGGTGAATTCTATGGTTGGTTGGGATTGATTGGGGGGGTATTGGGTTTATAAACCAACAAACATAACAGGTGGGCCTCATCTTGTAGCTATAATCCATCTGTACATGTGATAACCCTCTTTTAGGGGATTTGCGACCCAGGGCCCAAAAAAAAAAAGCACTTTCTAAGTGGGATGATCATCCGAGGAGGTTTTGAGTCGATGAAATTCTATTTGCAATTCTGTTGGTACTATGATTTGCTAATGGTTGAGAGTGGTTGGCAAAAGTAGATGTCGTACCTGGCGCAGTTGAGGGATTTCTTTGAAGCATCACCAAGTCTGGGAGATGATTTCCCATGGTTTGACCAGGAAAGAAGCATCGCAGCCAAAGGTCAAGAAAGAGGAGAAAAGCAGCCAGAAGCAACTCGGTGGCCAAAAAGATCCATCAAAATCCCCAACAAAGAGATGCCGTCCACAAAGCGTTCAGTTGGGCTCAAAATGACCGCTATCACCACACAAACATATCAGAAGTAGATTCATAAGTCAATCATAAGTCAACCACCAGACCCCTGTTTGGAACAATATGAAAGAGAGATATGAACATACAATTATCAGATGGATTCAGACAAGTTCACAAAACAGCCAGAAACCCAAGATTTGTAGGTAAATCCTTTAAGATCCTCTAGCTTTCATAGGTTAACTATGGCCCAGACCCAGACTTTTTGACTGATCCCGAGGCCCTCCCAGCGCGTAGCCACACCCTGCCGCGTGGCGCCGACACCAACCCCGGCGCGGTCGTCGACCGCACCGGTGCAAGCGACGCAGTCGACACAGGCGACAAGTACGGTGCCTTGCTTGACCTCCCCGCATCCCGGAACAATGGTCACAGTTGTGGCCCTTAACACTTCTAAATGGGTTCAAAAGTCCTGCAACTAAGGTATACTAAGGTTATATATCATACACTTAAACGAGGTTATGAGCCAGTTATGACCTGTTAAGGAGTCTAACTGCAGGATTAGGGTTGCCTAGCCCGAAATAGCGGATTTGTCTGCTTGGTGAAAATTAACTTCTGATGATTTATCCAGAATGTTTGTTTCACCGGCAAAGAATTTGCGTTTTACCAGCAATAGATGGGAATATGATGTATATAATCAGTTTTGATCAATTCAAACAGCCTGGTGGTGTCAAGTATGATGTTTTGATCCCATATGCTGGGATGATGGTGACTTTCATATTTATATGATGGGCCTGAAACCACGAGGCAGCCCGCCTTCCCACACTTTGCAGAGCTTCAAATGGCTTAAACATCACTTTTGGCAGGTGAAATAGTGGCAAAAACACTTCCAAAGTGCAGGTGAAGTTGCAGAGGTGAGTATAACTTTGAAGCTGGTTGAAAAGGGCTGGCCTCTGGAACTTCAGCAGCTTTCTGTTCACAAATTCATTTCCATCGTAGTTTGATAGAACTAATCCCATCCCCCGTTCATATTAAACATCTCCATTCGGCCTCAAAGATGTGCTTTCATCCCCTAAACCATTTGCATAGACTCTACTAATTCACTAACCGATCACTAACCTTCAATATTTCATGATATTTCACCCCCATTAAATTGGTCCCAAAGCTGTGTCAATTTCAGTGCCATCCCTTGAGGCTTCCAAGGCTCCAGCCTCGAGACCTTCCACGCCCTCGCCCACGGAAGATGAAGCGCCGGTGTCGGAAGTGGAACGGAAACTTCGGGCCCCTTGGATCATGGTTGATGGGCAATAACGGTTGTTCGTGGTTAATAATGATAACTAATGGATATTAATAGTTAATGGTGCTTATGAATGGTTAATAATGATGAAGAATGTCAATGAAGCAGGTCAATAATGGTAAATAGTGGTTAATAATGATACTTAATTGTGCTTATTAATGGTTAATGATGATGATTAATCTTAGTAAAGCAACAATACACCACCCGTATTTTGACGGTTTATACCACCCATTTATGTGAGATTGGGGATGGATTACTACTGCCTTACTAACATTAGTGTAATCATACTACTCCTGGAGCATTCTCAACCATATCAACAATGTTGTGGTTGATGTCAGTTTATTTAACGGTATGCCATGTTACCACCTACTGCATCCTACTGGCAGCAGGGCTTGAAATATTTAGATAGATAGATAGATAGCTAGCTAGCTAGATAGATAGATAGAGAGAGATAGATAGATAGATAGATAGATAAAATAAGAAAAGATAAGATTAGATATGATTAGATTAGATAGATAGGTAGATAGGTAGATAGATAGATAGATATAGTATTTTTAACTATACATAAATATTTTTTTATATACATGTAGCTGCATATAGCGTACATACATTCACCTGAAGTGGGAGGTGAAGCCACGCATGCGGAAGACCATGACTTTTGGACCAAGGTGAGGCCCTCTTGATTATGTTTGTTGGTTTATCAACCCCATTCACCTGCAGTGAAATATCACCCATAAACCATTATTAACCTACTTATGTGCGTCAACTTAGGGTAAACAGTGGCCTCACCTTTACCTCAACAATTGGTAGGGTAGGCTGGTTGTCTGGGATACCTTGGTTTCCTCAGATTTGGTTGACTCACGGGAAGAATTTCGCAGATGCAAGCGATGCCGGAATCGACTTGAAGGAAAACTTCGGCTCTTTACAAGTTAAGAATGGTTAAAGAGGCATCATGCAATTGAAATTACCATTGGTGCCAGATGCCAAAGACATGTTTGCAGGTTTAGAATCCCAAGCTTTTTGCAAACTGCCACCCTGAATCCCAGCGTAGCTGTTTTACTCAAGCCCACGTTGCCGGTGCCGGCTACACCTGGGATGACTGCCAGGAGAAAACTGGAGTTTGTTATCCAGACGTGGACGCGCGTGAAGGGAACCAACCATTCATTTTTTTCTCACCGCAATTCAAATGTCAAAATACACATGTTATCACATGTTTATTGGCTGAAAACTTTGTGCTCAGGATTTTTCAGGGATTAAGCACAACATTTGTTGGTCATTGCTTGTATATAGTGAGAATGGGTTAAAGGCTGTTAAAGGTTGAAAGATACCCTTCAACTCTATGGGCCATGGTGGCTGTTCCAGTCAAATCCCCCACTTTGGGAGGTTCCGACCTCCGTGGTTGAAAAAGATGAAGGCTCCCATGTCGATTTCCACTTGGGAACGCATGTGTCATCGGAACTTGACATCAAGTGGTTCATACATGAAATTATTTAAATTCAAGCATGATGTCATTGGACTGTGACATTGCGATGAAGACCGGTCTTGCTTTGGAATGTGGAGCAGCATGTCTACTGTCTACAGTGATGTTTCGTGATCAAAATAACTGGGTCCAAACAAGTGTCGCGAACCAATGGCATGTCATGCTCTGTTTGAAGAAACCTATGGTTGAATGGACCACTCCTTTAAATTTTTGCACACTTAGGAGATACTGTGGCTGGTTGCGAAATCCTGCGCCAGCTGGTAGATTGTTTATGCCACTATTGTCCTAGTGTTTCAGAAGAACCCCAATAGTTCCCAAGATCCACAGTAGCTATGGAAAATTGCCAAAAGTTTGGGTTTTTTCCCTTTTGAATCCCGTGAAAAATGGTGCCTTTCCATAGGCATAACATGCTGCTGGGTCAGGATGCGAAGCCTCCAGTGGATGCTGATGACCTGCGGTGCCTCGCTCCAGTGGGTTCATGCTGGCTCCGAGCTGTGTCTTTGGGTCAAATGATGGGATGTAACTCTGTGAAATGGGGAAAGTATCTGAGAGTATTCCTGTCGGTTGAAACCATTTGTACCTCAGGATCGCTAGCTAGAGATCTTTCTGATTGGTGGTTAGGTCTTTTGGGGTATTTCACTTTTGGTGGGTCAAGTTTCGTTGGCTTGGCCTCTAGGTCTCGTACTTTTTTGACTCCGCTGGAACTAGATGACGAGGAACAAAATCCCAAAGGTTCACGTTCATATTGGAAATGGCCATTTTTAGGTTTTCATATTCGATCTTTGGTGGCAGTCCCAGATGCCAACCCCATTGATTGAATGTGTTTGATCCTTACGAATCTTCGCAAATGGATCATTTCATAATTATATGACTCCCATTGATTACACTCGCTAAATTACGATCACCCGTTCTATCATAAATTTAGCATGGAACATCATGGAACACAACGACTGGCCATATTCAATAGAAAATGCATTTACGACATTTTTGGGGTTCCAAGTTTGAATTTAGGTGGTTTGTTGGTAATATTCCCTTCAATCCCCAGCACCAAGCGCCTAGGGCTGGCTATGGGAGAGGATCAATGTCAGTCGATCTCCGTAGACGAGCCCTGGTCTGTTGGATAATACTTTTTTCGGTGGTGAGGGGGAAGCTAAACGGCTATGGAAATCTATATTCCCAATAGGATATGTGGAGCCAGTTGGAGCTACGAATTGAGTTTACCGACCACATGATAGAGGATTCCAAATGGATATAGATAGGCTCTTTCATAGTGCCCGCTTATATATTACCAAAAGGCATATGTCCCATGTTGTTGGTTGCAGCCTGGTCGCCCACATTTTGCTGTCATAAATCAAGAAGGGAGACCCCCCTTTGGTCAGCACAAGGACTATGACCGGTGGTCTTTCCTCGGCCAGGAACGCGTGGATTGCCTTCAGATGCACCAGGACCCGTGCGAATCAGCAGGTTGCTGCTGGGGCCCGGTGGAGAGACCTTCAGGAGCAAATCCACCCTGGTGTTTTTACAAGGATCGCGACTCGGCTTTTCCCAGTAAACCATGGCCATTTGGGGGGATACCACATTTTCAGAAAAACCCATATGGCATTTGGCTTTTGAATTGTCATGTGTATATATTATATACGTAATTATATATATAGCAATATATCATATGTAGCGGTGGCAACAATAGTGATAAAATACATTTGGGGTTTATATAACCACCCTCGCAGCGACCCCCCCAATGATAAATGGTTAAGATTCACCCTTTGGGGGTGGTTGGCTGGATCCTCTTGGCTGGAAGAACATCCCCCCTCCAACTTGGGTTTGTTTAAAATGGAGAATTCACCCCCATGGCCATTAAGTATCATTAAATATCTTTAAGTAATGATGAACATGAAGTCTCAAACCATCAAAGTTGAGGCCACTTCCTAGTAAGCATGGCAATGGTTCGGTGAGTCCCCCATTTCCCGTGGTTGAGCCATCGAATATTGGTAAGTATAGTGTTGACCTTCGCCACTGCCTCTTTGATAACCTTTGCTTCAAACCCGTTGCCGTAATTTCCCAGGAAAGATGCTCAATTGCACCCTGGGCGCAGATCCCAAGCGTCCTTTTTCAGATGCTGAGCTGGACCAGGCTGGGATGGGTGGACGCGCAGCGCTGCTGAACAACTAATTGCGGTCAGAAACACAGTGGCACCTATGGTAAGTTTCCCTCATGATTCATGAACATGGACCATGGCTTCCAAGCGCACATAAGCGCACCTGTTTGCCACTATCAGCTAGATGTTTGAAGAGTTGAACACAGTGCCGCCCCCTTGGTGCCCCATGTTAGGTCACCCAACTTGCGAGGAAACATTTTTGTGGGGATGGGTCAAAACCATATTTTTCCATAGACTTTTGCCATATTTGGAGAGATGAACCAGATGAACATCCCAGCTATCCCAGCGATTTTGGGGTTCACCATGGTTCCATGATGAGGTGATGAAGCTCTTCGAGCTGAATCTGGATGTGCAGGGCACTGGTCAGGTCGTTGCCTCGCCTGATCACAACACTGGGCCTGGAGGACGGAGCTGGGGCTGGAAGATCTGGCTTGGCAAAGCTCGGAAGATGCCTTGGAAAGCGGAAGATGATTTTGGTCAGTTTCGTGGGTTTCGTGTGTCCATAATTTTGCCTTCATATTTGGTGTTGCTTTGTGCATGTTATTCTTTCTGTCCACACCCATTGAACACAGTTCGTTTTGCATCAGCTCCAGCTTCCCGTTCTGCACTACCTCCAGGAGATTACTACTTTGCATGGGCCAGGGATGGGGCGTTGAGTATGAATGCCTACCTTCAAACCAAGCCCTTCCCACAGTCGGATGAGAAGATGGAGAAATGGATCCAGTCGCTGGAGAAGGCGCAACATGAGAGCGATCCCAATGGCATCAACGTGCCTTGGCCGATGCGGAGAATGTGGGATGGCCAAAAAGAGCTAGCAGGATGGGTCAGTTTCAGGGATTTGTTTGTTGCGCAGTCATTTCAGAGAATGTAAAATGTCCACTGACTCTAGTTTTATGATGGGAATGATGTTTGATGATGGGAATGATGGGAATGATGGAAGCCATCCCCACAGATGAAGATGTCCCCTGATGTCGCCCTAATTTTCGTCATCCCAGGTGCTGGTTGAGCCTAAGTTCCTGATCCCCGAGGGCACGCCTTTCACGGGCGCCTGGTGTCGTCCACAAAACGACGCTCCCGGGCTTCGGGCCATCACCGCCATGTCCTACGCGGCCAAGAAACCCAGCGTGAACGAAAGGGTTTGGAGCCTCGTGAAGCAGAACTTGGATGCCAGGTAGCACTTGGATGCACTTGGTGACTGGGATTCCAGAGGATAGCACTTTCCTTCCAAAAATAGGTGGATAAGTGTATAAGATCTATAGGATCTACAAGCAACATACATTTGGATACATTTGGACATTGTTGAACTGGCAGCTTAGACCAATGCTACCCCGGCTACCCCGGCCCCAGCCAGAAAGCTGGACTGCCAAGTCATTTTCCATGGGAATTGAAGTCAGCCGAACAATTTTTTCCGACCCCCCATGCCCTCCCCAGATTCAGAAAGTTTTCCAGGATTGGGTAGTGGCCAACTATTCCAGCTCCACTTGCGACCTTTGGGAGGAGGTTCGTTCGGAGGATTTCTTCTGGAACCGCTACAGCATGCGCAGCTCGGTGCGCTTCGAAGGAAATGTTGGGATGATAGTCACCCAACTCGAGTACTTTCCTTGCTGGACTTGCTGAAGATGCCATGATGCCACTTTTTTGGAACACCCTAGATTGATAGATTGGAAGGATCACGGTTCTTAGGGTTAGATTACTTGGATTCGATTCGGATGTAGATACTGCAGGGGATGGTTGTTGAACTGTCGCTTTACAGACACAGATCGGCCAGAGGATGGCGGATGGCCTGACGCCACAACCGCATCACCTTGGTATTCTTAAAGTATCTTAAAGCTATCCTTGGTTACCCTGGGGTAAACTAACAAACAGATGTTGAACACCCATAGTTTTCCGTTCGGACAATATCTACATTCATGGTGAATGTTCATGGGTTTTCCACACCTCGGTTATGTTGCCGGATACGAATTCCCCCATATTTTTCCATTGTCCGTTTATCCCCATGATGCAGAATATTAATAATAACTCATAATATGTATGAGTTCAGGTTTTCATGGCTGGCTTTTTTCCATCACCAACCTCAGTTTCAGTGGCTAGGCAAGGCCTTGCTGATGGGCTCTGACTTTGCGAAAACCGTTGGCAGCTTGGAAGCCGATCTCTCTTGACCCTCCACCAAATTAACATAGATCCTGAAATTAGACACTGTTTGGTGCCCCCATTTGGCAGTGTATGATATGTTAATTTCGGGGAGTGTACTGGTTGCTTACTGTGAAACAGAAAGTACTTCTTTCCACAATTTGCCTTTCTCGGTGTATGCAAAGGGTATGACCTACAAGCTGGAGCAATACAAACCATGCTCTTAAAGCCATTTTTGGTTGCAAGTATCAAAACCCATGGATGCTTTCCGTTTTCTATACAGCCACAAAAGAGGATATACTAGTGGATGTAACTATAACCATCATCGCTAGGGATATGGCGTTGGCTTCACACATGTTTCATCCAGGGATTGGATGAGGATGCGCAGTGGCAGTTGCAGTTATGAAAACAAAAATACAAAAGAAAGAAACAACATAAAATCTATAAATAGATAAATGAACAGAACGAAATCAAGCAAGAAATCTGAAAGAACATTTGAGTTTGGGTTTGTTTTTTGAGTTGTTGTGGTTCAATTTGTTGATGTTTTTCATTGTTTACTCTATTTTGGCCCGTGTGGGGTTTAGGGTTGTGCCATGTACAGCCCCGTCCGAGGCAAAGATCAAGGAAGAGCCCATCAATACCAACAAGCAGCCCAGGCGGTCACTCAGATGTTGTCTCAGCATGTCATCAATGAGACTCGGCTCATGGAGAGCAGTGGGACGGCCTGATTCATGGCAGAATGATTCATTGTTGCAAGATTCCAGGTGAATGATAGGTTTGGGGATGGTTTCCTGGGACTTGAGATTGTTGTACGGTCAGAAAGGATCACGTTTTGACGAGTTTTGAGGCTGCACAAAAAGTGCCCACAAAGTGGCAATCCCTTAGCCCTAATACTAGGATTAAACAGTTAAAACAAAACCAAGAAGATAGTTTAGTGTTGGATCATTTGCTTGGTTTGAACTAAGGAGCTATGGGTATCCGATGGTATCCGACTTCCCTGTTAAACCGGGAAACCAATGGGCTATTAAGAGTTTCCAACGTTTTTTATAGATGTTTAAGAAAATGCCACCATGTTGCGGACTAAGGACTATGTCATCGAGTCGAACAATCGTCAGAAGGACACTGCGGTTATCGAAGCCTTCAATGTGGGCGACATGGAGGATGCTTGGTCCAATCACGTTCTGTTTTGCAATGTTTTGCATCAAAAATTAGAGCTGGGAAGAAGATAAGCCTTTTTTATTCCATGTAGGAAGAATAGGTGCTTTCCGAGCTGCGGTTTCTTAATTTCTATCAACCTAGAATTCTTGAGAACCGAAACCTTGGCTGATCACGCCAGTAAACTACCGTAATTGTTTTTGAAATGTGAACTCATATCATCCCAACCAACTCATATCATCCATCAAAATCCCTGAGAATCCCATCAACCGTTGATTCCCCACTTGATCCCCACGTTACCCGAGGATGGCTTGTTTGCACCCTTGAGCAAGGAGGCCGTCACCACCCTGGCGGGCCTGAGTCAATTGTGGCCCCATCCTTTGCTTAGCTTGGAGGATCATCTCACTTCATGGGATTCATGGGATTTATTGGGATATATATATATATGGATATATCATGAATATCAATGGTGATATATCATGGACATTTTAATGGTTCATGATGGTAACTGATTGTTAATAATTATCTTTATTTTCCGAATGGGAAATCCACTACTTAGGGAATCTTTGTTGGGAATCTTGTTGTTTTTTTGGGAGGTCCTTAAGCAAATCCAAGTTAGAGCATGGTTTTTGTTGCCGGCTGTGAGTAACCAAAACCTAGAGTTGTTCCATATTTTGGGGTGGTGAACTCAAAGAAAACAGCTATTTGTGTGGGGTTTGCTAGAATACAAGGATCTTGACACATACCGAGTTGACAGGAATGATGGGTTACCAAGGGATTTAGAACCAAAAATGGTGATCAACTTGTGGTACATATTATGCATATTTGTAAATGCATATATATATATATACACATTTGTGTGCGTGTTGACGATGTGAAAGAACTGGCAATATTACTGTATATGACTGGTTGGTGTTTTCAAACAGGTTCTATGTTCAACCCTACTGGATCATGATCACCAGCAAAAAAATATAGAGAGAATGTCACGGATGAACTTTGCGACAGGGGGGTAAAAGTCAATGACAGTTCTCTATGGGGGTGGTTGCTGCAATTTAGCGCGGAAGTTGGGACTTCGGTCGTTCACAATCCAACAGAGAAAACATCAGAAATGATTCGGTCGTGTTGTCAGTGATCGTTTATCAGATAGACAGGTTCCAACGGCAATGGATACCCTCTGGTAAATTAACATAACTATGGAAATTCACATTTTTAATGGGAAAAACCACTATAAATGGCAATTTTCCATAGCTATGTTAGTTTACCAGAGGGTATGTTCTTGCTTCCTCCAATGTTTGTTCCAATGTTCCACCCAGCCACCTGAACCTCAGCGCTCTCTGAAGAGGCCCAAAGAAATATATGGCGATTGGGGCAGTCAGTGTAAACCCCCCAAAATTGGATGGTTTCGTAAACTTTAAAGAACGGTTCGTTGGCCCAAAACAAAATGGTCATGTGAAGGCAACTATTATTTATTGCATATAGATACATATAATATTCCTAGTAGTGCTGTTTAATTGATGATTTTACAATCCCAAAAAAAATGATCCGAGCTTCTAAGTCTATCCTTCTGCAACCGAGGTACTGCAGGAGCTTCGCTATCAATCAGCAGGCGGCCCAAAGTGGTGTACCCGGAGTGCTGTTTGGGCGTTACGAGGGGGACAGCTACGACGGCGGATGCCCGGCCGCAAAATCTGATGATAGGGATGATCAGGGATGGCCATGCAACAGGTGACCTCCCTTGTCGATTAGTTCGGGGAATTTACGAACAAATAAATTAGGGAATATATATAGATGAATATAGGGAATCCTTCTCCAAACTAAGCAGTATGCTTAGGGACGACACAAGGTCTGAACACTGCTCATATGTTTCTTCACACATATTTTGTGGCACCGAAACTGCTCATATTTCGCCGGAGTTCATTTCCATCCGAGTTTGGTTTCGGTTTGTTCCAGCGATTCCTACTGCTTTCATGGCCAGTGCTCCCCGCTCGCAGGAAATCCCTGGGTCCTGCTGACGGCCTCCGCAGCCACGTTGCTGTACCGCCAAGCGCTGCAGGCGACGAAGATGCCTCCAACAGGGGAGGTGGCACAGAGCCTGGGAATGGGATGGTCTTGGGTCTTGCGGAGACGAAATGACAACCCCAAAAAGTGGGACTTCGCCATCAGAAATGTGGATTTATAAGGATTTAGCTATCAAAAATATTCAAAAATTGTGATTTATAGAGATTTATGGTGATTTAACCATCAAAAACTGGAATTTATGGGGATTACCGGGATTACCTGATGATGTAAATAGAATAGGCTCTGAGAAGGGGGGGCTGGTAGACAACTTTCCTTTTGGGACAGGTGTTTCTCAGGGCTTGTCTTAGTCTAGGGGATGGTACCGGTTGATTCAACCATCGAAGATGGAGTTAACTGGAAGCTGAGGGGATGAGAGCTCACCCATTAAAAACAAAAACCGTGGTATGCAGCATACCCCAAAAAAAGGCGCCTTTCAAATTCAAGTTTCCGGTTTGGGTCCTGCCCTATTTTGGAGCCACATCGACTTGGCAAGTTAGGCAGGCAACCCTTTGGTGATGCAATATCTCCCATAAATCGATGAGACCAGTCAAGACTAGATGTCCATTGTTGGGTTAGTTGACAGGAAAGATCTCCCAGAAAATTTGTTTTTTGAAAAAAAAAATGTTCCCCATTAAAAAGATGTGGATTTGCTGGTGCAAGCTTAGATTACTGGAGAGAGAAATATTACAGAGTGATTTGGAGCCATGGTGCAAGATTTCACGTTCTAACCTGGCGGAACGTGTCTCGGCTATACACGCAAAAAGCGACTCAGTCTAACCACCCCAAAATGAGCAGCGGTTGGGTCACTATAACGAAGTCTAGAAGCGGTTGTTGGTGGTAGATCCTACCCTCTTCTTCCCTGGGTGAGTCAGTGACCAACCTGGGTGACCAGTTGGTTTCATAGGAAAGCAGAAACCGCCTGGTAATTTTGCCATGTTTTGCGTGGTTTTTCACCATCCAAATCTCGGCGTCCATTCCGTATTTGGCACCTAAGGATCTTGGGAAATCTGCTGGGGCGAACGCCCAGTGCGTCTTGATCGCAGCTGAAAACTGGGGATGGTGGGTAAAACATGGTAAAACAACACAGCAGTGGTGGAAGATTTATGTAGCACCCCAAGTTTCAGATATAGTATGGGAAACCCCACAATAACCCTACTATGTGGGGATGTTGTCTAAGACCCATTTATTAAATGGTAATATTGGCGATGGTTTATTATTGGGTTTACCGCATTCACATTAATTGCATTGATGGAATTAATTGTTCTTGGCAAAGAGCTTGGAATTCATAGCTTTGTGCTGTTCCTCTGGAAGCTCCCACGCCTGCTCGGGCGGACAGCAGAACTTCAGGCGCAGAACTTGCTTGGAGCTGGTGATGCAGTGATGCTATTGATGAAGAAATACCTGGTCAACGGCATGCACATGAACGAGCAGAAGCTTGGCCTTTTACCATTTTTTACCATCCATGTGGCAAACCCAATGAAATCAAACATCCCCAATCGTACCAGAAATGAGTGGTACAAACAATCCCAAATTGCATGTTGACAAAAAGACTGGTAGCAAACAGGCATGTATATAAACTAATGATGTTATCAAGTAGAAGGCTATACTTTCTATGTTTCTGGCCCTCCCTTCTCACCCTCGCGCCGCAGCATGAAGATCCAACAGATCCAACGGCTGAATCTTGCCCAGCACTGCAGGATTGATCGCAATACTGGCAAGATGACATCTGCCCAAGATTTGACTTGGAACTATGCCAACGTCTCCTTGGCTGAGTCGGCACTGATCAACCCTTGGAAATTCCCTGTGACACTGTTGGGCCCCCGCAAGTCACAACACCGGGAGGCAACTGGGAACTGGGACTCGGAGCTTGTAATCCCATTTCAAGATGGGTTAAGATTGCCGGCCAACAAAAAAGATGCTGATAGATATGTGTGTGTTAGTATTGAAATTCATCAACATGATTGGTCAGGGTCTGAAACTTTGAGAAAGATCCCACGTTGAGATGGTTCTTGTGCACTCATCATTTGCCTGGGCCCACAATTGTAGGAGGGGGCCCCCGATTCCTAACAACTTCCTATACACACCTCCTGTAGGGTGGTCTTGTGGGTTGCAAGGAGTTTCTGGATCTGAGGGTTCCCTGGAGATGCCATCCTGCCATTTAGCTCAATTTAGCTGCTTAGGTCGCAATTTTTCCACATCTTTTGGATTAAATCGACCCAGTGAAGTATATATATTGTAGCTGGCAGGAATGATTGCCTCGGTCCCCAGGATGATGGCATATAATGCAATATGTTCTAGGATATTTGGGTATCTGCAATGAGGCCTCACACTCACTTGCATTGCATAATACACAATATATATATATATGTATGTATGTTTGTATGTATGCATGCATGCATGTATGTATGTATGTATGTATATGTGTAATATATATATACATACACTTGTATTATGCGTGTATATCATACATACATGGCCCATGTACCTTGGGGATGTTACCTGAACCCTCTGGAAGGGTCACGCCAAGGTCCTGAAGGCGATGAAAGCTCGCGCGGCAGCAGCAGCTGCTGCGGTGGAAAACTCGGTGCAGATCTGAGCGTGCTTGGCGCCAGTGTGGCTGAGTTGCGGTGCAGGGGAGCTCGTCCCAAAAAATGGCCTAAGTTCAGAGTTGTGGGAATAGATGTTTTGAATTTCAATGTCCTAGAAATGTTGGAGGACTTATCAGAAGAGTTTGATGAAACCTATTGACCCATTAGAACTTGATTTGACTCGTTGTTTTCGATTTGAGGGTCATGAGTCATGATGTCCCATCGATCGGTGATCCACTCGAGAGTTAGTTTTAGATCGGGTTGGTTCACCAGGAACCAGCTGCGAATTTGTTGCGACCGCGTCGCGAAGCCCCGTGCAGTGGCAACAAATGTGCCATCGATGGGGAGGAGAGAGGAGAGACCACTCTTTTTGTCGGATTCTACTTTTTCTATCTTTTTGGGAGTTGTTTTATTGCTATTTGTTCAGCTGGATGCGGGAGGACCCTCAATTTCCTAGAGTAATATCTTTGGAAAGATCTTACAATGAACTAAAACTACCGGGCGAGCATGGCCGAAGTTTATTCCACAAGACGGGATGGATTTCCCTTCTTTCACAGGGGTAGTGTTGGGACAGCGTTGGGAAACGCAACGGATCAGGATAATCAAGATTCGCACCCCCCCATAGGTCGGATGCCGGCCAGAAGCCACCGAAAAACCTAAAAACAAAGGCTTTTGCGAGGTGCATTTCGGTGAAGCTTTGAGAACCATCCTTGTTCCTTTGAGCAGCTCCAACCTCCAGAAAAATCATAGAGAAGGCATGTTTAAGAATCATGTGGTAAACCCAAAAAAATAAACCATCCCCAAAACCATCACAAATCCCCATTTCGCATCGCATTATGATGATTAGCGGTGCTAACCCATTTATGATGATTCCCCAGGTTGGAACCCAAGCCACTAATCATCATAAAATAACCCTTGGGTTCCAACCATCCCCAAACCCAGCACCGAAGCTTTCCGCCTCAGGCCATGTTTCCCAATGGTTTGCCCTCGGTGGACCCTAACCGGCCCTTGCAGTCTCAACGACGCCTACAAGAGGCCATGGGCTCTGCCAAAGGACCGGAAAATGGCGAAGATTTTGGCCTGAAAACGGGAGGATATTCCAATGAATGGTGATTTTTTATACCGAAAATATGGGAAATTGAAGAAAATGGAGGCGTCCCATTTCCGAAAAAACAAAAATCTGTGTTGTTCCTTGTTGGGTTCTATCTCGGGTTTTGGGGATGTACCAGTGTACAGTTTCAAGGGTCGCAACCTTCCAAAAGGTTGGAATTGCGATTATTGTTGAGCGTACCCAATGGATCCTGCGACTAAGATACTCAGTAATTAAAGGCCATGGTTGAAGAGATTGTAGCGGCCAATTTTTGATGATGTGTTCATTTTCAGGTCCCCTTATGATAAATTTCATTTTAGGGAGAGCGAATGGAGATATTTCCAGTTGATTGGGGAACAAAAGTGGCAATTCTCCCCAAAGGATTTATCATCTGAAAATCATGTGGCAAAGTATAACCATGCCCCATTTAGCCGCATCAGCTATGCGACTGAAAAACTAGGGCGAATAGTGTGGTTTATGACATTGGCTTGGCTATCTTGGCTCCAGGAGCAGTCAGTGCTGCGGCTGTGGTTGGCTTGAAGGAATTGCGTCCAGGCATGGATTCCATGGATTCATGCGATGTTTTTCAGCTCCATCAACTCCAATTTCTGTTGACTGGGTTGCGGCCACCTCGTGTTTTTATGTTATATTATTGAAAGTTTCAGCTTCAAATCATGGCACTGTCCTTGTAACTGTAACCCTCTTGTATCCTCTTGTCAGTCAGGTGCAGGATCCACTTGCAAACCTGCGACTAAATTGGGGTTGCCGTTTGGCTTGTTTCATCTCCCCATACGTTTTTTTTGCTAAAGGCTCAGTGGTGCTGGTTGAATTCCCGTATTGGTCATGTTGTTTGTTTGACACTTCTTGGTACAGTGTGAGCCTTAGGATATTCGGTACGGCACGTATGTACATAATTATACATATACGTATGCATATACATAAACATATACATATACGTACACAGTGTATATATATATATATGATAGTATCTTTCTTTAAGCATATACTTTCCTGAGAATCATATAAATGCATAAATCATATAAATGCATAGGATATGTTTTTAGCATGCACACAAATAAAGAATCGTCAGGCGAAGTGCCCAAAGCTGCATTAAGCCGTAGATCCTCGCCGTGCCTTGGTGTTTCCAGGATGCTGTACAGGGAGCTGGCTTCCACCATGTAATTAAGATAGTAGAGTAGAGTATAGTACCCCCAAAAAAGATGCCGAAAAGAAGTTCCAGGATGTTACAGATGAATACAGATGATACTTACATATACTTACTTCATATGTCCGGGTTTCACACTGTTCTATCGTTTTGGGGTTGCTATGATGGGGATTTACCCATTTAGTCAACAAAAAGTGTGATTTAGTTGGATATTAATCGGCCTGTAATATGATATGTTGGTGTGTCCGAAAATGAGATTTACATTGATATACCCCCCAGTTATGGCCATCAACTGTTATGGAAAATGATGATTACCCACTGGGATCTAAGGGCACACCGTGTTCAAAACCATGGGCGGTGCCAGCAGGACCACCGGAAACAATCACGTCCTACCACATCAAAATCTGAAGTCGGGGGGACCCATCATATACAGGCATGTGGTGTCTGCTGGGGTGAACTGACCCGTAGCAAGAACCCAACATGCAAACTACAAACACAAAACGAAAGCAATGCGAGTCGTGAACAGAGCCAAATGCCCTGCAACGGCGCATGCAGGCAAAATAGATAACAACAAGGAGGCGGACATCCCGGACGACTAGTAACCAGGCCTTTCCTAAGGAAACGCTCCGCCACAAAATAAAAGCCAAACGGCCAACCGCAAATAACAAACAGGCAGGCAGCAGCTCATCCCGCTAAAAGGAAAACACAAGGCCCCACCCACACGACCTCCTCAGCTTCGTGGGACCAAGCCGGCGACCATTAGCTTCCCTATTGGAGACCAACTGGAGATGATTTGTGCATCCTCAGTTGCAAGAAACCCCATATTGGACTATAAGGTTGTAAGTTGTTGTGTATATTACAATACTGAAATATCTCGTGCAACATAAAATACCATCAAAAATCATTATAGAAAACAGGAACATAATGAGCAATTATGACTAAAAATATGTCGAAATCAATTTGCCATTGTTCACCGTGTGTCAATAATTTTGTTCCTATTGTGCTGTAATATTGTCTATAACACATAATATTCATACAAATGGCCAACTAAATATTGGACAACCGTGTATTGCATATTATTGTGCTATGTTTGGATTTTTCTGAGTGCCCACTGCCCCTACAACAAGAAGCCCAGGCTTTGCCAAACGTTTGACTCAAACTTTTCCAGCAACGGCGGGGGTCCAGTGTGTTTCAAGGCTTGAGGCCCAACGCGAAACGAAATCCGGCGCCGTGAGTTTCAAGAAACTGGAGAGCAACTCGGAGATTTGTGCTTTGCTGATGTTTTTTCAACACAGCTATTGGAAAATACCCCATAGAGAGTAGATGATGTATGAGGATTGACCGAACAGAAAAATGGGTGATGTGAAGCAAATTCACATGGACGATGGCACTGTTTTTTCGGGAGTTGAACTGTGAGACCGGAGACCATGTTTATGGGGAAATGCCCCATACATAAATGGAGCTTTAAACTGATGACTTCTAAATTGGGCTGATTGGGTTGCAATATCATCCATATAATCTCCAGAAAAGTCAGCATCAAAAGGGAGGGAATCGCTTTGGGTGTTTTTGTTGGAGAAACGTGCATCTATATATGTTTGCCAACTTCGGTAGAGAATCATGTTCCCTTCGGATTTTGTTCACATGTTTTTCACGTTCAACCCACTTTTAAGGATTTGGGATTACCCCCGCTAGATCTTTTCTCCAACTCAACTACCCTCGGGTTATTCCAGTAGTCACCATGTATCATCATTACAATTCATCATTAACCACTATTCGACCATTGATTCACCACTATCAACCATCAATCATCATTCATTCACCATCATTAAGCATTAATCACCAGTATTACCTTCTGCTAATTTACCTATTCACAATGGTGATCTTCCAGTTCGCAAACTGTTTGTTTACCAGAGGGTAACCATCATTAACCAGTATTAACCATCATTAACCATGATTAATTCATGATTCACCAGTATTTAACCATCATTAACCATGATTTACCATGATTTTCCTATGTGTTTTCCCATGGTTCACCATGTTTTTGTTCCCCCTGAGGCGACTTCGGTCGCAAGGCTGCCAGCATGTTGGCCGCCGCAGTGGATCCGCGGAAGGACCTGGTGAGACAACAGCGGTCCCGCTTCGAGAGCGTGCCTTGCGGAAATCCCTTAGAAACAACGAGAAATCCATGGGAAAACCATGGGAAATCCCCTATAAACAATGGGGATTTATTGAAAAATCGTGGACATATATGGGAAAATCACTGGTGAAAATTGTGGATTCGCGGTTGATCAATGATCTTCTTTTTTTTGTGGGAAATCCACTAAGGGAATCTATGGGGAATATGCTCTAGGTTTGAGAAACGGGTTTTCCAGGCGGCCGAGCTGGAGCATTCGGCCAAGCGCATGCGGCGCCTCAACGAGTTGGAGCAGATGGATGCAGCGCAGGAGCAGATGGAGGAACTGAAAAAGATGAAGGCCAGGGGCAGATGGTGGCCATCCCACCAACCATTGGGGAGTATGATAAATCATCACATTTCTGGGGGTATACCATGGTGCCAACAAAAAACCTCTATTGGGGATGGTCTACTGCTGGGTTTGCCACATTGCCACGGTGGCATGTTCGAGAATGAGGCTGTTTGAGGATTACAGTCGGGCTTCTCTTGGAGTTGAGAGCTGCCGGATGCCAGGTGCGAGCGTATCGGTGCAAGAATCTTGGAACTTGGAACATGTTGCTGCCTTTTGCACTGGTGTGGCCTCAAAATCAGCGTGATTTTCACCATTGATGCTTGGGGTATGCAGAGGAAAAGTATTACCATTTGGTGGTTGTAAAGTTGTACATGTCAATTTTCCAGCTGGGCAAGGTTTTGGGAGGAAAAAACATTGGCACCATCCTGGCACTTTAGCACCCAGCGACAAAAAAAGAAAATGTGTGTGACAGGGGTGAACTGATCCATATCCAGTATATAACCCCCAAAAAGATAGAAAAGTAAGTTTCCACTGTTTTTGTAGGAGTTTGTTTTCCTATGTTCTTTGGGGATGCTATAACTTACACAATCACTATGACAAATTCGTTCATTTCAAACATCATCCAAGCACTTGCAGGATGAGCCATCTCGGCAATGGCCAAGGGTTAAAATTCGCGGTGAGACCCGTTCAGCACCACTCAGTAGTCATACCTTCAATTCTTACTTTAGACCCCTTCTTTAAGGGACCTACTGCCATTTTTAGGTAGGTTGGATCCATTTTTCTAACACAAACAGATGTCATAGGTGAAATCAATTGAAATCACGTGGTGTTTTATAAAGTCAAGCCACCCCAAGGACAGTTGCCTTCTTCTGCCTCCCCCATGTGGGCACAAGCCGAAGAATTCCTTCGGCCCCCAGGACCTGTTACACGACCTTCGACTCGGAGCGGCAGCGTTTGCGATGCCAGGCTAGTCATCGATGGGATCTTTACCCCAAAGATTGGCCATGTGTGCATGTTTGTTGGCGATTCTGATGGGAGTATAAGCTACTGATAGCAGCTACTGTACATTACTGTACATGACTGAACTGTAGTTTTTGCAGGGTATGTGAGAAATGTGAGGATGAAGCATGCGGGTTTTAGCCTCGAATTTTGATGTTTCATCAACTAGTATGATTTGTTTGACGGCAGGAAAAGCTTTCGAATACTTGGACCCTGATTGTTTGACGTCTCTCAGGGACCAGCTGCGAGTTGCCTGTCAGTGGCCCATCCCTGGCGGCAATGCTCAGTCCACGCGAGAAAACTTAAAGATCTTAGAGTCTGATTCGCGAAGTGCCCCTTAAAATCAACATGAATCAACATGAATTAACCAGGTGGTTGCGTAGGACTCCTGGAACATAGGCTTAGGCGGCTTAGGTCTGGTAGTTTCGTGCTGCACGGCCAGGAAGAGGGCCATGTGGTGGTCCAAGTTGAAGCCACCAAGACGCGCTGGGAATGCGCCAGCTGTAAATTCAGTGAGGACTGGTCCAAATACGACCTGTTTTGGGAGAAGATTCTGCCAATTTTTCCATGGAAGAGAAGCCCCCGAATTG
>CAMXCT020000181.1:60000-62562 GCA_947184155.2 Cladocopium goreaui
TGGAAATATATGTTGATAATGAGATATTGCAGGCTGTCCAAAAAAGTTAGCCATGGCTAGTTGGTGCTGTCACACATTTTTTTCAACCATGATTCTGGGATGGTGATCCCTATTGATTTTCATGTATTTTTCCGGCAAGAATGACACCACCAGATGATGCAACTGTTCCAGGTTCCTCTGCGCAAGCTCCGTCGCAGCGCGCCCATGGAGAAGGACATGTTGCTTCCGCGTGGAGAAGAGTGGCGCGGCTGGTGGATGGAGAAGAGTTACTAAATGTGACTAAGATATCTAAGAAATGGATAGAAATGGATGATAATTGGATTCTAGATTTGGGCACATTTGGGGCATCAAAGATGGCATTGGAACAGCCGCATTTACACTTATTGTTTGCTCTATAGGTAGTTTGCTTGCGAAAGGTGGGACTTCCCGTTGGATTGCTGGAGGGTGCGGTACGGGCAGAAAATTTGCCAACGGATTTCTTGACTGGGGATTTCACCAATACGGAAGGGAGATTGAAAAGCTAAAGAATGATAAATGGGGAGTTGACTCATTGACACCATGTAAAGATATCGTTCTTAGATTCTTACAGTTTTATCATGTTTTGTTTATTGGGAATGGAATAAGATCTGGATGTCCGATTGCTAGGTTGATCTAGCTTGGATTGCCAGCCTCGGGTCGCATGAGACCCATGCCTGGACACAGCGTTGAGGCTTCCCTTCCTCAACTCCATCCCAGCGCCTTGGTATGATGATAGCTGCATGTTGCACAGTATGTTTTGTTCAAATGCGCAATGTGTGTATTTTTTAACGGCGACCATCTAACCTTTGGTGGTTTCCTATGTAACATAAAAAATTGGAGGACAGGGTTCCTCCCTGGGTATGGACGGGTGGACCCTGGCAGTTTCTGAGGAGATGGCAGGACGTCGTGGATGGCAAAAGGAAGCAGTGGATGACTATGAAGGGCTGTGAGTAGCGATGCCTGAAGCAGTTCTCTGTTAGATAGTAGGTGATAGTAGATTTGATGGGAATGTACTGAGCTAGGATAGCTAGGGAACCAAAACATGATGGATGTTCTTCAGGTTCCACTGTTAACGGAATGAGTTTCTTCAGGCGTGCCAGTTGAAACTGGATGTTGGGTTTCTTCTTCGAAGACGGGTTGGAGAGAGCCTTTATGTCCGCAAAGGCCAGAGGCCAAAAAAAACTAAGACCACGCAGGAGAACGATCCAAGTATGGTCAAGAGTTCCACGTTCAGCCTTTCCGAGCAAAGCTATCTTCAGATCACCCTGCCTTTCTTGCCGGCAGAACATGACAGAACCATGACTGAGATGACAAATGTAGATAAGATGCATATTTTGTAAAAATGGTTTGAGACAGAGCGGGGTCACGGCCACAGTGAAACACTAGACAAAAGATGGAGGGAAAAACAAACGTGGGAATGGGATTTGGTTTACACAGGTTCGGGCATGTTTTAGCACAGATTCCATGAAGAGATGAAGTGTTTCCGCTTGGTCCTCTCCAACCTCTGGGCGCGGGCTCCAGGGGTTCAGGAGCTGGGGAAAAGAAATGAAGCGATCGAGCCGAGGATCGGAGCAAATCAGTCTGGATAGAAACTAAGGACCTCTTTTGTACTGCATTGAGTTTGGCCAATTAATTCATTTTTAGCGTTTCTTTGTCTAGTTGGTCATCTCAGTTTTGAGCCATGACCCCGATAGAAGATCGTAGAAGCCTGGATGGGGATTTGTTTGTTGGACATGTTATTTAAAGTTTCGTTCGATTCATGGGAAGGAAGCATAAACCATCTGGTGGTGCTCTTGTCATTTGGGTGTCTTCGCCTGTCATTTGAGTTGATATCAAACGGATGGATTGGTTTTCATCGAGCTACCGATTCGTCAATTTCGCACAAAAAAAAGTTCCTTTTTCAGACAGATTCAGACAGCGGATGCTTTATCCTTTTGTAGAAGTTTCACGAGTGCACTTTGATGTTTTTAAGCCGATTACAGAAGTTCCCAAAGCCAGAAATAGCAGAAATCGATTGAGGCCCATTTTGAAACGCTTCCTCTATATGTGTAACCACAAAAATGTGTCAAATTAGGTGGAGTCAGGTTACTCACCCAAGTGCCAAGGATGGAAGTCCGTCGCTATCTCGAAAACTGGGAGCGGAAGCTTCGCAAAACCACAAGGTGCCGGGCGTATTGGGGTGGCCTGAACCTGGGGATGCTGGACGCGCCACCAGGAGAGATTGATATTTTAAGGATGAAGATAGTTGAATAATAAAAATAAATTATGGAAATACAAATCCATATATAAACCAATAAAAATCATAAAATCTATAGATATAGACTAGATATAATAATAAGAAATTAAATTCATTTTCAGATTATTTTAATTCCAATAATTATAGTATATAAATATTCCAAAAATATGGTAATATTTAAAATTAAATATCTTTTAATTTATATATATATATCAATATATTTAATTTAATAAATAATATATAAATAGATAAATATATATATATAAATAAGTATTTATATAATATAATATAAATAATATATATAATAT
>CAMXCT020000181.1:66910-159410 GCA_947184155.2 Cladocopium goreaui
GTTTGAAGTTCAATCAAACGGCAACGGGTTCCATGGCTCGATGTGCTTTGACATCATTCTAAGCTAGAAACTACTAGTGAGAGCTAGTGTCAGTTAAGTGACCCGCGCCCCACCCCCCCTTCCCAAACTACATCTTACTCCAACTTTAGTGCGTAGTAAACCAGTAGAGTGTTAAATACTCACCATTTTTTCTGGATTAAAGGTGTACTGGCCAACCATGAGTACCCCATGGTGACCAGTGACTCCTCTGACATGGGGCTAGGTAGCTTCGGCCTCAGTATCGATGAGTGGCAACCGTGAGAACCTCACGTTGTCCTCTAGTCCTTATTGGAATTGGGTATGCGAATGTGTGGGGGGGCGTACTTTTGCGGCTCGTTGGATGTGGCTTCTGGAGGAACTCGTTGTAGCCTCCGTAGGTGCTGCATCATCGTTTGTCTCCGGCTGGATCATCTGGGCAATGACTGGATTTTTTTTCCGTCCAATGCCTTCATGGCTTCCGCCAGGTCGTTACACACGTTCGCTCGCAGCAAAAAGATGAATTGTAATTATCATGCAAGGCTGTCTACTTGTCGATAGCCACAAAAGTACTGGTAGTGGACCTGTACGCAGTCCAGTGAGCTGTCCCAGCAAGAAAACACACAAAAAACCAAACCAAAAATAAAAGAAAACAAGCAAACACAAAACACACAACCACAACCAAACCAAAACAAAAACAACACAGAGAAGTGGGATCGCAACCAGCAATGGGAATTACATGCATGATGACATCTTGTGTGTCATTATGAGAATGGCCACCGAACAAGAAGCAAAACAAAGAAAACACAGAAACACACAAAGGGGCCAGGTCAGAGGGTGAGAAAAGCAACAAAGCTCAATGCGGAAACCAGGGATCCCCCCAGCCAGGATCCCCGAGATCACAGAGAGCAGCCGTTCAGGCATGACATTCACCCTAGCACTTCGAAGCAAACACCGACAACGCCGGGTCGCAACGAGAGTGGTGAGAAACGGAGGTGAGACATGATCTATTGTGAAAAATGACAGCAGTAGCTACGGCATTCAGGGCGCACTCAGAGTCCGCTCAGTAATTCTTTTCCAAGCATCATCATCATTGGGAGCTGTAGTGCACTCTTGCGGTGCATGCTGCTTTCAAAATTGTATCCAATGCGATCGAGTTAGCGATGATCGCTAGCTCGACAGCATTGATGCAGGCTTGCAAGCGTGGGGCTCCTTCAGTGGTCAACAAATGCATGCGTTGCAGTCAATTGTATTCGATGCGGTCGGTTGACCATGGTTGCTGGCTCAGGCACATTGGTACAGGGGTGCGGTGCGGGCGTTCATTCACTGGACAGGGGTCAGGTCTGTTATCGAAGTGTTCAGCCGAGGTTCTGAACGGGCAACTTGTGTCGTGTTGAGGTCCTCTGTAGGATAGTGTTGCAGGCTCGCTTGCATGAGCTGTAACTGTCGGCTTGTAACTGCACGTTCGGTTACATTGGCTCGGGCTTCTACACGAATGCGCAGACTCTTTTGTTGATTACACCTGCAAGGAGTTCTGTTTGCTGCAATAAAGCACAAGTGTCTTCCAGTGTCAGTTGGGCCTGCGACAGTTTGCAAACATTATAAAAGTAGGAGATCTTGTGCTTCATTGTGACTCTGGGGTGTTTGAGGCAGGCATGCCAGTTCACTCGGTTGAGCTGTATCCATCTGGTCAGACGGCATTCGAGCAGTGAAAGCAGTGCGTTGGGCTGAGCAAAACAGCAACGGGCGCCATGGCTTGTGTGGCAACCGTGAGTACCCCACGTTAACCGTGTGAGACTACTGGAACTGCACGGCTCCGGGGTGTTCATGGCGCTTGGAGGGTTGCAGATCGATGAATACAACATTGCCTGACGGCACGCTGTTTCTTTTTCAGTGTGTTACAACGGTTGCACGTGACCCCTGTCTTGCATCCAGCGACTGTGTGCCGGGTAGCGGCCTCATCTCGTTCCGGCCTCAAGTAGGGTGCAGGCTGCTTGTGATTCAATTGCTTTGGGCAACATCTTGAGTGTCAGAAGGATCAGGCGTCGTTTGTTGAAAGGCAGGGGTTGTGGACGTGAAGATGTCAAAGGTGTTGCCGGTTGCATTCATGATTTTTTTTGGAATCACAATGTCATCAGCACTGAGAGTGTGAGCGCACAGTGTATGAAACGACGTGGTGTGCAATTCCTTGACGGTGGACGTGCACCGTGTTGATGTGTGTTTTGAAAGTGCTTTGAGAGAATGTGCACGTCCCTCAATTTTATTTCAGAACTGCACGGCCGAAGCGGCAAGCAGAAAAGTCCAAAAAGAAGATGAGGGAAGGGCAAGGACGTTCCTTTGAGAAAGCCAATGGAAGCCAGTGCATTTCAGTGATTTTAACATTCACAGTCTTGTTTTGTGATGTCAACCGCATCGTTTGCGCGTGCGGCTTCAGACAGCTTGTAGAGAGCTAAGGGACGAAGGTCCAGCGTTAGTCATGAGTTTGTTTTCAGGACTCAAACGTAGACTCTTCAGTGTTGAAGCCACACTAAACAGATGTTATGAACTTTCAAACATTCTTTTTCCAGTTTTTGTTCCTCACTTAGTGACCCGCGTCGGCAACATGTCGCTGGTAGACAGCGGTGCAGTCTTTGAAACAAGGGCAAAGGCCATAGCCATTTCAGATGGAGTTCTGAATGCGATGGCATTGAGGGGATGGACAACTCATGCCACGTTTGCCTTTGCAGTGGCTTGTCAGCCGGGAGCAGACGAGCAAGCGTTCCTTGACGGAGTGGTCATTCCGATTTTGGGGGCGGCTGAACATGCCGAAGCTCCAAGAGTGAGACGATTATTTTTTGAGTCTCATACACTTACGTCGGCCGACTTGAGACGTAAGGTTGACTCAAATGAGATGGAAGCACCCCGGAAGTTGCCACCGCCAGAGATAGCGCAACGCTTGGACCTCTTACAAGCCAGAATACAACCACTGAAGATTGCAAACGTTTTGGAACCTTCACACCAGTTAATCAACGCCATCGTCCAGTGCGTTGAAGATGGAAGGGTCCGCTACATTGAGTGGTCGAAATGCACTTCAAGGACCCAGGAAGTCAACAATGTGAAGGAAGACAATGACATGCGCATATGGAAGGCTGACTCTGCAAGTTCTATCAAGGCGGCATACAAAGAGCCATCCATAGTGGCCAACCTCTCAACTGAACTTGATGTGCATAACGCCTTGCGAAGGAGGGGCATCGCATATGAGGTGGCCCAAGCCATGTCATTCGAGACCCACGAGAAGATTATCAATTTCTTCTTTTATGAATTGAAGAAAGAGCCGATGGAAGGGTTTGCACCGGTATCGTTACAGCAACTAGCAGCTGCTGACCGCGAGCTTCACATCAGGCTTGCTGAAATGACTAGGGCCGGGTTCAAGCCGGGCCCTGCAGGTGAACTGCCATTGGATCTTCCGACAGATCAAGTGTTGGAAGGGCCAGAACTCAGGTGGATGCTGATGCCGGTCCCAAAACGGAATGTTGCCAAGGCGCCAATGGAGACGCCAAAGTTGACGAAGCCTACACCAGAGGTGGATTCAAAGCGGAACAGGAATGAGCAGCCAAAGAAGAACAAGCAGGAAGCACTGAGGTTGAAGCGTCTCAAGAGGACCCCTATGCCGAAACAACTCACAGGTTGCACACCCTGTGACGATGAAGGAAATCCTTATTGCTTTGCATTCAACCTTGGAACTTGTTCAAGTGCGACAGACTGCGCGAAAGGCAAGCATCTGTGTTGCAAGAAAGGATGCGGGAAGAAGCATGCCTACATCACAGCCCACAAACAAGGGTCGTGACTAGGCCCTGGTCATCAGCAGCAGTGCCATGACAAGCAAGAGGGCGAAGGCCCTATGGTGGATCTATTGCGAAAGCGCAGCAGCTCCGCCACTTCAGGCGAAAAGCGCCAAGACTTTGGATCGCAGCCGAAGCGAATGCGCTCGGAAGTGGTTCAGCCTGCAGCCGAAGGGTTTCAGGACAAAGCGGAGTTGTCCGCGCCTACTTTTTTCTGAACCATCTAAATGTGGATGGTGACAAAACGCCTGTGGAAGCACATGCGAAAAGATCCTTGTTTTTGCTTGACTTGTTTTGTGGAACGGCTGGTGTTGCGGCAGCCTTCAAGGCTATTGGTGGTGATGCGTTGGGCATTGATCACATGGTAGACAAAAGGAGAGTGAAAGGACCAGTGGCAAAGGTGGACCTTGCGCACCATGATGGACAAAGCACCGTGCTATCTTGGATACAGGATGGGAAAGTAGATGCGGTGATGTTAGCACCGCCCTGCGGCACTTCAAGCAGGGCAAGGGAAATCCCTCTGCCGAGAAAGGGCATGCAACCAGTGCCCCTCAGGTCAGACCGTTGGCCAAACGGCCTGCCCCACCTGCAAGGTGTGGCGAAACTCAAAGTTATCACTGCAAACAAGTTGTACAAGTTTTCCATGAAGGTCATCAAGCTTTGCGTCCAAAGGGGCATCCCAGTGATATGTGAGAACCCGAAAAGGTCCTTGATGTGGCTTACCGAGCCCTTTTCAGAGCGGCCTGAGCAGAAAGAGCACAGCTTTTCTCATGAATGTTGCAGCTGAAAATTTACAGACAGAGTGCGATGGCCTTCACACTCACCTCCCCCGATGGGACAGGGCTTAAATTTCAACAAGCCTTGAAACTGAATACCCACAACAACTTTGCAAACAGCTGGCGTTGGCTTTCCTAGAGCAGTTGCAGCGGCAAGGCAAAGTACCTCAACAATTGGAGCAATATGAAGATCAACTGCAAAAGATCGGAGCTGGTGTACAGCCCCGCGGTGCTCGTGCCCCGTTGCTTCTAGGTGATTTCAAATTCAAATTTTTTTCCGTCCAACGCCATATGGCTTCCGCCAGGTCGTTCAACATGTTTCAAAGCATGTTGCATATGGGATTAATTGATTAATTAAGTCACGCAAAGGCCGATGCTGTAGTGGCCGCAAAAGTAAACTGGTAGAGGACCAATACATAGTCCTATGTACTGTCACGTTCATCAGAAAACAAGAAACGAAGCACAAAACCACAAAAGCAACAACAACACAAAAACAAAAACAAAAAACAAAACACACGAAAAGCAAACAAACACAAACCACCAAGCAGTGACGTGACAGTTACCAGTTTATGGGTGAAAAAGATCTAATGAGGCAAGAGGTGATAGCAAAGTATCATCTCGGCGCATGCAAATGACAACTTGTGTGCCATGTTGACGCAGGCCCATAAAACAAAACAACAACAAGACCAACCACAAAATCACAATGGGCCACTTCAGAGGGTGCAGGAAGTAACAAAGCTCAATGCGGAAACCAGGGATCCCCCCAGCCAGGATCCCCGAGATCACAAAGAGCAGCCTTCACGGCATGACATTCCACCCAGACACTTTGAAGCAAACACCGACAAAGCCGGGTCGCAACGAAAGTGGTGAGAAAAACTACCGCAGTGAAACAGGAGAGTGAAACATGGTCTAAGGTGAAAATGACAGGAAGGCTACGGCACTCAAGGCACACTCAGAGTCCGCTCAGTAGTGCTTTTCCAATCATCATACTCGCAAGGGTTATCCTTGTGCATTGCCACGAGTGCTGAAAGGCCTAGTGCTCTGTTGTCTTTTTTTCGGCATCAGCATCAAAATTGTGGTTGCGGTGAGCACCACTGTGCTAGTGCTCTTGCAAGTAGTCTTCATGGTATGGGAGATTGTGCTCGTCATCAGTGCGTGGTGATATCTGTGCATTGAGTTCTTCCGATGACGTGCTGGCTCCTCTGGCTGTATGATGATTTCAAATTCAAAGTTGAGATCAGAATTTTTTCTCAGAACCTTGGAAGTGGAACACCCGTTAAACAGCCCTCAACTGGTTGATGCGAACAATTTGAGAGCCATCAGGTTCATTCGTGACCATGACGTTGCGGAGGTTGCCATGTTCAGAGTTGAGCAACTCAAGAAGTTTTCACAAAGAGCCAAAGAACTTGCGTGTGAAGAAGCTGAGTTGAACGCTTCACTAGACACCGATGTCAGGAAAGTTTTGTCTGACAAACGTCTCTTGCTTTTCAGGAGATGGCTAGCGAGGCCGGAGTGGGAGATGAGGGTCTGTTTGATGAACTAGTGAAGGGTTTTTCTTTGACGGGCTCAATGCCCCAGTCTGGCTCGTTCCCAACTAAACTGAAGCCTGCACAGATTTCAGTGCAGCAACTGAGAGATTCAGCAGTCTGGGCACGGAAGATGATTCACGCTTCTTGCCGTAGAATTTCAAGTGATAAGGAAGTGGCCCATGCAGTTTACCAAGAAACCTTACAACAACTGGATGACGGATGGATCAAGGGCCCGTTTACAGAAGCTCAGCTCGACGCCAAGTACGACAATTGCTGGATCCCATTCAAGAGGTCGGGTTCGGGGTCACAGAGGGTCAGAAGATCCGAGCCGTTGATGACTTCAGTGAGTCTCATCAATGCTTCTGTTTCATCTTCAACTTTTTGGCATTGACAAGGTCATCAACACTGCCCGGACCTTCCTGGGATGTGATGACTTGGACTTTGGCGAGGCTAGTGCTTGGCTGAAGGAAGCACAATACAATGGCTGTCATCAATCCCAATGGCGAAGCCTCAAAGGGCGCGCTCTGGACTTGAAAGTGGCCTAGAAACAACTTGCTCGTGACCCCAAGAAGGATGTCTGCGCGTCAGTGTTGAGTTCTCCGAGTCCATAGCACTGCCTTTTGGGTCAGTCTGTGCAGTCATGGCCTTTAACCGCATGGCCCGAGCTTTGCGAATGATTCTTTTTCACCTTCCCGTTTCTTTTTTTTTCCGTCCAACGCCGTATGGCTTCCGCCAGGTCGTTCAACATGCTTCCAAGCATGTTGCATATGGGATTAATTAATTAATTCACGCAGGGGCCGAAGCTGTAGTGGCCGCAAAAGTAAACTGGTAGAGGACCGATACATAGTCCTATTCCTTATCACGTTCCAGAGAACAAGAACCGAAACACAAAGAAACAAAAGCAAAAACAACACCAAAAACAAAACCAAACAAAAAACAACCACACAAAAAACAAAAAAACACACAACCACAAAGCAGTGACGTGACAGGTTCCAGTTATGGGTGAAAAAGATCTGTTGAGCCAAGAGGTGATAGCTTAGTATTATCTCGGCGCATGCAGATGACAACTTTTGTGTCATATTGGCAGGCCCATAAAACAACACAACAACAAGAAAAACCACCAAACCACCATGGGCCACAGCAGGGTGTAGGAAGCAACAAAGCTCAATGCGGAAACCAGGGATCCCCCCAGCCAGGATCCCCGAGATCACAAAGAGCAGCCATCACGGCATGACATTCACCCTGACACTTTGAAGCAAACACCGACAAAGCCGGGTCGCAACAAAGTGGTGAGAAAACTACCGCAGTGAAACAGGAGAGTGAAACATGATCTAAGGTGAAAATGACCTCGAGGCTACGGCACTCAGGGCACACTCAGAGTCCGCTCAGAACTGCTTTTCCAATCATCATACTGCATCACACATGCGGGTGCGGTAGGCACCTCTGTGCTAGTGCTCTTGCAACTCGTCTTCATGGTATGGGAGATTGTACTCGTCATCAGTGCGTGGTGATATCTGTGCATTGACTTCTTCAGACGAGGTGCTAGCTCCCCTGGCTGTATGGTGAAGCTGTAGTAAGGCTTTCTGCGCCTGGGTTACTTCGTAACTGGCAGATATGGTACAGCTATCCAGGATACAGCCAATCTGACGGAGTTGGCGTATGGTCGCCTCAAGGTCAATAACCCTCTGGGATGGGATGTTTTGAATGCCTTGAAGCTTCTGTCGGGCCTTCTCTAGAAGTTTGGTGGCATCATCGACTTCACTGGTAGTGACCTGGCAGAGGGTCAGTTGAGTAATGGACTTTGCAAGACGATGGACAGCGGCGTACTAGTATAGTACCAATGGTCCACCCAAAACCCTCCCAGCTAGAACCGATACTATTTATCAGCATTCTAGCACGCTTCACTACGCTCGCGGTAAAGATATATATATATATATGTATAAGAATTCCTCTTGAGTGTAAACTCATCTCTCACCTTTATTTCAAAAATCTCACAAATCTCAAAATATACCAAACAACTCCAAAAACCGAAAAACATCACAAGCAAGGACATCACTGCCGTTTCGTTTCGTTTGTTTTGCCGACGGAAGATGCACAACGCCATATATCATATTTTTTCCGCTTTGATTATTTCTCAAAGTGTCGGTGTTCCCAAATCCATTTCCTTCGGGAAAACTGCTTCTCACCAAATTTCCGGGTGAGTTTCCGAGCAAGTTACGGTTTCCCCCTACTTATCGGGTTTGGGTGGGTGGGACACTTTGGTCTCCAACCCAATTTGATCCACTTACTGGCAACCATAAATACAGAATTCATTCTGATTTCTCTGCCAGTAAAATTGTTGATATGTTCATGTATTCTTTATAACCGGTTTCATCACCAAAATGAAACGACATCACAAAAAGAAATGTTCCAATGCTTTCCCAAAAAACATTCTGAAAGATTCGCACATCCGAGGTAAAGGAAAATCATGAAATAAGTTCAGGTGATCACAGGATTCACTGAAAGTTTCCTTTTGCCTGTTTAGTTGGTTTCAAGTTTTTGTCAAAACTTCCGAGAAACCAGAACAACACCGCGAGAGATAAGGAAGTACCGCGTAACAAGTCGCATAAACCGATACTACCAAGAAACGCTAAAGCGCAAGGGTAAAAGAGTTTGGACCAACCGAATTTAAACCGGATGCATCCCCTTGGATAGCATCAAACATAGTGTACTAACTAATACACTATCGCAACAAGTCACGAGTGCGTACTAGTATAGTACCAATGGTCCACCCAAAACCCTCCCAGCTAGAACCGATACTATTTATCAGCATTCTAGCACGCTTCACTACGCTCGCGGTAAAGATATATATATATATGTATAAGAATTCCTCTTGAGTGTAAACTCATCTCTCACCTTTATTTCAAAAATCTCACAATTCTCAAAATATACCAAACAACTCCAAAAACCGAAAAACATCACAAGCAAGGACATCACTGCCGTTTCGTTTCGTTTGTTTTGCCGACGGAAGATGCACAACGCCATATATCATATTTTTTCCGCTTTGATTATTTCTCAAAGTGTCGGTGTTCCCAAATCCATTTCCTTCGGGAAAACTGCTTCTCACCAAATTTCCGGGTGAGTTTCCGAGCAAGTTACGGTTTCCCCTTGTTTAACGAGGGAAGTCACCAGGGATCAAGCTTCTTCCGTTTCTTGTTTTTGACCGGCTTCGGATCTGTCACTTTACGTTTTCTTTCCTCCGCCAGTTCCATGTGAAACTCCTGTGCTTTGGCCATTAGCCCATCCAACACTAGCCACCGAGTGTCTCCTCCGACAAACTGAACACGGCTATCCCGGCTATCAAGGGAAAAGTGTTTGAAGTCCTGATTTGTCAAGTCATCTGCAAGCTGATTCCGCTCTCTCGGAATCCATTCCAAGTGAAGTTCACATCCCCTGGTTCTCAAGGTTTCCGACAACTCCATTATTAGAATTGTTAAAGGATACTTCGTGCTCATCCACTTGCTAACTGCGTAGGAGTTAGAGAGATTGTCCGTGCCTGCCTTGATCCACCAGGTACCCCTGGCACCCTTTCTCAATCCTTTAGCCCACAAGCGCGTTGCCACCAAAGTTGCTAACAACTCTAAAGATGCTATGACCCTCTTCGGATCCTTTCGGATGAAAAGCCATGGTGCCCAACTTTCAAGCACCTCCTCAGAGAACCACTCAATTATGCTACCGTCCTGTGATTGAAGAAACCCCCAATCCAAGCGCCATGTTCTGTAGCTTTAGCATCTGTAAAAAAGGTCACGTCCGCCCTATCTGTCGTACGACGAGGAGCTGGTTCTTGTAAATTGCCCCCATCTCCCGTACGTTCCGCTAGAAACCAAAGAATAGTGCGTAGCATTGCCGGTATCCGCAAGATTCCTCTTTTGTTTCTGACAGCTGATGTCCAAGCGTAAAGAGGTCCTAGGAAAGGACGTTCCCAAGTCAGCGCGTTTGCAGCGAAGCCTAGTCGGCCTAGGCCTTGCTCCATCTCTTTTGATGTAGCCCTTCCCAAGACTGCCATCTTTCTTGTCCAAGTCTCCATCCACGCAGACCTGCTAGGCGACAAGCCAAGGCGCATTGTAGTGTAATCTGTAAAGAGTCCCATCCATTCCACTTTTAGCCCCCCTCTCTGCTTCGACCATTTGAAAGGAAAACCCATCGTTGAAAGATACAAGTAAGCTAAAACAATTCCCCTTCTGCCTTCCAGTCCAGCTCCCAAGGATTCAAGATCGTCAGCAAATATGAGCATTTCGATTGGTCGTTCAGGCCCAATTATCTCATGAGTGAGTCTGATTCCCGCTGCAGCAATCCTTCCCCACCAATAACTAGCTGAAGCCACTCCAAAGGTTCCAACCCGATTGATGAAGATGTGGTCGTCATTGTTTTTGACGCGGCATGCCAGCAATCCAAGTTCTGAAGGCTCATGTAGGAATCTCCTATGAGCTTTACTTATATCCCCAACAAGGCTGAAGACAATGTCACCCCTTGCTTTGTAGTAGGCCAAAAGATACATTTTCTCTCTAGCTCCAGGACTCCGTTGTTTGTCTCTGCAACGTATGCGGTTGTTTATTTTGGTGCCGTGCGTGGCGTCGTGGATGATTCTCTTTTTATTCCCGTGGGCTTCTTCAACAAGAACAGCTAAAGAGGAGACCGCCACTTTGTCACCAAAGCGTTCTTTCGCCTGCTCCAGCGTCAACCTTTCCATGAGGCCCTCTTTGCATTCTTCCGCAAAGTGCTCTCGAACAAAAATCTCATGATCCCCAACAGATTCGTAGTTGTCTCTCCAAATCTCTGACCTCATGTATGGGTCATCCTCCAACTTCCAAGACGTCTGCTCCTCGTACATGTGTGGTGTACGGGGTAAAGGCTGTAGGACTCCTACAGGATACCCCTTCTCACCTTGAAGCAAGAATCTATGATCTGGATCTCCAGCTCTGTCCAAAAGCGCTTCCATTAACCTCAAGCGAAAGGGCTGTCCCTCGGCTATATCTGCAAGACCAGCAGTGTTGTAACCTTCCTGTTGCAGCATGTTCCTCCACAGGTCCACCAGTCCATCTTTGAGTTCCTGATTTTGTACCAAGTTGCAGCCTGCTTCACCTTTCGCTGCCATCTCAAAACAAGTTCTGTCGAAATTCTGTTGCCCCCCACAAAATTGTAAAACCAGTTGGTATGAGTCACTCCTCAACCGTTTCCAAAAACCATCGTCATTCCATATGCGGTCTTCTATGTCCCACCTACCAGGTGAGGCCAAACCACATCCGTCGTGAAACATCCGTGATTTTCCAGGAACTTCGCACTTCCTTGCTTCTCCATGACCCCCATGTAGTTTCCAACCCTCTGGTTGTGATATTGGGTAACCTTTATCCAGTGATTTCTGTTTTTCCACACCATTTGCAGTTTCTCCCCCACCGCAGGCAGAAAGGGTGTGGAGTGTTGTCCATCGCTTTAGGATTTTTTGTGCAACCCACCTGCAAAAAGCACTTGGCCACTGTTCTGTACCCGCAGTTGTAAACTTTCCACCATATTGTCCAATAAGTTGCACTTCTGTTTGACGTCTCTGCAATGGACCCTGATAAAAACCTTGATCATCAAACTGAGGCATTCCTGGCGCCATGGTGTCCTTCTCCATCTCGAAATCCTTCAGAAACAAACGTGTTGGCTTCAAATATGCAGTGCCAAAATCCGATTGGTAAAACGCACAAGTCTGAAATTTCCCTGAATCCAAGAGTTCTTGCACTGCTGGCCACTGCCACATGCTCGCCGGTCTTTGCCCCCTATAGTGGCCCGCTTGTACTGCTCCCAAATCCTCTGGATTCTCAAAAGTGAGCATTGTATCCATGTTTTGTACAGCTTTGCAGACTTGAAAAGAAAAATCAGTCATAGTATTTCCCCAGTTTGCCTTCTTCCGTTCTGTCCACGTAAGTCTTGACAGACCCCTCAAATGCACGTAGGATCGCACAGGCCTTGGGCCCTTTCTGTTTGAGAAAGTCGCCCTAGTGAAAGTTGAACACGGTGGGCTCAATATGATTGCCGCATAATACCCAGCTGAAATCTTGTTTAACAAATCACGCTGAACTGAATCCTTTGTTAAATCCAAATGTGGCCGCACCTTGATGTCCACCATGTCCACTTGTACCTTAACTCCCCACTTTGCGGCGAGTTTCGTTGCCCAGGACTTGACTGACCCCTTTCGGGGTGAACCTGAAAACAAGTAAAGAATTCTGCAAACCGCCAAATTCTGTGAAACCTCCTTGCATCCATGCGGTCCCTGTCAGGTGCCTGTGGTGTCAGGCTGAACCTTCTCTTTGCAATTCAACGCGTTGTGCCCCTTTTTGTAACACTTGTTGCACATGTGGCTGAACTTGCACTTCTGATAGTTGCACTTGCCCGCATTAAATCTGAAACAGATCTTCTCTCCGTCTGGACCCTGACCTGAGCCCTTGTTAGAACCCTTTGACTTGCCCTTACTCTTTCCCTTTCCTTTTGGGTTCCATGTCCCTTGATTTGGGCTACTGTTTCCCTGTGGATAAGCCCTCTTTGAGTACAGTGCAAGTGGGGTTATAAAATGCCTTTCTTTTGTTGTTGGGCATTTCCAGGCCTTCTCCAAAGCAGCACCCAGCATCAACTTCTCCGTGGTCATGAGGTTGTATGCCCTTTTTCGAATTGATTGCTCATAGGCCAAGACCAAACTCCAAGGCGGCGTCTGGATCTGTTGACCCTGTAAGTCTGTTGAACTCAAGCCCCAAACGTAATCACCAAGCAAATAGTCTTTGTACTTGTCAAAAACATCCTTGCTAACATCCTGGATCTCTTCACGATTAACATGTTTGAGTGCCAACATCATCAGGCAGTTCTGCATCACGCTGAGGCGTCGACGTAGCTGTTCTGGTCCAGTTGGCATTGGCACTTGAGAGCTGCCCTTTTTCACAGAAAGACTTCCTTTGCTATCGAAAATGGGAACCAAGACATCGGGGTCAATTTCATCTTTGGAGACTACCTCTGCTAAGGTCTCTGCTCTGAACTCTCCATTCTCTAACTCTTGCAACTTCTTCTCCAAATACTCCTTTGCTGGAGTCACTCTGTCCTCAATATGTCCAATCGTCTTCTGGAAAAAAATTCTAAGCTGCACATAGTCACCAACAGGGATCGGCTTTGTCCACTCACGTGAATCCATCTCTGCCTCCACTTCCGCCTGCCGCTTCGCCTTCGTGATTGTCTCCTTCCAGCTGCAAATGACTGAGGCCACCTGCGCCCTATCTGCCAAGGAAGCATTTGCATCAATGTTGAAATCATCTCTCAAGACCTGTATCAGATCTTCTTCACTGCGGAAAAAGGATGAAAACTTGTTCACATTTGTAACGCCATTCTCAAAGAAATGCGCTTGAACTTCATCTGGAACATCGTTGCGACTCAGTGTAAAACGTAGATCTGAACTTCCAAGCTTCAACGCATCTCCAAGGGCCCTAGGCCCCACTAACAGTCCAGCCATCCACGCAAACGCAGGTGAAAAATACGATAGTTCACACGCATTCAACAAGTTTCAAAAGAACCTGTTTATCCAAAACTTGTGAAGCAAAACCAACGTTGTGTAAAGAATCTGATTATTTCCCCGTGCTTAACATGCCAACAGTAAGTTTATATCACCTCATGCATCCATGTCTCCTCTTCAAACAGAGGTCACCGCTGGAGCCAACAAACCGGGAATCTGCGGATTCCATTATTACCTTTTCCGGTCTCAATCCACTGAGACTGTTTGGCCCTACCGTGCAAAAGGTTGAAATGAGCAAATGACCGGCCAGGATTCAATGTTCCGATCCTGACTGCTCCTTGTTCCGACCCTCTGCAATTGATGCATTCATGTTTTTCACCTATTGGCATGTTATCAGCAAAACCACCTACTGCTCGTTTTGAGCCCACATGTGAAACGTGAAACATGACAGAGTGAAAACGCCTACCACACTGGCATCCCGAGTTCCAGAATCAGAAGGACTATGCCCTCCGATCGTCTGCCCTTCTCCACGCTCTTGAACTCAGCTGCTGGAATCACTCGAACTTGAAGAGGAGCCTGTATCAGATGATGTCTCACCTGATGATTCTTCATCCTGCTTCTCTTTTGGCCAGCATACCCTACAAACATGCGTGAACTCGGTATCTGTTGGGCGCTCTTCAAATTCCACTGACTGTTTGAAAATTCTCTCCCTCGCCATCCAGCAGCCACCACTCGCTTTGTGAAGTCTCTTGCAGTTCTTTCCAGTTGTAACTACTATGAACCCCTTGGTCCTGCTTGTCTTTCTATCATCCGTTGCACCATCGTCCAACGGTTCCTCCAGCACCTCTGTCTGTTCTGTATCGCCCTGTTCTCCTAAAGGCACTTCCACTTCATCATGGATTGCAAAGGAATCCATGGACGCCATAAGCTGTGAAACCAGCTCTGCCCTCTCTGCATCTACTATCTCCGTCTTCCTATTTCTCAACCACGCATCTGCACTCTCTGCCACGTCAATTTCATCCAAGAGACGGAATCTATCAGGTTTTCTCATGGCTTTGCCATACAGCCCCTGAAGTTGAGCTACCAGTCCATTGTAAGATCTGATATAGGTATCACTTGCTTCCGGCTTCCACCTACCAACCAAATCCCTCTTTGAGGTCTCAACTCCAAGCATTGCCAACGCTGTCGGCATCGTCGCTCTCTCGCTGTGCTCTGTCCAGAAAGATGCAAGTTCTTCCGGAAAAATTGCATTGAAGTCATAATAACTCGGCAGAATCTTTCTCAAATGACATGCATATGAAGAGACGTCCTGATATGTTGCATACTTCATCTGAAAACCTGCCCAGTTCTCCATGAACTTCGGAAGCAAATAATCACGCTCAAAGTTTGCATGCTGTTTGAGAAGTCGAAAACCAGTTTCAATCCAAGCAACATCCCAAACATATGCTTTCTCCGAAATGCAAACTGGAAGTTCCTGTACTCTCTTCCCAGGACCTGAAGTCTTGGTGACCCTTAGCGTCGTTGTCAGCCTGCCCCCTGTGAGTTGCAAGTCTGCTGGCTTTATCTTCTGCATATCATCAAAACGCAAAGCTCCCCAAATCTTAAGCAGCTTGACCCATGCCATGATCCTCAAACATACTGTTCTTTCTGTATCCAGCACCAAAGCCTCTAGGGATTCGACCGCAACTGCAGGATACCTTGGAGCCCTTCTGACAGGGGGTGTATCTGCAGCAAGTTTCTCTGTGATATAATCACGGATCTGACAAACTGCTCTTGATGTTGAAACGATGGATGCCTCTCCAAAACCTGCTGTCTTCTCAAACCATGACACAGCCTTGCAGATGAAAATGGGGACTGTTGCACCACAGGGTTCATCAAAACGACTGAAGAGGTACTCACAAAACATGCCAGGATGGACATAAGCTTCCTCTCCCCATGTAAGGTTCTTCCAAGACTGCCAATCCCTCCATGCCTTGATGTACCTCTTGAGTGTACTAGATCTCGTCTTACCAGCTATGGCCACATGTAAGCGCTCCTGGTTGACACATACCTCCATGCCCTTCAGGATGGGTGCATCAACACGCAAAAGCTCTTTGTACAACTCTTTGGACCATCTATCTTTGTGGGATTCTTCATGATCTTTCTTTGCTGTCGACTGTTCCACCTTGCACCTCTGCCTTGCACTCAGCGGAGTCCAACGCTGGTCAACTGTCAGAGTTCCTGTCAAACCAGTCGAACCTGCAGAAGAACGAATTGAATTATACTTGGACTGCATGTGACTTCCTACCAGCAATGGATCCTGTGAATGCTCACCACGCAAACGCTTGCAAAAAGGCTCCGACTGTGAAGTGGACTGCAACCAGCCTAAAATAACTTCCTCATGTAGACTCTCACAGATCAAGCCCAAACTCTCGCAAACCTGCTGTGCAATAAGTGGAGCTTCTTCCGGTTTAAAAACAGACAGCTTCTTATGATCCATACCATGTTTCTGCAAAACGTCCCACATCAACTTCTCTAAATGATTTCTCTCCAATGGTCCTCCCTCCATAGGGAACACTAGTGTTCCATGGCCACAGCCGCACCGAGTAAGACACTTTGGTCTCCAACCCAATTTGATCCACTTACTGGCAACCATAAATACAGAATTCATTCTGATTTCTCTGCCAGTAAAATTGTTGATATGTTCATGTATTCTTTATAACCGGTTTCATCACCAAAATGAAACGACATCACAAAAAGAAATGTTCCAATGCTTTCCCAAAAAACATTCTGAAAGATTCGCACATCCGAGGTAAAGGAAAATCATGAAATAAGTTCAGGTGATCACAGGATTCACTGAAAGTTTCCTTTTGCCTGTTTAGTTGGTTTCAAGTTTTTGTCAAAACTTCCGAGAAACCAGAACAACACCGCGAGAGATAAGGAAGTACCGCGTAACAAGTCGCATAAACCGATACGACCAAGAAACGCTAAAGCGCAAGGGTAAAAGAGTTTGGACCAACCGAATTTAAACCGGATGCATCCCCTTGGATAGCATCAAACATAGTGTACTAACTAATACACTATCGCAACAAGTCGCGAGTGCGTCTTTGATAGGAGTCGGTCGCTCCATTCCAGAGAACTAAGTTGTCTACTGGTTTGTAGGTAGACGTAAAGCCTCAGGGCATTCAACTGACACTCACCGTGTTGCAACCTTGGTCGAGAAAGGGCATGTGGAGGTGCGGTGGAGATCATTTGGCCGGTCGAAAAGTTGGTTGAGCGAAGGTCAAACGGCGACGGGCACCATGGCTAGATGTACTTTGACATCGCACTACCCTACCATGCAACAATTAAGGTAGAACAACACGAACAAAACAACACAAAAACCCTGAAAGGGATTATTATAACCGCCCCCCACCGCCTCCCGTCCCATACTGGCTCCGGCATGTTGACAGCAAAGGTAGTCGCAGCGGGCAGTAATCAACCATGAGTACCCCATGGTGACAACGCCGCTCAACCTAGGTCAAGTTACAGGCTGAATGCATGAATGGGAAACTTGGGTACTCTACGTCACCTCGAGTGGCTTACTGGAACTGCACGTGTGAGGTGGTGCGAGGTTCTCCACTGCTACTAGCGCCACTGGCTGCAGCAGTGGCGGGGGGTGGATCACTGCTCTCCGCTGGTCTCATCATTTGGGCGATGAGTGGGTGGGTTTGCTTGTCGCGTAGGATCCGCGTCATTTCGCGAGTGAATGCTGCAGGGTCATCAACTAGTTCCTTCGCTTCCGCTAGTGGCCTGTCAAGGACAATGGCAATGTGTGAAAACACAAGAGCGGCGTGGCAGCTCTTTTTCACAGCTCGGACTTGAGCCAAACCACACAGGTTTGACAGCTCAGTCACTCTTCTTCTTAGAAGAGTCGTGCAGAGTAAAACGCAGTGACACTCAAACGTCTTCAAACTTCTCAAACTACTTCAAAAGAGTTCTCAAGCTTCAAAAACGTTCTTCCAGCTTCTCCAAATAAAACGTCTTCAGCTCAAACTCACAAATAACCTACAAAACTCCTACCAAATAAGTTCACAACATCAAGTTCCTAAGACATGGGTCAAACAACATCCAAAAACACCAAAAACCACAAAAACAAACGAAAATCCATCTCCAAGCTCTTCCATGCACAAACTGGTTCCATTTGGTTCCAAATTGGTTCCTACCTGGTTCCTATAGGTTCCTATGGGTTCTATAGTTCACAGATCGGTTCCTACAAACTTAAAATGGTTACCTAACTGTTCACATGCACATGCATTGTTCCAAGATAGGTTTAAAGATGTTCAAGTAGGTTCAAGGTGGTTCAGTACACTGTACATCCTCTCACCAAACTTTCACACCCCTTCTTGGACAGTAGTGCTGTACACCGAAGTACCTATAGACTACCATACCGTTTGTAAGGCAACTAAGTTCTGAACCCACACAACTAAGATCCAGACATCACCAACTAAGATCCATGCTCAACAACTAAGCTAGGAACTAGCGCACAGAAAACTCGAAATGTCCTGTGTTTTAATGGTGCCCTCAGATAGATGGATGTTTTATGAGAAACGTGTCTCTTTGGCTCCATCTTGTGATCATCATAGGGCAGTGGCAGCAGTGCAAAAGAGACCAACAAACCATACCCCATAACCATCTTTCTGAGTAACCCACAAAGTGGAACTGAGTTCACAACTTCTGCACAAAGTTTTGTTTGAAAACGTTTGTCATTTGGAAACCTTGGTATTTGAAACTGTCTCACGTTTGTCATCATCATCTCATTTAAGTAAGGGGAAACTGGCACCTATGGTCCCTCCGCTGGACAGACCTTGGTGTCCAGTCTTTCTGGGTATTGGGATAGACCCTCAAAGGATACCAGGGTATCCACGCCGCTGGCATGTGACCTTGGGAATCCTAAGCCCTCAAGTTAGGATCATCCATACAAAACCCAAACAAACTGAAACATGTTTTTCAAACCCGTTTTTCCAAATGCTTGGCAACGGTTTCACGTCTCTTGGAATCTTGGCTTCTAAACCCTGTAACTTGGCAGTTGCAGACCTCTACAACTTCCTTGGTTATCAGCCCAACTTTTAGGGCAAAGTCTTGGTAGCTGAGCTGAATGCATTGAGCGCTGAACAGTGACAACAGTGCTAAGCATTCCACATGGTATCCAAGAGTCCTAAAACTCTGGATGGTCTTTGCTAAGCGCTGGACATCCAGTTATGGAGACCCTCCCAAATCCAACATGTTGTGCACTGGGGTTCAAACTCTTCAGAAGATCAAGCCAAACCAACAGTGACCAACGATCCATGGAGAAGGTCCACAACATGAGAACCACTGCAACGCACAAGGACAGAACGTTCAGGAAGAGTCCAACAACAGGTCAAGTTCAAGACAACTTCAACCAAGTTCAAATCAAGTTCAATCCAAGTTCCAAGAACATGCAATAAACCAACATGTTATGTTATGATCCTCAGTTGCAGGGGTATTTCATATGGCATTGCCATCTTTCTCATGACCCCTTGGCAGCTACATCATTGGATCATACAAGTACCTTAGTACAGAACAAAGAACAACAACAAACGACAGAGAAGTGGCAAAAACCGTCCAATGAGTCCACAAGTGTCCAACTAGTTACAACTGACATCAAAACAGATAACAGCAGTTAAACCTGATGACATCAAACTGCAACACAGTGACATGAACATCCATGCAAACTGCAAAACTGGACATCTGCAAAACCCTATCCTACTCCTAACGGCTCCAGCTTACTAGACGGCTCCAGCTCTGTACAAGGATTGCTGTCAAAAAACGAAATGAAAACTGCAAACCAAAGTACATGAAAGTGCAACTGCAAACATCGACAGTGAATCCACTCCCATGCAACTGATTGCACAGCAGATCCCATCTCTCCTTTTTCAAAGCTCATCGAACACTAATGCTGCTTGGAATGAACCTGGAGCTCATAGAGCTATTCTTTCACAAGCTGCCAGGCAAGTGCAGAGCTTTACATTGAAATCCAAAATATCAAAATGATCTATGTGACCATGCTACAGGGAAGGACTCTCAGGCTCATCGCTCCTTCCAAAACCAGCTTCATTTCACATAGATCTCGGCAGTCTCGGGCTAATTGAGTGGGACCGCCGTTCGAATGAATTCGTCAGAAATCACTCGATATACCAATTGTCCTAACGGGATGGTTCCCATGCCGTACTCCTCCGCCCACCCCGCCGGGATTGCCTCCCGACGGGCGGGGTTGGGCGAAACGGCCCGTACCATTTCCGTCCCGTCATGGGTGCGCAGGCGAATGCGCCCTGCGCGCTGCACAAAGGGCGCTGCTGGCACTGCAGGTGCTGCATGCGGTGGTGCATAACCACCAGATGCAGGTGCTGCAGGTGGAAAGCTCGGCCCTGTATGGGCTGCAATTCCTGGAGTTGTCGGGGTCCCCATTGGTGGTGGTGCCAGGGGAGGATTCATCGTGCCAGCAACTCCATGGGTAGCAGGGCCCACTGCTGGATGGGTTCCAGGTGCAGTAGGTCCAACGGAACCCCAGGAGCTGCAACACTCGGCCCCACAGGAACTCCAGTTGATGCCACACCCGGTCCCACAGGAACTCCAGTTGGTGCAACACCAGGTGCAATCGGAGCAGCAGTCACAACATTCAACTGCGTCAACGCAGTCACCATCCTGTCTACTGCAGATTCGATGCCTTTCAGATACTGCAGTGATTGTTCATGCTGCGAGCGTTTTTCTTGCTTGATTTCGTCCAACCTCCTGTTCCCTGTATTGATCTTGTCGTTCAAATCACGACAAAGCTCTTTCAGCGTTGGATTGACTTGGGATTTGCTCCCAGTCACCTGCCAGCTGATATTGTTCATGGACGTCGAGTGCTGTTGCATCGATGTTAGGAAGTACTTGGCGGACACTTGGTCCACTCCTAACTGAATGCAGAGAGCATCTATTTCCTTCTTGGCCTGCTGCAAACTTTCATTGGTAATGTCCAAAGTGGACGTCGAGGCGGTGAGGCCAATCACAACGTCTTTCATAACCTTCACCAATCCACGAATTTCCCTATGAAGTCGGCTCTTCTTTGCCGGCGGCTCATCACCAGTTTCAGCTGCACGTTTGTCGGCTGGATCAGCAGCTTCCACATCTGAGCTCGGCAAACTTGCCGCTTCATTATCACGAGGGGACGGCTTCGGCGAAGCTTTTGGAGATGCAACACCTTCCAAGTGCGTAGGTGTTGCTCCAGGCACTCCATAGGGCACGGCTTCTCCAGTTCCCGACGCCCTTGAGCTATTTGCCGTCGCATTTGCGGCATCCGGAGCTTCAGCCACCCTGTCGACCTTTGGAACCTCCGACGAGGTGTCAACGTGACTGCCCATCTTCCAAAGAAAGTGAAACAGACGGCAAAACGAAAAGCAGGTGATCTTAGATCCAGAATGCTATTGGCAACTGTGCTAGATTACAAACAGTAAAACACGGCTCCCAGCATTACCTAGACAGACAGCTTTTCGTACGGCTTCACTTCACTTACCAAAAATGAAAACCAAACAACATGTTCCAAAACAAAAACAAAAACTTGAGGTTTGGAAAAACTGGTGTTTCACTGGTTTTCGTTTCCGTCGTTTTGTTTCAAAAACGTGTCGTGGCATGACATGCAAACGAAAAACTTCCAACAACTGCAACCTGAGTGTCAACATGTTCGCGACCATGTGCACTACAGAAATTACAGTCTGACAGCGAAAAGTCCGAAACGAGTTCACATCACCTCACTAGTCAATCAACATCGTCCAACAATGTTCACCAGTCGCACATGACAAAGACTGACCAAAGAACCGAGACGGAAAAGGACAGGACACCGTCACGGAAAACAGACAAACTCCAGCAAACCATCCAGACGGGACAACAGAAGTACTCAAGGTCCACATCCGTCGATTCGCAACAAAAGAACAGTGCAACGTGACAACTGTAGGAAGGTACAAAGACCTTCAGTAGGAGCAAACTGGATTCCAGGCGTTCACCTGCGATTCCAACGTCTATCGAATTCAAAACCTTAGCAAAATGCCGTTGAGTCACAAGCGAAAAACAAAAGTTCCTTAGCAAAGTGCCTCAGTGGAACAGGCTTGTGTCATGCAATTCGTTCAGAAATTTCAAAATTCAGGTGCTACCGGCCCTTCCAACAACAGACTTGACATCTCCCCTTCTTCGGCTAGCAACTGTAGCTTACGCTGACAAGTACGGATCCATGACAAGCCATTTGTGTCGAGTCCTGGCACCAAACCTCCCCCTGACACGGAGGCCACATTCCAAGACGCGTCGCAGAAACCACCAACGCTTCGCGGTCCTACGCTTGGCGATCCTTCCGGAGAAGGCATGATCTGCACGCGGTGAAGGCGCGTCAACAACCAACGCAACAGTGCACGCAAACAGGCTTCTGCTGCACCCGATGGCTTCGACTGGAATCGCGCAAGGTATGAAACTGAAAAACACAAATCTGCTCTGGACAACGCGGCCCACGCCAACTGTCCTAGAACCCTGCGATACCGTGCTTCACCCTCCGCTGTCAAAGGCGTGTCTTCGCCCTGTTTCTCGCGATCTGTGTAGATCTCTTCCAGCTTTGGCGGTGTTTCGTTCGGTTTCAACTTCTCGTGCCAACTGTCGATGACCCCTGTCATGTAGGCCTCACTTACCCCAGATTTAAGGTGGATTCCCCATCCCTTTCTCGATAGATGGTTCTCCCCAAAAACTGTAGGACGCCTTTCTCAAGCGCTGGAATCCTTCCAGTAAGTTTTATTCGCCAAATCGTCTGCAACTGTTGCAAAAACGATTCACCCTCTTGCGGACTTGCAGCCGCGACGAGTAAGTCGTCGACGTACACCAGCACTAAAAGCATTCCATTGGGTGTCTGCAACCTGAATAAAGTATTCTCAAAGGTGTCTTGACCTCCCATGGAATATACCACCCGCTGGAATTCGAGAAACCACAACAGTGGGGCTCGCCTGAGCCCATTCATGGCTTTCCCTAGCCACGCGATCACTCGACATCCCTTGATTGTGAGGTTCGCCGGAAGTAACACTAAGTCACAAGCTTCAGCTTCCACTGGCGCATGCATGAACGCCACAGAAACATCAGCAGTCAGCAAGCTGAGATCTTTCACCACGGAGACTGCAAGCACACAACGAAGCCCGTCCAACGACGACGTTGGAGCGTAGATCCCAGCATTCAAAGCTGAGGTCCCTCCCGTAGCGAAGTCTCGCACTACAAGGCGACACCGAACGATTTCTGAGGTCTTTTGGGTTAGCACCCAACGTGAGGTCAAGACCGTGACTTGCTTTTCCTTAGCTAGTGCCCGGCCGTCACGTTCGACAAGGCAGCGCCCGACCTTAAGTCGCTCAAGCTGCTGTACCTCAGTCTTCATTCCCTGTTTCACCTGTTCAAAGTCCAAAGCAGCTCCAGTGAGCTCGTCAAAAGAACTTTCAGGAATGTCGACTCGAACCTTTTGACCTCCAAAGTCCTCTACAAAGAAATCACCATTTCCCTCACCAAAAGGGAAAACACAACCAGACTCTCTCAAACAAAAAGTGTTCCACACATCAGCTTGTGTTTGAAGAATAAGGTTGTTCAACCACGCATCCCCTTCTTCCTCCTCAGATCCTTCCCCTTCTGAACCCTCATCGACCCTGTCGATCGTCATGGGCTCAGGACCTTCACCTACCTCACCTGCATCTACATCCATGCCATCAGCTCCATCTGCAATGGGCTGTGGAGACACCTCATCCCTTGGGAAAACTGGTGGATCCAACTCTGGTGGAAAATCAGGTGGTGGTAAAGCCTGTTCTGCCTGTGGCGCCTCAAGACGTGGTTCTGGGAAGTCCTGGGGCCTGACACCTGCCAAAAGAGGAAAAAGAGATTCAACATCATACTGGAGAGGTTCCTTCAGTTTGAAAGAGTGACCTTTGATCACCTCACGATACCCTTCAGCATCAACAGAAAACGGGTACCCCAAACAACCTCCACCAGTCACATACCTCATGCCGAGAAAATGGCACAACACCAAACGCTGACCAGGCCATTTTGAAGGGTGAATTGGTTTCAAAAACCCAACTGCCCCAAAAGGATAAGACCTAGGTGCCTGACCTCCCCGTTTTTCTCTCAAACGTTCTAAGGGGGTGCTCCCAGCCTTTCCCTCACAGTATGCGTTGTACGTCCTGTAGACATGTCCCACCAAATATTTGAAAAGGGGGGATTCCAACGCAATCCTGGCATTGCAATGGCGGCGTTCAAGTGCCAACCAATTGGCATAGATCCCTTCTTTCATAATGCAAACGGCTCTCTCGATGCCTTTTGCCTGGGGTCTTGCCTCTGAAATGTTTCTCCAGTGATAGCCTCGTGCTGAACTAGCTGCAAGGCCTCTTTCAACCAAAGATTTCAGTGCTGCCTCATTGTCAGTAGCTACTTCTACAGACAACCCTCCAACACCAATCTCATTAAGAACTGCTGCAGTGGACTGCACGTCACGTTCTTTGTCACCTCCACAAACCACCATGCCAACCATCCCAGTGTGAACCATCAACAGGACCAGAACTTTCCAATGTTTCCCTGCTACAAAAAGGAAATCAGCAGCAAGACTGTGGGGTGTTTCATGCTTATGACCTACTCTCCTAGCAGATGTGCGTCCTCTGGACTGCACGCAATCATCACATCCCCTGTCATAAGGCCAATGGCCCCTGCACTCATGTTCCAGCCTGAGACGTCCATCACCCAATTCAGGGACACTGCACTCCAGATCTGATCCCTCTGGACCATCTGGTGTGTCTGGGCGTTCTGGCAAACCAGGTTCATGGGGACCCCAACCCTCCAACTCTTCTGAATTGGCAAGTGATGGGGAACCAACTTCAGAAACCTCACCTGCCTGAGGTCTATCACTCATGACATCACTGTCATCAACTTCATCTCGTGTCAAGTCCTCAACCTGAGGAAAACCACGCATCATCCTAAAACAAGGGTCCACAAACGTCCAGTCGCACCTGCATTTCCGATCAGATTGACCTGAACCTGTCCTCCCTTCATGGTATTTCCAATCCATGTATTCAGATGTGCCATGATCTTCTTGACAAAACTCTGCAAAATCACAACATGACATGTAATCATCATCACTGTCTGTCGTTTCAGATGAACAACATGACATGAAATCATCATCACTGTCTGTCGTTTCAGATGAACAACATGACATGAAATCATCTTCACTGTCTGTCGTTTCATCGTTTGTTTCAACGTTTGTCTTAAACAAAACGTCTGTTTCAATGGTGTTGGGCTCATGTTCATCAAAAACATGCTGAAAAAGGCGACTGCTTCCAAAATGAAACATCCTACAAACATAGGAAAACGACTGCAACATGTCTGCACTCTTCATCTGAAGCTCCCGACGTTTGGCCTTGACATTGGCAGAACCTCCTGACCTACCCTTGGTGACCTGCGCAACCTCCTGAGTGGCAGCATGATTCACAGGGTCCTTAGTCAAAGAGTCCTTAGTTCCCTTAGAAACCAGGTCCTTAGCCACAACATCCTCAGGGACAACTGCTGCAACTGAACTACAACCACAACAAGTGTTTCGTTTGGTTTGTTTCGTTTCAGTGCTGACAGTGTTCACAGTGTTTCCAGTGTTCATGGTGCTCAAGTCCATCGGTGCTGGTCCAGAACCCTTCACACCACTCTTGTGCTTTGAAAGCAAACTGACTTTCAGCCACCATGCTCTCTCAGAAATCTTCAAAGGAAGTTTCAATTTTTTCAAAAACAATCCACTCTCCTCAGCATTGCCAAGGACTGTCTTCCAACCAGTTTCCAAAAGGGCGTAAGTTGAGATCACATTCAAAGGAATTCCTACCACTACTACACGCTTCATGGTAATCTTGGTCTTACCTACCTTGAATTCCAGATCTACAACCCCTTTGACAGGCAGATCATTGTCTCCTGCACCCTTCAAGCTTGGAGATGGACCAGGATACTCAAAACTCACAGTGTAGTGCTTGACCCACTTCTCAGAAACGATGTGGCATGTAGCCCCTGAGTCTACCAGCCAGCAGGTCTTAGGATCTCCTATCCCTACACTACCTACAAACTCTTGCAGTGTGCTGCTCAGGTGGTGTGTCACCGGTCTCTCAGTACTCGATGTCCCTGTGGCCCCCTTTGGCCCGCCAGCATCTGATCCAGTCTTCACTGCAAAGGATTTGACTACCATAGCAGCCTGGTTTCCACCCTCCTGCTCAACTTCTGGTTCTTGAGACTCCTCAGCCTCACAAGGCTCTTCACCTTCTTCAACTTCTCGAAACTTTCCTCCTTTCCCTCGACCTTTGCCACGTCCTTTGCTGCCTTTGGTCTTTGCAGCAGGCTTTGCCTTAGGCTTTGCAGAAGGCTTGGGTGTTGAGGAAGCTCCAGGTCGTTTGCTGGGATCCTTGGCCCAGCAGTCCTTAGCTGCATGACCTGACTTACCGCAATGGCTGCATTTCACAGGCTGTGGGCAATCACGAGCAAAGTGTCCTCGTTTGCCGCAGTTGTGGCAAGTGACACCTTCAGAACCTTGCTTTGGCCCTGTTGCCACATGAACTCTGCTGTCCAGGTCATTGGTGAGTCTCATTCTGGTATGGTACGCGACCACAGACTCCCAAACCCTGGCAACAGTAGTGGCACCACAGTGGAGTTGAACATATTCTGCCACCTTCTCTGGTAAATTTCTCAGATATAGCAAAAATTGATCTCCCTCATTGATGCGCAAATCAGCCAATTGACCTGCAATCAGTGAAGCTTCCGACATGGAGTGAAATCCTTCAATCTCAGCCCCAATCTCTCTCAGTACATCCATAAGAAGATGCCTCTCGCTCTTCTTCACGGTGTACTTCAGGCAGGCTTCTCTGTATTGCAACGCCTCTGGACGGCTCATCAAACTGAACTCTCTGCGCAGCAATCTCAAAAGCTCAAAACCATTTGCCTCCTGAATGCCATAAAATGCAATCTGAGATTTCACCACATTGTCAACCCTTGAGTATCCAGAAAAGCTCTGCTGAAGCAGATGAAACAGTCGACGACTTCGAATGGCTTGATCTTGGTTCACGATCACCACAGAGTATGGCAAGTTCAGAGCTTCCTTGAGCTCTTGCGCATAGCTATCGTGGACAAGACACAGCCACGATGCAAACTTGTCTAACCAACCCTTGAAACCAGACAGCTCTTTTGACCTTGTACTCCAAGACTTCCAGTCTGGCAAGGGTGCTGCTGGAATCCACTTGGTATCCATGGTAAGACGTTCACTTCCCTGTCCTTGACTTCCTTGGACCTGAGCTTGGGGCACTGGCCCTTGAGCTCCAGGCAGTGGAGGGACTACACCTGCTCCCTGCGCTGTACGTGACAGAAAGTCAACCATGGATTGGGTCAGCAACATTTGCTGTCGAAGTACTTGCATCATCAGTGGATCTTGGCTCACAGGAACTCCTACAGGAACTCCTCCTGGACCTCCTGCTGGACCACCTGGTGTGTCCAGAAAACCTGGCGGCATTGCAAACGTAACTCCAGTGGCTGGTGTGCTCGGTGCCCCTGATGGGCCTGTTGACTGGCCTGTCGATTGACCTGTCTGTAGGTACCAGATGACAAAAAACTTCCATCTGATCTTCCACCCATACCAGCATTGAAGCTCAGCCATGGTGCTGTGCCTGCCCATGGGTCACCACTTCCTTGTAGAGGATCTCCCATGTGGTACACAGGTGTTGTTCCTGCATTGACAGCCCCATCATTTCCTGAGACCATTCCTGCAGGAGCACTGGACGCACTTCCTTGACTCACAGTGCTGTCTGGCGCCGTACTTGGACTCATTGGCACAGGTCCAGACATCTTCTCAGGTTCAGATCTCTTAAGAGGTCTTCTAAAACCTTCTCAACTGTCCAGTGTCGATCTTTCACAGATCACAGCAACCTCTCTTAGCGTCTGCCCCTCACCCTCAGGATCACTGGGGCTCCGCTACCATGTGAAAACACGAGAGCGGCGTGGCAGCTCTTTTTCACAGCTCGGACTTGAGCCAAACCACACAGGTTTGACAGCTCAGTCACTCTTCTTCTTAGAAGAGTCGTGCAGAGTAAAACGCAGTGACACTCAAACGTTCTCAAACTTCTCAAACTACTTCAAAAGAGTTCTCAAGCTTCAAAAACGTTCTTCCAGCTTCTCCAAATAAAACGTCTTCAGCTCAAACTCACAAATAACCTACAAAACTCCTACCAAATAAGTTCACAACATCAAGTTCCTAAGACATGGGTCAAACAACATCCAAAAACACCAAAAACCACAAAAACAAACGAAAATCCATCTCCAAGCTCTTCCATGCACAAACTGGTTCCATTTGGTTCCAAATTGGTTCCTACCTCCTATAGGTTCCTATGGGTTCTATAGTTCACAGATCGGTTCCTACAAACTTAAAATGGTTTCGTAACTGTTCACATGCACATGCATTGTTCAAAGATAGGTTTAAAGATGTTCAAGTAGGTTCAAGGTGGTTCAGTACACTGTACATCCTCTCACCAAACTTTCACACAATGAGCATTTCGCCACCATCTTTGTGGATTATAGTTGGTCGGCCGGCTTGTATCTCTGCGAGGATTGCCACTGCCTTGTTCTTACACAAAGTGCGTTCCCATTCCTCCAGGGCTCTTTGCGCTAGGTGTCAGTTTGTGGTGGGACTTTTGAGAGCAGCTGTTGTCCCTAACGCTCTTAGGAAGGGGCTATCGAGTGGCATGGGGGATGGGAGATGCTGAATGGCCGCTACTGCACGCAAGAGGTCATTTGTTTGCACTTCATATGTTTTTCACCTTCCCGTTTCACCCTTTTTGTTTCTCACCACTCTCGTTGCTTTTTTTTTTCGCTGGCGCCCTTTGCCTTTCGGCGGGTCACCACTTGAGGCTTACTCGCGGACCAGCGGGGAATCGAACCACCACAGGCCTCCCACCACTCTCGTTGCGACCCGGCGTTGTCGGTATTTGCTTCGAAGTGTCTGGGTGTAACGTCATGCCTAACGGCTAGTCTCTGTGATCTCGGGGATCCTGACTGGGGGGATCCCTGGTTTCCGCATTGAGCTTTGTTACTTTTCTTACCCTCTAACCTGGCCTCTTTGTGTGTTTCTGTGTTTTCTTTGTTTCGCTTCTTGTTCTGGGCCATTCTCAGAATGACACATAAGATCTCATCACGCATGTAATTCCCCATTGCTGGTTGCGATCCTACTTCTCTCTGTCGTTTTTTGTTTGGTTTTGGTTTTGGTTGTGTTTTTTCTGTTTTTGCTGTGTTGGTTTTGGTTTGCTTTCTTGTTCTCTCGTTCTCTGGCTGGGACAGTTTCTGGACTGCGTACTGGTCACAACCGGCACTTTTGTGGCTTTCGACAAGGTGACAGCCCTGCAAGTAAACTACAATTCAAACTGTTTGCCGCGATTGAATGTGTGTAACGACACTCACTGGGCCTTGTGCTGTTTGGCCAAGATCTACTACCGCACATGCTGAACTCACGCGAAAACGGAAGTCGCTTTTTGTTTTGGCTCGAGCTCGTTGCCTTTCGGCGGGTCTCCGGTACTTGAGACTTGCTCGTCCACCACGTCACGATCGCGGCCCCGTATCCGGGAGGAATCTATCCGCGGCCAGCTGTCTATGCGAAAACGGAAGTCGCTTGTCTTCCGACATCGAAATTCTTCCATCCTAACAATTTCATCACCAATTCAGCAGTATGCCATTAAGAATCGCAAAGAGCATCAACTTCAACTTTCCGTAGAGTCATCAAGTGCGTCTGGGATTGGCGGGCACCATGGTTCTTCAGGAGGCAGATCCGCCTTGTCTGCTGGCAGAAATCGTCGAAGAAGTTGGTGTTGACCAGCATGGAGAGTGACGAAAGGATTATTCGCAAAGATTTTTTCCGTCCAACGCCTTCATGGCTTCCGTCAGGTCCGAAACAAAGAGAGTTGAGTCCATGACATTGGAAAGTTGGTTGATGATGTGTGTGACAAGAGCCTTGTGCCCATGTTGACTTTTGGAAACGTTCAAGGGCAGGTTGCTCTGTGCTGCAGGGCACACGTTCGGGTGTTGCACAGCTCTTGCAAGACGTGGCCCAATGCTTGTGATCCGATTCCTTTCGAGACGTGCTCAGAAGAGCCTTCATGAGTTTATCTACAGCCAAGCCGCGCAACGTTTCCGCTTGGTCAAGACGATCTCCAGTGATTGTCTTTACAGATGGAGCATACGAAGAAGAACGCCAAGTTGTTACGCATGGTGCAGTGCTGTATGATCCTAAGTGCGGAGAGCATCTCTTATGTTTGGAGATAGTGTGTCGACTCAGTGGATCGATAGATGGAGGACACAGGGTTAGAAATACCTTATATGTCAGGGTGAGATTTTTCCACTACTGGTGGCGAAGTCGACTTGGCCGCATTTTCGCTCTTCCCGAGCTGTGCTTTGGTTTGTGGATAAGAACTCGGCCCTGGGCTGAACTGGTACAGCCGTGTGACGTCGAACTATCGAGTGACACGTTTTCATTGGTAAGAATCCGGGTGAAATTCGAAGCTATTTTCATCGCTTTGTTATTTCCCTGAACCTCTTTTTGTTTTCCAGAGTTCTTAACCCTGAACGTCTTTTTGTTTCCGGGGTTTCTGATTTATGTCCCTCAATCCCGTATTTATGTCCCCAGCCTTGTTTATTTCCTTGAGTCCCATATTCATTTCCCAGAGCTCCTTATTGAGCTGCTGGAGCGCTTCGAGTTCCTTGCTCGCTGCCCTGAATTCATGATGTAGTTCCATGCATGCTCTATTTGGACTATTGCGCTCACTTCGCTGTTTATTTCCTTGCATTCTTGTTGTTTCCTGTGCTCCTTATTTGTTTCTTGCATCGTTCGTTTGTATCCGGAAATTCATGATTTATTTCCCCGAACCGCTACTTTATTGTCAGTGTTTTCCATATTGATTTTCCCGAATTCTTTTCTTTCCCATATCCCCGGGCTTCTTTCAAGGCTCTGAATTTCTCTGCATATTTCCCTGAATTTCGTCGGCTCCTTTATTTCCTTGTTTATTTCGATAGGTTCGTTTTTATTTGTTTGTTTCTGTGAATTTTGATTTGTTTCTCTGAGTCTGAGCCCCTTGTATTTTCTTCCCTAGCAAAGACACATCAAGTAGTTAAGTTGAAGCGCCGCCCTCAATGATGACAAAATGCGTTTGTTGGATATGTAAATTGGAGAGAAGCTTTGAAACATATACATTACTTACTTGCCATCATTGAGAGCAGCATTTTCGTTCGTTCACTTGTTGCTTCTTTGGTTGTTAGCCATCATTGAAGGCGGCGGTGTCACTTAATTACTTACTGTTCGTCTGCTTCGTGTTGCAAAGAAGTCCGTAGCCCATGTTTTTTATTTACATTGCATGGACATATCGTGAAGCTGGTAACGGCTTCAAATTTCACCCGGATTCTTACCAATGAAAACGTGTCACCCGATAGTAGTTGCAGTTGCCGTACGCTGGTGCTGTGCACCACAATGCTAAAAAGCTTTCCCAGACCTAGTTTTTTAGATTGCACCAGGGCAGCGTAAAGCCGTTAAATCGTAAAGTTCAATTTTCTTCAAAAAAGCTCTTTGATGTTTTAAAAAAATCCCAACTTTACCACTTTATGATTTTATGATTTAATGATGCGATTTTCAATCTAAAATGTAAAACCAAAGGTAATTGAGAGAGGGCGGAATTTAAAAATAGCCACGAACTTTTTCGCAAGACTAGGAAGGGTGTTTTGGGCTTGTTCCCATTTCATCCTTTTCCAATGGATGAAAATTTTATCTAAGTATTTCGCTGGTTTTGATCTTGGGGTCTTGAGGAACGCCGATTTGAACTGGTTCATCAGTGCTGAAGAACAAAAGTGACGGCGCCCACCATCAAAAAGAACATTTATTGAAGTGTGCTTTCAAGGTTTTTCCTGGTTACGGTTTTTCTGTTCAAAGTATTTCAGGGAAGCTGCTTTATCTGAAGGCACGATTGCCTGCCAGCAGTGACGACGACAACGTTTTCTTAAACTCCGCGCGTATGCGACTGCAGCGTAGCAATGAGAAAACAAAGGCTATTGAGTAGACTTTGCGCTGCTTGCCGGTGAATGCCTGATGCCATTTTCTGCTTCCATTTTTGGTTGCGCTTCTGTCGAATTTTCAATAGATGAAGCCACATTTTGCTTCATTTTCAACACCACCGCTTGGCTTCAAACATGTCATTGACTATGAACAAAATTCCGCAGTTTGGGAGCATGTCTGTCATGAAGGTTTCCAGCGCAAGAAGCAACCAGTGGTGGTTCTTGACATGTCCCAAGGTGATAGCACATGCAAATCGATTGATGGATGCTGCCTGTCGTCCATCTTGTCCTGTTTATCAACATCCATGTTTCCATACGTGCCTGCTTTCCAAGCATTGCCGCGAACCAAGGTGAAAATGACTTTAAAGAGGGGGCTTGATTTCATGCTTTTTAGACCTGACACGGATATAGACAGTCTTGACATTCTTCTTGTCATGTTGCTGATTGAAATATGCATCCATTGGAAAAGGATGAAACGGGAACAAGCCCAAAACACCCTTCCTAGTCTTGCGAAAAAGTTCGTGGCTATTTCTAAATTCCGCCCTCTCTCAGTTACCTTTGGTTTTACATTTTAGATTGAAAATCGCATCATTAAATCATAAAATCATAAAGTGGTAAAGTTGGGATTTTTTTAAAACATCAAAGAGCTTTTTTGAAGAAAATTGAACTTTACGATTTAACGGCTTTACGCTGCCCCTGGTGCAATCTAAAAAACTAGGTCTGGGAAAGCTTTTTAGCATTGTGGTGCACAGCACCAGCGTACGGCAACTGCAACTACTATCGGGTGACACGTTTTCATTGGTAAGAATCCGGGTGAAATTTGAAGCTATTTTCATCGCTTTGTTATTTCCCTGAACCTCTTTTTGTTTCCCAGAGTTCTTGACCCTGAACGTCTTTTTGTTTCCGGGGTTTCTGATTTATGTCCCTCAATCGCGTATTTATGTCCCCAGGTGCCTTGTTTATTTCCTTGAGTCCCATATTCATTTCCCAGAGCTCCTTATTGAGCTGCTGGAGCGCTTCGAGTTCCTTGCTCGCTGCCCTGAATTCATGATGTATTTCCATGCATGCTCTATTTGGACTATTGCGCTCACTTCGCTGTTTATTTCCTTGCGTTCTTGTTGTTTCCTGTGCTCCTTATTTGTTTCTTGCATCGTTCATTTATATCCGGAAATTCATGATTTATTTCCCCGAACCGCTACTTTATTGTCAGTGTTTTCCATATTGATTTTCCCGAATTCTTTTCTTTCCCATATCCCCGGGCTTCTTTCAAGGTTCTGAATTTCTCTGCATATTTCCCTGAATTTCGTCGGCTCCTTTATTTCCTTGTTTATTTCGATAGGTTCGTTTTTATTTGTTTGTTTCTGTGAATTTTGATTTGTTTCTCTGAGTCTGAGCCCCTTGTATTTTCTTCCCTAGCAAAGACACATCAAGTAGTTAAGTTGAAGCGCCGCCCTCAATGATGACAAAATGCGTTTGTTGGATATGTAAATTGGAGAGAAGCTTTGAAACATATACATTACTTACTTGCCATCATTGAGAGCAGCATTTTCGTTCGTTCACTTGTTGCTTCTTTGGTTGTTAGCCATCATTGAAGGCGGCGGTGTCACTTAATTACTTACTGTTCGTCTGCTTCGTGTTGCAAAGAAGTCCGTAGCCCATGTTTTTTATTTACATTGCATTGACATATCGTGAAGCTGGTAACGGCTTCAAATTTCACCCGGATTCTTACCAATGAAAACGTGTCACCCGATAGTAGTTGCAGTTGCCGTACGCTGGTGCTGTGCACCACAATGCTAAAAAGCTTTCCCAGACCTAGTTTTTTAGATTGCACCAGGGCAGCGTAAAGCCGTTAAATCGTAAAGTTCAATTTTCTTCAAAAAAGCTCTTTGATGTTTTAAAAAAATCCCAACTTTACCACTTTATGATTTTATGATTTAATGATGCGATTTTCAATCTAAAATGTAAAACCAAAGGTAATTGAGAGAGGGCGGAATTTAAAAATAGCCACGAACTTTTTCGCAAGACTAGGAAGGGTGTTTTGGGCTTGTTCCCATTTCATCCTTTTCCAATGGATGAAAATTTTATCTAAGTATTTCGCTGGTTTTGATCTTGGGGTCTTGAGGAACGCCGATTTGAACTGGTTCATCAGTGCTGAAGAACAAAAGTGACGGCGCCCACCATCAAAAAGAACATTTATTGAAGTGTGCTTTCAAGGTTTTTCCTGGTTACGGTTTTTCTGTTCAAAGTATTTCAGGGAAGCTGCTTTATCTGAAGGCACGATTGCCTGCCAGCAGTGACGACGACAACGTTTTCTTAAACTCCGCGCGTATGCGACTGCAGCGTAGCAATGAGAAAACAAAGGCTATTGAGTAGACTTTGCGCTGCTTGCCGGTGAATGCCTGATGCCATTTTCTGCTTCCATTTTTGGTTGCGCTTCTGTCGAATTTTCAATAGATGAAGCCACATTTTGCTTCATTTTCAACACCACCGCTTGGCTTCAAACATGTCATTGACTATGAACAAAATTCCGCAGTTTGGGAGCATGTCTGTCATGAAGGTTTCCAGCGCAAGAAGCAACCAGTGGTGGTTCTTGACATGTCCCAAGGTGATAGCACATGCAAATCGATTGATGGATGCTGCCTGTCGTCCATCTTGTCCTGTTTATCAACATCCATGTTTCCATACGTGCCTGCTTTCCAAGCATTGCCGCGAACCAAGGTGAAAATGACTTTAAAGAGGGGGCTTGATTTCATGCTTTTTAGACCTGACACGGATATAGACAGTCTTGACATTCTTCTTGTCATGTTGCTGATTGAAATATGCATCCATTGGAAAAGGATGAAACGGGAACAAGCCCAAAACACCCTTCCTAGTCTTGCGAAAAAGTTCGTGGCTATTTCTAAATTCCGCCCTCTCTCAGTTACCTTTGGTTTTACATTTTAGATTGAAAATCGCATCATTAAATCATAAAATCATAAAGTGGTAAAGTTGGGATTTTTTTAAAACATCAAAGAGCTTTTTTGAAGAAAATTGAACTTTACGATTTAACGGCTTTACGCTGCCCTGGTGCAATCTAAAAAACTAGGTCTGGGAAAGCTTTTTAGCATTGTGGTGCACAGCACCAGCGTACGGCAACTGCAACTACTATCGGGTGACACGTTTTCATTGGTAAGAATCCGGGTGAAATTTGAAGCTATTTTCATCGCTTTGTTATTTCCCTGAACCTCTTTTTGTTTCCCAGAGTTCTTGACCCTGAACGTCTTTTTGTTTCCGGGGTTTCTGATTTATGTCCCTCAATCCCGTATTTATGTCCCCAGGTGCCTTGTTTATTTCCTTGAGTCCCATATTCATTTCCCAGAGCTCCTTATTGAGCTGCTGGAGCGCTTCGAGTTCCTTGCTCGCTGCCCTGAATTCATGATGTATTTCCATGCATGCTCTATTTGGACTATTGCGCTCACTTCGCTGTTTATTTCCTTGCATTCTTGTTGTTTCCTGTGCTCCTTATTTGTTTCTTGCATCGTTCATTTATATCCGGAAATTCATGATTTATTTCCCCGAACCGCTACTTTATTGTCAGTGTTTTCCATATTGATTTTCCCGAATTCTTTTCTTTCCCATATCCCCGGGCTTCTTTCAAGGTTCTGAATTTCTCTGCATATTTCCCTGAATTTCGTCGGCTCCTTTATTTCCTTGTTTATTTCGATAGGTTCGTTTTTATTTGTTTGTTTCTGTGAATTTTGATTTGTTTCTCTGAGTCTGAGCCCCTTGTATTTTCTTCCCTAGCAAAGACACATCAAGTAGTTAAGTTGAAGCGCCGCCCTCAATGATGACAAAATGCGTTTGTTGGATATGTAAATTGGAGAGAAGCTTTGAAACATATACATTACTTACTTGCCATCATTGAGAGCAGCATTTTCGTTCGTTCACTTGTTGCTTCTTTGGTTGTTAGCCATCATTGAAGGCGGCGGTGTCACTTAATTACTTACTGTTCGTCTGCTTCGTGTTGCAAAGAAGTCCGTAGCCCATGTTTTTTATTTACATTGCATGGACATATCGTGAAGCTGGTAACGGCTTCAAATTTCACCCGGATTCTTACCAATGAAAACGTGTCACCCGATAGAAATCAAACCTACGAAACTCTCACAGTCAAGTGAAAAATGGGGAGGAAGGCGTGAGAGGCAAAAGTGTCGCCACGCAAAAGCGAAGCGCTCCGACTCCCCAATTATGGAAAGAAAAAGTGTGAAGCGTTTGTTTCTCTCCAATGGTGCTGCATCAGTTCGTGGTTTGTCATCTTGTCGTTTGCACTGATTCATTTTCTGCATGTGCAATTTTATGTAGATATGTATATATATATATAGATATTATATATATGTACATCTGATGATAATCGTTTGGTTTACACTTTGGTGTTTACCTCGTTTTTAATGCGTAGGACGAGCGAGTAAGTAAAGAGTGAAGAAGTGAACTTGAGTAAATAAGTTGCGCCTCGCTTTAGTGATGAGCCTTTATTTACGCGGTTCATTGGTGGGGAGCCACCTCCTTCTTCACTCTCCTCTGATCGCGTCCTTCCCTCGCACTCGCGTACGCGTGGTGGCCAGGTGTGGCACATCTTTACCTTTTGTGTGGCAGCGATACAGAAGGTTAAAAAAAAAAAGTGACGGAAACAAACAAACAAATTTGAAACAGAAACTCTGACATGTGAGTTTGTCTGGCCTTGTGTGGTTTTGTGAGTTGACCTGTTTCTGATTATTTGTTTCCTCGTAATTTTTTCCATTCAAGGGTGGGTGGGTGGGAAATACTCTCACGACCCGTAGGTGTTGACCCACCCGCCCGACCCCCCTCCGGGCGTGAGAGGCAAAAGTGTCGCCACGCAAAAGCGAAGCGCTCCGACTCCCCAATTATGGAAAGAAAAAGTGTGAAGCGTTTGTTTCTCTCCAATGGTGCTGCATCAGTTCGTGGTTTGTCATCTTGTCGTTTGCACTGATTCATTTTCTGCATGTGCAATTTTATATAGATATATATATATGTATGTATATCTGATGATATATATATATGATCGTTTGGTTTACACTTTGGTGTTTACCTCGTTTTTAATGCGTAGGACGAGCGAGTAAGTAATGAGTGAAGAAGTGAATTTGAGTAAATAAAATAAACAAAAAAAGGCATGGTGATCAGCTGGTCAGTTCGCAACGTCAGTAACTGAAAGAAAGGTGATAACATTGTATCATCCATGGTATCATCCTCGGGATTGGAATGGCGGTCAAACAGACAAAACAAGGTAGGCAAAGCAACACCAAAAAAAAAGTGAAAGAGAGTGTGAAACAGAGCTATGGTGAGAAGGCGACGGACGCGTATCTAACACGGCTCTCACGGTCCTCGGATTCCGCTCAGGTGTCCTTTTTCCAAGCATCATCACCATTGGGTAGTTCTCTAGTTTCTCCGGGAGTTGATCCTGATGATTTGGCTCTTCTTCATCAGTTGGCAATGACACCTGTGCATGGAGTTCTTCCGACGAGGTGCTGGCACCTTTTGCAGTGTGGGGCATGAGCAATAATCCCTTTGTGCCGGCTGACTTCATAACTTGCTGAGATAGTACAACTATCCAAGATGCAGCTCAGTTGGCGCAGTTGGTAAGTGGCATTTTCCAGATCAGTGATTCGCTGGGGCGGGACATCTGGAATACCTCGCTTTTGGCATGCTTTTTTCAACACGCTTGGTGGCGGTGTCGATTTCTTCCTCTGTGGAGACTTGGCACAGTGTCATAATCGATGCGGCTGTGGTACATCGGGGAGACCATCGCCGCCGGAAGATGTGATTGACGTTCCAGGCAACGTTGGCCCCTTTTGGTTTGAACTCAGCCGTAATGCAGCTTTGCCGGTCTATTGTTTTTGGTATACGACTCATTTCGATCGACGGAGGCTGCGACCTTAAGACCGGTAAAGTTCTCGGAACCAATGTTCCTTGAGCAACATGAAGGACAGATGAGGTGACCTGGTGTCCAAGACGTGCTTTGCAGGCATTAAAAGTGCTACCAGCCATTCCGAGAAGCTTGTTTTGGTGTCTTGAAAGTGTCATGCTGTGGCGTGACATCATGGGCTTTACGAAATTTGGCGACAAGCGTCAATGATTTGGATTTGCTTTCAGGATATGTAATTGGAGTTGCATGCTTACACCGCGAATATCCATGCAGGCGGATCTCCATGCAGCTCGCTTCCCGTACGTCTTGATCATCTGTTCTTTACCTGTCGTTTTTGTTTGCAATGCTTTGTTCCTCTTCCTTCTGCTGTATTTTCATATGTACAAACCCCAAACAAACCTTGTTAATGTCTGCGCGCAGCTCATTTCACTGAGGAATGAGCACTTTTTTGGTGACACCTTCGATGTGCTGTGTTTTCATATGTACGAACTCCAGGCATACTTTGAAAACATCTCTGTGCTGCGCATTCTATTGGAGAAAGCCATGCCATGACCACACCTTCGATCTGATGTTTCATATGTACAAACCCCAATCAAACCTCAATTCTAGGCAGCGGACGAAACCTACAGTTGCCGCGCGCAAAAAAGAAATTAATTGAACTTTCCTTTAAAATCCTGTCGCACCTGCTGGCATCGTCTGGCCCCATAGATTTGAGCTTTGAACAAGGTTTGCTTGAGGTTTGTACATATGAAAAACCAGCATGCCAGAGCTTTGCCACTTGAAGTGTTCCTGCCATTGTAAAGTGTCCGATGGGACGTGTATTCCGAGTTTGTTCGAGGTTTGTGTATATGAAAACACAGCATGTTAGAGTACTGGCAGCCAGCGTGCTTTTCTTGAGTTTTTTCCGGGTGGGTTGATGCTTGCTCATGTTGCCGGAAGCATTAGCACAGACCTCAATGTTTGAGAGAGAATGGCAAATCCATGTGTCTCACAGGCAGATTGCCATTCAGCAACTACTGCGTCAGTAGTCTGGCTGCTGGCTTTAGATTTCATCTTTACTCTATGTGTATCCCCTTGCCCTGGAATTTTAATATTGGATGTTGTGCAAACGAGAAGCTTCTTAGATTGATCGCACACCGGCGCGTTCGATTTTTCACGTTTATGTTTGTGTCAACATTGGTATTGGGGGCAGGGGGTTAGCTCGTTGAATCTAATTCAAGCTTTGGAACGTATTGTGATCCTGGAGACTCATGAGTGGACCTCCTCAGTGTCAACATGATACAGAAAACGGTGTATGATCTTCGATTCTGGCATGATGACGGATGAAGAGAGTTACGTGCTTCGCTGGTTGAATAATGGAACTTTATGCTAGACATACGCTTAGGTTGTGCGAGCATCTGTAAAAGGGTTGTCGGGCACATTCACTGGGAGTTTTTTTTTTGGCGCCGCAAGATCTCTTTTCGTTTTGGACAGTTTGTGTCTCTTTTGACAGAGGCCATTTTTAATTTCAATTTCTGAGACCGCTTCTATTGTTTCATTAGGCGAAGCCAAAAATGGCTTCATTTTTAGGATCAATTTTTTGGCTTCGAGTTTGGAGCCGAAATCTATCTTTTTTGGCGTTTGTGGCAGGTAATTCCCGATTGACTTGTGTTGGACGCGACAGGATGCGAGCAGAGTGAGTTGTTGCTGTTCTGCTGTGGTTCTACAAGCACGATTCCGGCAGCTTCGCTCTGAAACAAACCCCTTGCCACAGGCTGCTCCATGATGGTGTATCCATGAGTTGACATATGCTGCCTTCTAGGCTTCAAGACGATGCACTGGAACAGTGTCAACATGATACAGAAAACGGTGTATGATCTTCGATTCTGGCATGATGACGGATGAAGAGAGTTACGTGCTTCGCTGGTTGAATAATGGAACTTTATGCTAGACATACGGCTAGGTTGTGCGAGCATCTGTAAAAGGGTTGTCGGGTACATTCACTGGGAGTTGTTTTTTTGGCGCCGCAAGATCTCTTTTCGTTTTGGACAGTTTGTGTCTCTTTTGACAGAGGCCATTTTTAATTTCAATTTCTGAGACCGCTTCTATTGTTTCATTAGGCGAAGCCAAAAATGGCTTCATTTTTAGGATCAATTTTTGGCTTCGAGTTTGGAGCCGAAAGCTATCTTTTTTGGCGTTTGTGGCAGGTAATTCCCGATTGACTTGTATTGGACGCGACAGGATGCGAGCAGAGTGAGTTGTTGCTGCTCTGCTGTGGTTCTACAAGCATGATTCCGGCAGCTTCGCTCTGAAACAATCCCCTTGCCACAGGCTGCTCCATGATGGTGTATGCATGAGTTGACACATGCTGCCTTCTAGGCTTCAAGACGATGCAGTGGAACAGTACAGCTTTCAAGGCAGTGTGTTGTTGAGGTTGTTGCTTGTGAGAAGTTGTTTCAATTGCATGCCTGCAAAGAAAAGTTTTCCCATTTTCGATATCCACTGGCTGGGATTATCCATATTGATTGTTATCTTGGCAAGGGGCCACGGGTCGGGAAGGGTCGACAAGCAATGCAAGAACTCCGATGTGAGTTCTGGAGGCACTGCGGGGAATTCTTGCGGGCGGGGTCGATATACCGTGCGGTCTTTGGTTGCTGTGCCTTTACTACTGTAGCATGTTCCTTGGCAGCCGCATAAGTTTGCTGGATAAGCGGCCTGTGTTGGTTGACCATGGCATAGAGATATTTGTATGTTCGGATGGCTGTCCTGCGCGTATTGGGCCCATCTTCAGCTTGGTTTTTGTCTGCTTTGGCAAGTATATCTCTAGCCTCTTCTTCGTGCGCCTTGGCTTGATCAATCTTAGGAGAGGTTGGGGAAGAAGTCGTGGTGTTTTCTTCAGGTGCATCTTGCGCACTAGGAAGGTTTGATGGAATGTCCAAGGTGGGTTCTACTCTCCAGGTATCAAAAAAAAGGATCCCGGGCAGGGGTATTACTTCTTGGTAGGGCCCGGTTGGTTGTAGGACTCTTCCAGTGCGTGCATTGTGCAGGCTAAGGGACGGGTTGAGTGGTCAGCTGCATATGCGAATAGAATACTATGATTTCTTCAAATGGGAGATCTTGCTGGGGTACCCAGTGATTTCTGCCGTCCTCTGCCACCGCACCTAAATCACGTAAGGCATGCCTGTCTTGTATTAGCCAATTGAAATCTGAACTTTTCGTTAGGATGAGCCTGTATCGCATACTCTTGGTCATCTTACTTCGTGAATCGTAATATTGGTTGGCAATGGCTAATGGGGGGACAATCCATGATGGAACTTGATTTAGGGACCATATTTCCATTTGGCTCTCATTAGCCTACTGCGGATTTTCATCGAAGGACGGCCAATCCCACGTGGAAACCCTTCTTCGTAGTCCTTTAATGCCATATGCCAATGTTCCCAGTACTTGCGCTATTCCAATTAACCCCATCATGTCCAGTGGGGAAACAATTATGGTAAGGGACTTGGACCTTGTCAATCTAACCGTGATGATCAGTGGGGGAGCCATCTGGCAAAAATCATCCATTGAGGAAGCCCGTGCTAGGTTGAGCTACTGCAGCAATGCCCCCTGCCGAGTTAGTAATGGTTTCCACTCGAAGTGTCCTAGGGAAATTTTTCTTAATCTATTTTTTATTTGTTTTCCACTTGTCTCCCACTCTGGGTCCGGTTGGTCCCATGAGTTCCTTCACTTGTTTCCCATTTATTTTTTATTTATTTGTTTTCCACTTGTTTCCCACTTTGGGTCCGGTTGGTCGCATGATTTCCTTCACTTGTCTTCCATTTCTTTTTCATTTGTTTTCCACTTGTTTCCGACTCTGGGTCCGGTTGTTCGCATGATTTCCTTCACTTGTCTCCCATTTGTTTTTCATTTGTTTCCCACTTGTCTCCCCATTCTGGGTGTGGTGGGTCGTATGATTTCCCTCACTTGTTTCCCATGTGTCTTTCATTTGATTCCCACTTGTTTCCTATTCTGGGTCTGATAGATAGGTCGCATGATTTCCTTCACTTTTCTCCCATTTGTTTTTTATTTATTTCCCACTCTGGGTCCGGTTGGTCGCATGATTCCTTTATTTGTTTCCCGTTTGTTTTTCATTTGTTTCCCACTTAGGTCCCACTCTGAGTTGTATTGGTCGCATGATTCCCTTCACTTATTTTCCATTGGTTTTTCATTTGTTTCCACTTGTGTTCCACTCTGGGTCCGGTTGGTCGCATAGTTTCCTTCACTTATTTCCCATTTGTTTTTTATTTGTTTTCCACTTGTTTCCCACTCTGGGTCCGGTTAGTCGCATAGTTTCCTTCACTTATCTCCCATTTGTTTTTTATTTTATTTTCCTCTCTGCCTCCCGTTGGTCGCATGATTTCGCTTTCTTATTTCCCATTTGTTTCATTTGTTTTCCATTTATCTGTGAAGGAAATCGTGGGACGACAAGAAGAAAACAAATATGTACACCATTTGCCGTACAGAGAGACCCCTGCATACATGTCGTTTTGCATAGCATTTCACTTCACTTACATGAGGCTTTTCCTGGCCCGAGAAAAGAGGGTCTTGCACCTCTTGGCTGCCTTGCATGGTAGCGGAGCCGATGATCCCAAAGGGGTGAGGCTCCAAGCACAAATCGAGAAGTGTAACAACCCGTTGGTGACGCCATGCAGGCTGACGATGTGGCCAAGCTGTTGGAGTCGACGCAAGCTTCAGCAGAGGCTGTGGTAAAGGTGGCTCAGGCGTTGGAGAAGAGGTTTGGAGATGAAAAGAAAGAGAAGTTCAGTGAAGCTTCAAGGGTGATTAGGCAACCTGACCTTTTCCACCCAAAGAACTATGAGGAGGAAATCACTATGGGGCCTGACTGGCGCCTTAGCTTTCGAAGTTGGTTGATTTACGCCTGTGAGGACTTCAAGGGCGACCTGGACAAAGCAGAAACTGCAAATGGCCCCATGGAGTTCATAGACATGTCCCTGGAGCAGCACAGCCGAGCAGAGAAGTTACATTCAATCTTGGTTGGACTGTTGAGGGGACGACCTCTCAAGCTGTTGCGTTCAGTGGAAGATGGAAATGGGTTGGAGGTTTGGCGTGAACTGACGCGCCAATTAGCCCCAAGGACAAGAGCAAGGAGTTTGAGCTTGCTACAGGCATTCCTCAACCACCCGAACTTCACCAAGGAGAAGCACCTACTTGAACAAGTTCTTGGACTCGAGCGCATTGCAGAGGAGTACCATGCGGTGGCCAAGGAGGAGATTTCAGATAACACCAAACTATCTGTTCTTCTACGTGCAGTTCCTCAGAAACTTCGACAGCATCTTCAACTGCAGTTGGATGAAGCTGCAACATATGCTGTTGTACGTAACCGCGTTCTGGCCTATGAAAGGACTACAACTTCTTGGACATCTCAAGCAATTTACCGGGAGTTGGACATCAAGGACAGTGGCACCAGAAATGATGAAGCTGTGCCGATGGAGATTGACCGCGTCAAGGGCAAGTCGAAAGGCAAACAGAAAGGAAAAGGAAAGAGCGGCAAGGATGGCAAACATGGAAAGGGCAAAAGCGGCTGGAAAGGAGATGGCAAAAGCAAGGGCAAAGGGTATGGCTATAACTATAGCTATGATGTGAACAAGGGCAAAGGCAAGAACTATGGGAAGGCATCTGGAGAGAGGCAAGGGCAAGCTTCCATATGACGCTTGCAAACTATGTGGAGCCCGTGGGCATTGGAGCAAGGAGTGTCCTGTCAGGTCGTTGAGACAGGTGACAGATGACACAAAACAAGCTGCAGGTAGCCCCGAAGCTGCTGGTTCAACAGCCAGTGGAAGTGGAGGTGGAGCGCAGTCACAAACCACGGTGCGCAGAGTTCAGATTGTGGATTTGGACTTGGATGAAGGAGAAGAATCAGATGCTGAAGGCTCAATCAGAATGGTGAAAACAGAGGAGGTCTATGACATGACCTATTCACATGAGGATGAGGACTGGTGCGTCTGTGGGCTAGAAGGCGATGGTGTCGTTTACTTCGATAGCTTCACGGGTGGCACTGCATGTCCTTTTGGTGGAAAGAATGGAAAAGGTGGTTCGAGGCCATCTGAATGTGGCTTTATCAGAGGAGTCACGCGTGAAAGAGCTGTCAGCATGGTGCTTGACAGTGGAGCCGATATGTCGGTATTGCCTTTGGAGTTCAAGGAGATTGGAGTCCCATTGTCTAAGCGCAGCGTTCTTCGAGATGCTCAAGGCCATGTGATGCGAGGAGGAGCCTTGAGACAAGCAATCATCATCTTGGAGGACCAGAATGGGAATCAAGTTCACATGCGTGAAACCTTTGCTTTGGCCAATGTGAATGAACCGTTATTGGCCCTTGGGAAGTTGATTAAGAAAGGTTGGAAGGTGATTGGAGAGAAAGATGGAGTTCAGCTGAGCTATGGAGCATTCAGCAAATCAGTGCACTTCCGCAACAACTCTTTGGTGACCGAGGCTGTGATCAGGAAGGTGGAAACCAAGGTCATCAACGACGTCAAGGTCAGGGCGGTGACAATAAGCTTTGATGCCTGGATGAGAAACATGCTCAGTGTTCCTGGATGGCATCTGACTTTAGATCGTCGTGTTCCTTTCCTGGTCAAGTTCAGCTCAAAGAACTACTCTGACTGCTACCCCCAGCTGAACCGTGTGGAGTTTCCATACCGTTCTACAATGATCCTGAAGGAATTGGAATGGGAGCTTGTGGAGGTTGCAGACAGAAGTCAATCAGAGGACGAGATCGAGGAGTGCAACGGGGAGCTCACCACAGTAGTTTCCTTTTTCACTTGAGAGCTGGAAGATTTGCACTACGCTGGAACAGTTAGCACTGGAGAGGATGACCCTTTCTTCAAGCCCAAAGAGCGCGAGGCGGCAGAGCAGGAGAAGGAGAAACAAGGCTTTGGTTGGTTTGGCAAAACGTTGGAAGATGGTGTCTACGAGATTGAAGACGACGATGATGATGCGCAGATGGGTGTGCAACATGAAGGAGCTGAAGGAGATCCTCATCAACGTGTTCTTCCTGAAGGTCCTGGTGATGGAGAACTTGAAGAAATCGAGATTGAGGGCGAGAAGTACAACAAGAGGAGCTCTTTGAGAAAGCTTCGAGAAGGTCTTCGTCTCTATGGTCTTCCCAAAGGACGTAGCAAAGATGATGCATGGAGAAGGTTGGTTACCCACCACAACAACCTGGCAGAGAACCTTGGAGTGGAGATAGCTCGAAGAGAGTTTGAGCGTCGAAAACAAGATGAAGGTGGTGATGGAGTTCGTGGACAAGTCATTCCACTTCTTCCTACCAAAGCTGAAAGGCAACTTCATGAACTATGTCATTGGCCCTACGAAACCTGGTGCCAACACTGCGTAGCATCACGTGGGAAGTTAGACCCACACCACAAGCTGTCAGAGGTCAATCTTCGAGCAGAAGCCAAAAGTGAATTTCCTGTGGCCAGCATGGACTTCGCTTTCGCAAAGTCCCTGAAGGAGCCAGAAGAAGAAGATCGAGAAGAAATTCGACGTCATGGAGGTGATCAAAGGATGGGTGTGTCTCTGGTCGTGACAGATGACTGGACACGTGGCGTTTTGGTTTTACCTGTTCCTGGCAAAGGTCGTATGCATGCCAAATACCTTGCAGAGCAGGTGGTGAGATATATTGGGTCCTGTGGATTTTCAACATGCACCGTGAAGGCCGATGCAGAGCCAGCAACCCTTCTGGACATCATCCAGAAATGCAGACAGAAGCTTGGATTCAAAACCATGATCAAGCACTCTGGCCCTGATGACTCTCAGGGGAATGGCCGTGTTGAGCGGGAGATCCAAACTGCACGTGGTTTAGCACGTTCACTGGTAAGCCAACTGACTGAGAATGCCAAGGTGGAGATCAATGTGTATGGCCCCATCTACCAATGGGCAATGAGACATGCAGGTTGGCTACTTTCTCATTATAGACGGCAGTCTGGTTCCCCCACAGCATACGAGATGGTTTCTGGACGGAAGTACATTGGCAAACTAGCCATATTTGGGGAGCGTGTTCTTGCAAGACTCCCAACAGCCAATGGAGAAAACCGCTTCAAAACAGGTGTTTGGGTTGGAAAGACCGACCGTGCAGACTTCCACATTGTCTTCACGGAGGGTGGCCTACGTTGGACGCGCACAATTCGAAGATTGCCGGTGCCATTTGAGGCAGAAGCTTTGACGTTGGTGAAGGCATGGCCATGGAGCGTTTCTTTTGGTCAAATAGGAGCCAAACAGTCAGCGCTGATGACCAAGGTACCTGGCCTTGCACTTCCACCAGATATGGCCCCTGCAATACGAGCAGAAGAAGCACAAGAGAGGCGTCGAGCTGCTGGAGTTCAAGCTGGAGGTGAACAAGAACAACAAGCTGGACAAGATCGACATCAAAGACAGGCAGGGCTGCAAGACGAAGCAGCCAGTGATCCTTCAAGTACATCTTCCAGTTCAGGCTCAGCAGACAAAGGTTCAATGGACGATGACACTCTTTTGGCAGACTTGTTGGCGGAGGTGAACGAGGACAAGACCTATGAAGGTGGAGTCGAAACACCACCAAGCAGCCGTGGAGATGGACAGAAGCGTGATGGAGAGGAGATTCCAGAAGAGGATCAAAGCCCTAGCAAAGCTGCAAGGGAAACTTCAAGGAAAGCCATGAGATCAAGTTCAGCAGGTGTATCAGGCAGTTCTACAACACCAATTGGAGCTGCTGAAGTTGGACCCCTTCCTGCTGGAGATGGTCAAGTACGCATGGTTGTGGTTGGAGAAGTTTTAGAAGATGGGGATCAAGATCTAGAGTTTCCAGACAAACCCCCAGAGCTTTCACCTGATGAGATGTTCGAGGTGGAGGCGCAAGCGGCTGAGAAGGAAGTGATGCGGCTGATTGACATGGGTGTTTTGGTGAAATCTCGAGAAGGGCAGTCCCTGGAGAATGTCAACACGTTGACAACAAAGATGGTTCTGGATTGGCGCAAGCGTGAAGGAGAATGGACAAGGAGAGCAAGGCTGGTGGCTCGAGACTATGCTTGGATCGACCCCAACAGAACAGATGTCTTTGCACCAGCTGGAGGCCAATCTTTGATCAGAATCATCCCGGCGTTAGCACAACTGAATGGATGGTCCCTGAAGGTTTTGGACGTGAAGGATGCCTATCTGATGTGTCCACAACCGAGAGAAGTCAAGGTAACCTTGGATCAACATCTTGCACAACGTCTTGGAGTTCAACGCGACTGGATGCTTGGTCGTGTTCTACCTGGCCAACGTGAAGGAGCTGCAGAGTGGTTTAGCAATTTGAAACAGACCTTGAAGGAGGCCAATTTGGTCCCTTGTGCAGAAGCTCCCACAGTTAGGTCCAACAAGGAAAAGACGGTGGCATTGCTGATCCATGTGGATGACATCGCAATGACGGGCACGGACGAGGAGTTGGAAAAGCTCACAACGTTCCTGAAGACAAAGTACAAGGTGGCAATTGAAGAAGGAGCAAAGCTGAGTTTCCTGAAGCCTATAATTGAGGTGGACGAGACTTCTACCAACATCTACGTGAACGACAAGTACGTGGACGGTTTGGTTGCTTTGTTTGGAGGTGTGAGGAAAAAAAAGACACCTGGGGAGATGATCATCAACGATGAGCCATTGACAGATCCCCAGGACGTGCAGAAGTACAGGATTGGAGTTGGAACATTGCTCTATGTTTCAAGCGACTGCCCCGACGTGCAGTACTATGTGAAGGAGCTGGCAGGAAAACTTCAAACACCAACAAAGGGCGCTATGGCATCCCTGATTCAACTGATCGGGTATATGAGTGCCACCAAGGACATCCACATTAAGATGGAAGGCCGAAATCCATCAGCAAGTTTCAGAAAGAAGGCTGAAGGTTTGTCGAGCTCACCGGACTATGAGGATGTTGGTGAGATTTGCTTGGTCGAGGTGGCAACAGACTCAGATTGGTCAGGGCAGAAAGAAACAAGATCTTCTACAAGCTGCGGATGTATTTTCATTGGAGGGATTTGGATATACAACTATTCACGTACCCAGCGCAACATCACTTTGAGCAGCACAGAGTCAGAATTTGTGGCACTGGTGTCTGGAGCCAGTGAAGGTCTATTTGTTTGCGCTGTTCTTCGACATTTGGTTGGAGATAAGGTGGAGCTGAAGATCTACGGCGACAACCCAAGTTATATGGCAATCGCTGCAAAGGATGGAATTGGACGTGTAAAGCACTTGGACGGCCGACTACTTTGGATCCAACAAAGGCAGGGCCGTAACTTCCAATTGAGGAGGTTGGATACAACAGCAAATCCAGCTGATTTGGGCACCAAAGCTTTACCGGGCAAAAGAATACATTTGCTCATGTTCCTCTTGGGTTTTACAAATGCCTGGGAAGATTTGGGCGCCCATGAGTTTGAGGATGAGAAGGTGAAGAAAAGCTCAAAAGAGTAATTGAAAGCAATTCGAAAAGTGGTTCATATAGAGGTGCTGGAAACGTCTCAAGGACAAGGAAGCACACTGCTGAACCAGGTGGCCAAGAAGTTATTGCGTTTGACCCTTGGAGCGCTTTTGGTCCGTGATGGGGAAGCCTTGGGTCAGCAGAGCAATTTTCAATGCTTTGTGGCTGCGGAGGAGGAGAAGAGTTCAATTTGGACGCCATGGACAACATTCCTTTTGTCTATTGTGGTCGTCGCGTTGGTCATGGTGATTGGTGTGTTGTTGAAAATAATGTACATCATGTATTTGAAGATCGAGGCGACGAGAAAAGCAATGGAATGATTGAGACTGGCTGTCCAAGATCAACGACAAAGGCAACAGATCAGAGCTCAAGAACGAGTACGAATTGATATCTACTTGGATGGAAATGAAGAAGGAGAAAATAAAATTGGGTCAGAAGATCCAGAAGAAAGACCAGTGATGATTCGAAGGATGTCAGCAGAAGACTTTCTTCATTACCCAGAAGGTGAAGAATCAGAAACTCGACCTGAGGATGACATGGAGGAGATTGAAGTTGAAGTTGAGGCTGAAGTCACACCAATTACAGCCTACGACTATGACATCGAGGACGATATGTTTCTTGGTACAGAAGCTCTTGGAGGAGGCACAGAAAATGATGGCGACGAAAACTTTGAAGAAGAAGGAGAAGAAGATCGCGAAACAGACTATGGTTCCATCGCACTTTGCATGGAAGATGAGGCAATATATGGAGACCTGGATGCCGCGGAGTATGACAACTACAGATTCATGCTCCTGGGTGAGGCGGTTGGTGTCGACCACTACATCATCAAGCGCCTGACCTATTTGAGGAGTTTGGCCGTGAACCGCGTCATCTGGGAAGAAATCAAGGAGCTGATGCAGATGCAGAAAAAGATTCAACTTGAAGGCAAAAAAACAAGGAAGAGAGCGATCGAGTACTTCGTCAACAAGCGTCGCTACATGTTCCATTATGAGATGGGACGCATACCACCTGGAGAGCGCATGGAGGAATCTGACATGCCTGACGAGTGGGCAGCAGTTCACTATGGATGGGCTGGAGCTACAGAAGATGAGTGTCCAGACCAAACAAATGATGAGTCAGAATCCTGGACAAGCCATGGAGCTAGCAGCCCAGTTGGAGCCGAGGTTGAGAGAGGTATAGTTTCTGGAGGTACTCACACGGCTCCTACAGGCCATAGTGGTGATCCTGCAGTGGGATCATTAACAGATAGGCCGGCTGCAACCCATGGAAAGGGATCGAAAGGAAAGACAGGAGGAAAAGGAAAAGCAACAGAGCCCAATACGATGAAAGACCCACCAATGCACGATGAGTACGATGATGCTCAACGAGGCTGAGTGGGATAGGTTTCTTCATGAAACTTCAAAACGAAATTTATTTCAGAAAAGGCAGGGTGTAAACCATTTGCCGTACAGAGAAACCCCTGCATACATGTCGTTTTGCATAGCATTTCACTTCACTTGCATGAGACTTTTCCTGGCCCGAGAAAAGAGGGTCTTGTACCTCTTGGCTGCCTTGCAAAGTAAAAAAAATGGAAATAAATGAAGGAAATCATGCGACTAACCGGACCCAGAGTGGGAAACAAATAAACAAATGAAAAACCAATGGAAAACAAATGAAGGAAATCATGCGACCAATACGACCCAGAATGGGAGACAAATAAAACAAATGAAAAACAAATGGGAGACAAGTAAAGGAAATCAACCGGACACAGAGTGCGAGACAAGTGGAAGGCAAATAAAAAACAAATAAGAAATAAATAAAGGAAATCATGCGACCAATATAAATTAATTAATTTAAAAAATATATAAATTTAAAATTTATAAATTTAAAATTAAATAATTTGGAAATTATTTATTTTTGTAATTTTTATCCAAAGAAAATTTAACAATTATATAAATTTTAATTTACCTCGGGAATTATTTAGATCTGAAAGCGAATTTCCTCTGCCGATTTCGTTCTCAAAGAATATAAATCAAACAAGAAATAGTTTTTTTTTTTAAATATTGTCATCGTATGTAAAAAGGAACTTAAAGCGTGCAATCTTGCGGGTATTAGTTTTTAAAATTATATTTTGCAATTAAAGGCTTTCATATATAATATCCACAGGAAAATAAAACCTAGTAAATATATCCGAGGCCAAACGATTTCGTAAAAAAGCAGTCCACCGCAAAAAATTGTAAATTTAGGATTAGTACGAAATCATTCCATATTATTTCATAATTATAAATCATTTTATCGAAATTAAGATAACTCTAGATACACAAAAATCAAATATTATAATTTTTTAATATTATATATATTTATTATAAGATTTTAAATTATTTAATATTATATATATATATATTTTTTAAATATATTTTTTAAATTTAAATTCTATATTATATTATTTTATTAAATTATTAATTTTTTCGATATAAATAATTAATTATTAAAAAATAAAATCAAATATCATATACATATATATTTATTCTATTTTTTCATTTACCCCCAATTCCGTTTAAAAGAAAAATTATAATATAAACCATAAATATAATCGGTTAAAAACAAATAAATATCATATTTAATAAAATTTAATTTAATTTCGAACATCCGTCTTATTAAATACTTTTTTATAATTATTAATATAAATTTATTATAATGTATAATAAAAAAAATATATTACATATTTATTTATTTAATTTTTTAAAATTTATTATATTAATAAATAATATAATTTATAAAAAATTATATAATTATAATATTTATAATATATGTATTATTTTATTTATTTATTTTATATATAATTATTTTAAATATATAAATAATTTAATTTCTCAAATAATTTTATATTTGATTTCAAATATTTATTTTATTCATAATATTTTTTTAAAATAATTATTTAATAATATTTAATATATCGACCGCGTAATTTTGAATAAATTCCACTAGTCTCAAATCTATCAAGAGTATTCCCACAGCCGGACATTGGGCTGAGTGGGCTGACAGCAGGAAAAATGCCAGTGGTGACACTCTCCCGCGGGAGCAAACCATGACAAACATTGCCCAAGGAGTAAGGAATCACTTGACGTTTCCATTCATATCCATTTAGATTGTCATAGTATTATGGCTTCCAAATCTCAAAGAAAAGGTATATCCAAGCAAAGAATATATGTACTTAACTCAAAGCGCATTTATTCCATGGCCATTTTATGGCATTGTCATGTCATGGTTAGATATGGTTAGCTTGCTTTTTTTAGCTGTGCTAGCTCCAGCAAAACATGCACTATTCATACCTCACAGATTGGCAAAGTGAAATTAGCAAAACCCACAGCCGGCCAAAAAATCAATCCTTGTCAAGTCTGTAAAGCTAAATTCTCGGTGAGTTCTAACTTGCAAGCTGCTGCGGCAGCTGGTTCCTTAGCTTTCTTGGGAGTATTACTAACAGTTGCTATTTCGGCTCCAATTAGGAGCAGCAAAGAAATTAAACCGTTGGCTGAAAAGGAATGAGCATGAATCTGAGTCTACAGAGGCTCTCAACAAGCTCAAATGCACAACATGCGTATCAATTTGATTGCACATTCACAAGTAGAAATGTGGAATCCCACTCCAGAATGCCAAAACCAGATTTATCCACATGTGGAAATTCGCATGTTTTTCACCGCCTTTTCACGAGTTTTTGACGGTCTTCTCACATTTTTGGGTTCTGCGTTGTTTGTGTATTTTTGTTACAATCTGCAGAAACCGTGAAGAAAAGATTTTCAGATCACCCATGACAATTTCAGATCAAGCGAATACCGGACAACTTACAGCTGCCATCCTTCAAACCGGTGGCACCCTGACAAGTAGCAGGCAACATTTCTTTTTACTCGTACCTCATCAGATGTAATGTTGTTCAGAATCGCTGCACTTCATTTTGTTACGCAATCATGATGTTGATGGGAGGTCTTGGCTATTCTTGGATAACTCCAGCCACAATCTGATGATTTGCTTCTTGTTTTTTTTGGTTTGTTTTCATTTTGCTAATCCGGCTGAAGAGTGATTTCTAAAATCTAGATGGGTGAGGTCTGGAAGGGAAATTCTTCATACATATGATGATGTCCCTGAAATGCAATTTACATATCTTAGCATATCTCTAGCCCTATGATCCCTATACAGTATGGTTTTTTTAGCATGCTGCAGCATGCTGTATTCATACGGATGTTCATGATTGTTGATCAGCCTTTATATAGATGTTTAATCAGGACATGACCATACTTGATCCCAAGTCGCGGGGCCTAGTTTTACTTTAAAGGAAAACTCGGTCCAGGACCTGGTTTAACCAGGCTTTTCGAGAAGGCCTAGTTTGAAGTTTAACTAGGTCGTGGAAGATAAATTATCTTTGTATTCTTTGCAGTCCACACGGTAGCTACGCGAAAATGTTTTCCCACTAAAACCTCTGTTTACGAGGGATTTTCCCACTAAAATTTCCATTTGGAAAGGATTTTGCCTCTAAAACATCCATTTACAAGAGATTTTCTCAATAGAACCTCCGTTTAGAAGGAATTTTCTTTCTTGTTGGAACGTTTAGCTTTTGTTTTTAGTTGAACACTTCAAGGTTTTCGGTGAACAATTAAATATCTGCTGAGATATCCCCGGACAAAACCTGTAAAATGCAAGTGATTATTTTTAGAATCTTTCTCAAATTGCATTGAAAATTAGAATCGTCCGACCCACTAGGCAGAACCTTTGAAAATACATCAATAAATTTTACTATACTTGTTTTTATTGTTTTTTTCTTTTCTTCCTTTATTGTTTCCTTTGCCAAGACTGACAAGGCCCCCAACCGAGGGTTTGAAACAGGTCTGAAAGGTTTCGGATGGTACTTCGACGGATGGATGCTCTCCAAATTGTGTGTTTTAGTCGGGAAATGTCTTGTAAATGGAGGTGTATATCCTAGGAAACCTAAAATAGTTGCTAAATAAATGTTTATGGATATCGTTTTTTGGATCTTCCCAATATCAACTGAAAAAGCTTCGGGAGCTTAAGTTTGAGGAAATTATATGATAATTCCTTATTTAACATGTGCTGTACTTTTGTCAGGCAATCCATTCTTTTTGTTGTTCAAAGTCAAGTATCATCTTTGTAACTCAAGATCAAAGCCATTGCGTGTCATGACTTTGCTTTCGCTGACTAAGCAAACCACCATGTGAAACGAACCTGATGGTCATGCAGAGGATGCCATATCAATTGAATTCTGTTTTGATTCGTTTCTCATGTGGGAAGATGTGGCAAAGTCTGCAAATTTTGTGAAGTTGACCCATAGTTCATGGATTTGTACCACCTACATCCTGGTCTCCTTCACATCCACAATACTCTCCTCCTTCTCCCGTGTCTCCGGCAGTTTCTGCAACTTGTCCTCAATCTGAATGGGAACAGCATCCGCATCACCGGCCGCTTTAGCGCCTGTCGACTCTGAAGCCTCTTCCTTCGCGACCTCCTTCGAGTTTCGAGCTGACCAAATGGTGGCACCTATGCCTGCCGTATGGTGGCTCTCGGTGGCTTGTTTGAATGCAGCTGGCAAGTCAAAGGGACGAATGTTGGTAAAGTAATAACACACATTTCCAATTTTACTATGAATAAGTGGTATTAAAGATCAAAACATGGGTGGTTTATATACTATTGCTTTACCAATGTAACGATTCAGCACAAAACCCTCAACTTGGTAGGGAACTGACCCTAAACATCAGAACCTTCAAATTCCTCCTCTTTCGAATATGTCCCATTGTGGGACGCAGCAAAGGTACATATGTTCAACCCCCCAATTGTTTCTCCAAATCTCACCAAATCTTCGCAGGCGCGCCTAAAACCAGTCCGATCACAAAGACCGGGAGCAAGATGGCGAAGAGGGAGATATCCACTGTATTCCTGGCACGCACGACTCACTTTTTCATGACATGGACCACTCAGATAGACATCTGCGAGCGTCACCAGAAGCAGGAAACAGTTGATGATGGAATTCCACCATCCTGCTATTTGAAACCATCTCTTGTTGGTGGATGTCGTTCCACTCAAAACCAAGCTGAGAGTTTTGAAGTCAGTAAAGTCCTCATGGTTGCCCCAACAAAGGGGCTCAAGGCCACCAGCATCCGGCCATGGGTGAAGAAGAATGCAATTAAACCCACCAGGAGGAAGAGGTAATTGACCATCATGGTAGGTCCTCCCAGGCACTGGGACTTTGACATCTTTGATTTTTTCACCGGAAAGGAAATATAGGATCTGGGCAAATTAAAATAATTCACTAACCTGAAACTTGCGGCCATTTCTTATCATCCATGATTCCAGGGTTCGGTCGCAGTGAGGTCGTTATAATTTGCCCATGCTTAGAAAAAATGCAACCAGATAAAACCCTGGGATGATCTATCATCCTATCAGCCCCAGGATTGCAGAGCAAGTCATCAATCCGTTGATTCATGACTGGCGATAAAGAACAACGGTGAGAAACATTGAAGTGTCGGGGGATAAGTAATTCTACAGCAAGAGCCATAATCCAGACCAGTGAATTTTGGTGACAAAAAACAGTATTAAGCCATACCTAGTTTAAGCATGTTGGCTTTTATGAATTTGGTGTTTGCCACATTGGAACCATTGCTCATGAGACTGGCAATCTGATATGATATGCATCACCAATTAATTTGGGACCAAACAAAGCTGGCCACGGCAATGTCGTGATCCGTTTTGTCGCGCAAATTGCTTGTTTTGGCCGGGGTGTCTGGACATAGAACCATCCGCGGTGGTTGCTCAGATTTCATTGAAACTTTAAGCCTTTAAGCTCATGAACCTGAGAGCATGGCTTTGCAGACCGCTCCCTCAGGCCTTACAAAACCTCAGCTGCCATTTGTCAATGATGGATGCATTGCATTGCCAAAACTAGAGTCCGGAACGCTGCCCTCATATGCTGAAAACTACCATCAAAATTCGAAATGGACACTTTCCAAATCGCATCTAGCTTGATCTCACCTTCCCTGCTCCCATCAAAAAATAACATCATGCCCTTTCCACTTCCAAATTTCCACTCAATCTCAAACTGCCACCCAATCCAAAACCCTCCCAACCGCACTTTGTCTCAACATTCTCCACCATGTTTCCACCATTTTTCCCAGCCGTTTTTTAGCCTTTTAAGGCCAGTCCTCCAATCATCAACCAGGCCACCAGGGCAGTTCCCGTGGAGTCCTCCCGCACGGGGGCCAGCGCCAGGCTGAGATTCAGCATGATGCTCCACAGCAGCGAGGCGAAGATCAGCGCGGCGCACATGCCGCCGATGCTCTCACTGACCTTGGACCAGCGGTAGAAGTCCCCCGTCCTCAGAGCGGTAGTGGCCAGGTGGGGAGATCATGGAGACATGTATATTTATATTTATATTATATATTATATGTTATAAATAATTATTAATTATTTATTATTGTAATATATGTATATATATATATGCTTCGCACAGGCCGCAGCTGCAGCTGAGTGCAGAATCCAACTGTTAGCTATCTGCTTCGCAGAATGAAACTGAGCTTGGGAACCTTGCAGCACCATGATTGCTTTTTGACTGAATCACGGAATAGGAGGGAAAGATCAAATTATCAAACAAGGGGGGGAGGAACAGAAGCAAAAGGAGCAAAAGGGGTGTGTAGACATCTATTATTTCTGAGGCCGGGCCGGGAATATGCCCACTTTCGATGACGAAACTTTCGGTGACGAAGCTTTCGGTGATGAAAACTTTCGGTGACGAAGCTTTCGGTGATGAAACTTTCGGTGCAGAGGTGTGCTATGGAGTGTCAGGAAAAAATGTTGAGTCTTTGCTGGGCCAATTCGTTAACTAAATTTCTTTGAAGAATGTTGTTGATGTCAAACTGATCTACGTGACCACTTTCTCTATAAGCATCTGCATAGGTTTCGATTAGCCAGTGAGCTCTGGGTTTGCCTACTCGTCTTGCATGTTCAGTTCTAGGTATGAGTGAATTAGGTAGAAAAAGCACCTGACGCATGGGATCTTGTGGGTCTGATCGAATGATGTGTCCTAAGAGTTGAATTTTTCTTTTCAACCATAGTTTTGAGAATTCTATAACTGTTACACAATAATGACTTTTGATAAGTTCTTTTACCGATGCATTGGTCATTGTTCTGTCAACACTTGTGGGTGGGATATGTAGAATTCTCCGATATCCTTTGATCTGAAAAGCATCTAATCTATGAAGTTCTGACTGGTTAAGTTGGATAGTTTCCAACCCATATAAAAGCTTACTCCGAAGGATTGAATGAAAAGCTTGATTGATTTTTCCATGGAATGGAGTTTTGCGCTTTGGTCCAAAACAGTTTGAGTCTGTTGCAAGTGCGGATTGAGTCTGCAATGCGATTCATGACTTCTTTTTTTTAAATCAACATTATCTGTAAGGAGGGTACCGAGATATGTGGCTGTATGTTTGCGGGGTACGAGGGATCCATCTGCGAATTTGATCGAAGATTGCTTTCGGTTCAAGGTTAAGTTGATGCATTTATCCAAATTTAGTTCCATATTGTAATAGCGGGATTCCGTTTGTATTTCTTTCAGTAGTAGGTTGATATGGTAAGTGTAGTTGCCAAAAATCAGCGTGTCGTCAGCATAAAGTACCTCAGAGCATTGAATTCCTTCGATTGGTTCTCGTTGTTTTGGTGTGTTGAGGCGTGCTTTGATGTCGCTAAACATGGCTGCCATAAGGAGAACAAATAAGTAAGGTGATAAAGGACATCCCCGTCTTATTCCTGAACGTTGAACTAGATATTCAGACTCTGTGTGTCCAGCAGATACACGAAACTGTGGGCTGAAGTAAATATGTGTGGTAGCTTGCAACATCCGTGGTGGAACTTGAAGTCTTCTCAATACCTGCAGTATTTTTTGTTGGTCAACTTTGTCAAATGCCATCTTCCAATCTAATAGTGTGATAGTTAGATTGGTCCCTGTGCGTTCTGAAATGTCCATGAGTCTGCGGGCTAAAAAAATGGCTTGTGAAGTGGATTTCTTTGGTCTGAAGCTAAATTGCCTGGTTTGTACTCAGGGTTCATAAGTTTGCAATAGACGATTCTTAATCATCGCAGCAAATAAAGGGCGGTAGTTCTGCATTTTAGTGGCATCTCATTTTTAAAAAATCGAAACTATGTTTGCCAATTCTGGATATACATCGCTGTCAAGAATATTGTTGTATATATCTAGGAGCTTGCCTCGATTATCCTGGTCTAACCATTTGATGAGTTCTGCTGTACAATTGTCGGGTCCTGGCGCTTTGTTGTTCTTCTGTGCACCGATGACTTTGTTAAGTTCCTGTAGTGAAAAGTTGGAATCGATCATCGTGTTGCCTCCGTTGTACAATTTTTGACTTTCATAGTCGGCATTTAACTCTGCATGGTTGGGTGGGGCCCATTGTACTTCGGAAAGGTATCTGGCTGCTTCTGATGCAAAATCGGATTCTTTAATTAAATTACCTTCTGCATTTCTAAATTTGACTCGTTTGGGTTGAAATGTTTTTCGTGCTGCTTTGAGTCCTTCCCATTTATAACCCTGCGCATCGGCCGCCTGTAGCTGTTCAAGAATCATGTTTTCCCGGTCTTTTCTTGCCATCCTTTTGATTATAGGCGACAGAACTTGGCTTCTAGCGTAGTCTCCTGCCGCGATTGCCGCCTCTTTTCTTCAATAAGTTTCCACGTGTCTGCAGAAATGTAATCCTTTTTTTGTGTCGTGGGGATTTTTGTCAAAGTGTGCTTTGCTGCCAGTTGAAGTGATTGCGTAAAATCAATGCATGGATCCGACCTCGCCATGGTACCCAAATATTGTGACACTGCTTGGTTATAGAAGGTTTCCTATACCTTGGCCGTGATTCTTTTTTGGTTCTAAAGAATGGTCTGAGTCAAGAAGCGTATCCTGTATATTTATGATATCAGTTATGGCATTTTTCCATCGGTCATTGATCAGAATATAATCCATCTGAGCGTAATGTGTAGTGTTTATGTTTGATACATTAAAAGTTGGTACAGTGGGGATACGGTATGTAGCCAATCTAGCGTTGTGAAATGCCTTCAGCCTACTTCTAAAGAATTAAAAAAAACAAAACGAAAACCAATCCAAAAAAAAGCAAAACCCAATCCAAACCTCAATTAGAAAAAAGCAAAAAAAAAACAAAAAAAAAACAAAGAAGAAAACAATTTTCTAATTGAGGTTTGGATTGGGTTTTGCTCTTTTTTTGGATTTAGTTTTGTTTTTTTTAGCTCAATTTATTTTTCTATCGTTTTATAGAAGTTGCCTGTAAGCCGTGTCACAATTCTAGCGGTCGGTTTGCAGAACCAAGTATTTGCCGGTAAACATGTTTCTTGTAAACAGAGGTCTATGATTTCGATTCTCAATTTGTCCACTCGAAAGATTCGAGATTGCGCTTTCAGGGTCACGATAAATAAACTGGCCAAGAATCATTCTTTCTCCAGGGAGTATTTCCATTAATCTTGCGTTGAAGTTGAAATCACCCAATATCAGATTAATTTGATGTGGTGGTTGTTGTCTTACTAAATGGGCTAGGGAATCATAGAAATCCGTCTTGGTTTGGGATGTGAGCCCTGCATGTGGTGCATAAACATTGGTCAGAGAGATGCCCAATGAGTCTGTGTTGATCGTTAATGATATGATTCTATTATTGATACAAGTTACATCCATTTCCGTACCTTTGAAGCTAGATTTGCGGTATACAAAGCCAACACCGAGTCTTTATATATATATATATGTATATTGTGTATATATATACACATATTATACACGTATATATTGTATATGATATATATATATATTACATACATAATTAAGTGTACATATGTATATATATATAATATACATATATATATATATAAATACATCACGGGGTTACCACTCACCAACAATGATTGGTATACCGACATGTGTGGCCAGTGATTTGAAGATGATGACGTGGCACCTCTCTCAGGGATCTGGTTGGGTTGTGAAAATGTGTGGCACCAAGTTCAACGGATGATCATCAAATTCATCGGTTTTCCGGATCTAAATGAACAATTTTTTGGGCTTTGGACAAACCCAGATATCCATAGATATGGGGCTTTCCTGAAATGGGAGACCCGACAAAAAACACCCAATTGGGAAACCGCTGGTTTTAATTGGTCCCCCATTTTAGGAAACAACCATCCTGGTGATTCGATGGCAAACTCTCCTCCCAACTTCCATCGTGAGAAATGATGAAACACCATGATGTTTCGCCTCTGAATTCCCACACACAAACACACGCACACATCGCACTCCCTCAAAATGGAACGCTCCAACCCCTAACCTTAAAGCCTTCAAAGCTGTTTCTCCAAAATCTCCCAATGTTCATCTGTATCCCACATCCATCCTTTCAACCCACTATAATATTACGGCCAGACGCCTGTGTTGCCCGGAGATTTACAAGGACGTTCCCGGCATGTTGATCTTGATCTTGATCTTGATCTTGATGATGATGATGATGACGATGATGATGACGATGATGATGATGACGATGATGATGATGATGATGATGGTGATGAAGATGAACATGTTGAGTCACAAAGCAGAGTTCAAGGGGGTGGCGGATTTTAATACCTCATGATGATATGAAGATATCTTACATGCTAGATCCCGTATCAATATAGAGTTCAAGGGGGTGGCGGATTTTAATACCTCATGATGATATGAAGATATCTTACATGCTAGATCCCGTATCAATATAGAGTTCAAGGGGGTGGCGGATTTTAATACCTCATGATGATATGAAGATAGCTTACATGTTAGATCCCATATCTAATATCAATATAGAGTTCAAGGGGGTGGCGGATTTTACTACCTCATGATGATATGAAGATATCTTACATGCTAGATCCCGTATCAATATAGAGTTCAAGGGGGTGGCGGATTTTAATACCTCATGATGATATGAAGATAGCTTACATGTTAGATCCCATATCAATATAGAATTCAAGGGAGTGGCGGATTTTAATACCTCATGATGATATGAAGATATCTTACATGTTAGATCCCATATCATTATAGAGTTCAAGGGGGTGGCGGATTTTACTACCTCATGATGATATGAAGATATCTTACATGTTAGATCCCATATCAATATAGAGTTCAAGGGAGTGGCGGATTTTACTACCTCATGATGATATGAAGATAGCTTACATGTTAGATCCCATATCAATATAGAGTTCAAGGGGGTGGCAGATTTTGATACCTCATGATGATGTGAAGATATCTTACATGTTAGATCCCATATCAATATAGAGTTCAAGGGGGTGGCGGATTTTACTACCTCATGATGATATGAAGATATCTTAAATGTTAGATCCCATATCAATATAGAGTTCAAGGGAGTGGCGGATTTTACTACCTCATGATGATATGAAGATAGCTTACATGTTAGATCCCATATCAATATAGAGTTCAAGGGGGTGGCGGATTTTACTACCTCATGATGATATGAAGATATCTTACATGTTAGATCCCATATCAATATAGAGTTCAAGGGAGTGGCGTGATTTTACTACCTCATGATGATATGAAGATATCTTACATGTTAGATCCCATATCTTCCATATCTTAGAACTAGCCCACAGCCACCGCGTGTTGCCGATAATAATATCATCATCATCAGCAGCATCATCATCATTATCATCATCATCATCATCATCAAACAACATCATCAAACAACATCTAACGTGTCAGTTGTGGGTCTGGGCAACACACGGTGTCTGTGGGTAATATTATACAAGACTATATAATATATACCATCCCCAGTTTTTTTCGTCTCCCCATTTCCCCAAGGATCTGCAACACAAAGGCGCGCAGGTGCTCCATGGGAAACTCTACAGCCATGAAGGCCACGGCCGTTTCCACGTCTTTGTCGCTAATGCAGGCGATGTGTTTCTGCGGCCCGTCCGCCTCCCCGTAGCGGTGGGCGACCTCCGTCCGCAGGAACTGCTCGATGTCCTGCGGCGTGGGGAGGAAATCTCCTGGCAATGTGGGGAAGGGGGCCAAAAACGGAAGTTGAAATGTCACAAAAGAAAAACATGGTGTCCTGGATGGCTTTGGTGGAGTTTCAGTCAGTGGAAAGCTGAATTTGGATAGATGTTGCCAAACATAGACCTTGTGAAGATGGGGATGTTGACCAAGAAACACAGTAACAAGCATGTGGGTCAACAAACACGCTGAGGATCGGTTATGACTAATGTCCGCAGGGAATATGCGAAAAATGATTGGATCGATGTTGTCAATCTTATGGAAACATTGCATCTCAAACCCAGGAGCCAGTCCATGTAGGTGTTGAGCCGGATCATTTTGGTGAAATTGAAGGATTCCTCCAGGGCACATCTCATGGGAGATCTCATGTTGCCATTTGGGGGTTTCTTAAAATGAGGGGTACCCAAGTCACCATGGGTTCCTCAAATGGACTAACGACTTGGATGATTTGGGCAGCCCCATAACTTAGGACACCTCCCTGTGGCCTTGAGGGTCGTGATTTTGAGCCAAGCCTAGCCTCCCTGTGCTTGCCGATGTCTTCGGTCTTGAAGACATCAATGACGTAATTTCTGAACTCCTGCGGTCAATGCGTGCATTCCAAAAAGATGGCAATGGGAGGTAATGGGAATCAGACCCTGAAGTCGGAATCTGAATCCGGCTCGAGATGGACCATGTCCGCATGTCCAGTGGCAAAAACTGGGGTGCATGTTTTTTTTAAATCTCAGTTTCTAAAGCATTGAATCAACTGACCCATCCCCTTTTGTCAGCTCCGCAGGCTCCTGGCTCTTGCAGAGCATGCTGCGGAAGTCCGCGTACTGCATCTCGTCCGTACCGGGTGCGACCATGTATTGCAAGCCCAACACGAAGGACAGCGCCAAGGCGCTAACCACACCCCCAAGGGTGTTGATGGAATCCTTTGGCTGCGAGCTTTGGCTGCGAGGGGAAACAATGGAATGGCCTGCTCCAACGTTGCTATTTCAGGGGGAAGCTGCCATTTCTTCCGGGATGGTTTCCCGAAATTCAGCTACCACCATGTTCTCCAATTGTCTAAAACCTAATGTTCTCCATTTTCAAATGGCATTTTCGAGCATATATACTCTATCAAACTGTACTCGAATTTTGGACAAAACCATCATATCGGATTACATCTCCATTACTTCCCGTTACTTCCCTATTCAATCTCAATTATGTTGCTTCTTAAATCCCCCAAAAAGGATATCTCATCTCCACCATTTGTTACAGTAACATATGTCCATGATATCACCATAACATCCCCATTGTGGTTGGTGTCAAAAAGCGAATAATTGTCATGTGGGGAACTCAATTCGTAGCGTCCCCGGGCTCATTTGAAAAGGGGAATATGGATGCCTTTCACTTCACGACTCCCTTGATTCACATCCTATACCCATTTGGACGAAGAAATCATTGAGGTTAAACCACCGACCATCCAACTACCACTCATACGGGAAACCACAGGAAACCAGTGAAGCACCGAGAAAAATCTCTGGATATCTGTGGTTTCCCCTGCCATGACCCCAAGGGTCAATCTCATCTGCATTGTGGCCTCCCCAAATAGAGCTACGTGCCGCGGACTCAACCCACTTGCTGACCTGCCAGGGGTTGAGTTTGTCACCAACCAAATGTTGGGGATTCACGGATCCACAAAGGTTTAACCAACCAGATCATCTGCGAATTGTTGAACCCGGTTTTCTTAAAACAAATCATCTGCATGAACATCCTCAACTGTCTAAAATTTGACGTGCTTCCAGTTTCCAAGTCGTGGAACTGAAGCTCAGTTTGATCCACCCGGGGCCTTCCTCTTTTTTTCTGCTCGGCCAAAGACGCCCATGCTCTTCACAGGAACCAAACAGAATGGCACGAGCAGCTCGGTCAGCTGCGGACGTGCACGGCACGCAGAAGAATAGGAACTGGTGATATGATGAGCTGCAAAACTCCGAGTTTCACACCATGCCAATTGGAAATATAAATAGTAGTTGGGTTCTGTCTGAACATGTTGGAACCCCCATGGTTTCCATTGCCATTTGATGGGGATATCACAAAAGAGTTTCCTTACTCTGCCCTAGGGGCCCGAGTTGATTTCAGTGGCTGGGTATCATGGCGTAGTGGGGTCCACCATGTCTGCCATGGTTCAAAATTCTTCAATTAGCTTTCTTGAAGAGTTGCGGTTGTACCCAAATGCTGGGCTCGTGTCGCTGATCCATCGGAATGTCTTCCACAGCCAACAACTTTCCGGGAGCCCAAAGGTTGCTCTTTTGGGGTACTGAACCACTACCCTTGCTGCACCCTTGCGAGCACTTTTGACATCGCGACGCGATGTTTCTCACCTCAGCCCCCGTGGTGCTGGGGTGATGGGAAGAGCTATGAAATGAAGTCAACCCCCAGGCCGCGAGATCCTCTTGATACTAACCATACGTGCATCATACATATAATATAGCAATGTAGATCCCAACGTCACCGCGGACGAAACCACAACACTTGACGGGAGGTTCAACTCAGAGTCACGGGGTATCCCATCATCCCATGGCTTAAAACCTGATTTTAAGCATGATTTTCGATGGTAGAATGACATGGAATCCCTAAATCCACGCTTTCTTGAACAAAGCCACAATGGTTTTGTACACTTGATCCGACTTGATGTCAGGAAAGGGCTTTCCACACTCAAACTATAGACTTGTTCATCTTTCAAGTCAAACTATAAACATTTTTAAAATGTAACGGTGTTGAATCCCCCTCTGCAAGGCGTGTTTTTACACCATTCCACTGCTCGATTCAAGACTTGAAGCTTTAGTAAGTCAAACGCCACGACTTAACGCAGGATACGACTACTCATTCTGGGTAGCCAATAAATACAAATTGGAAAGATTCTCAAAAATCAACAAACGATACTAGCCTTTGTAGTCCCTTTGAACAGCTACTGGTACGAATCCATGCCTTTGTAGTCCCGTGCTTCAGAAACAACAAACGAGTTGGTTTCGGGCAGCTATGACTGCTTACGAGTGTAAAATGATCTAGGAATCCCCCCTCAGCACAATCAACCATCGTTCAACCAGCGTTCAACCACATGACTTCACCAAGGAAAGGCCAGCGAGGTCACATGCCTGCTAAGCATGTTAATCCACTTGTGGGATACACAAGAGGGGTACATGAAACATGTATATATATATATATACAAATAATTACACATGTTTATGTAATATAATATAATAACATTATATAATGTAGACCTGATTGCACATACATGCATTCACAATAGAACCTATATGTAACAATTAGAAAACATGTCGACCTAACATGTCGACCTAGGTTTAAAACTGGAGTTTGATGTTGTACGGCCGTGAAATTTCAACATGGAATTGGGCGTGTCCAAATATCATCTTTTGATACGTTTGGTTCGATCACCAAAAGTCTAAATATGGTCAGAAAACCGACGGCCAAACATGTTTTTTCTCCATGAATGGATTAGTTTAAGGGAATTCTACAGGAAACCACTTGTTTTTATCATCAAATATGGGGGAAACCCCACAGATTTCTCCAATGCTGGGACTTCAATGTTGTACCTCTGCGGCTCCGCACCGGTGGTGCGAAAATCTCGGTGGAAATCCTGAGAAGGCTTGCTGAAGGGCCACAGAAATGAGATGACTATTCCCCATCGTCCAGACAGCCATGGATCAAATGGTGAAACAGCAATTCACCAAGCTGTACTACTGAGATGAAATTGGGGATATTAGGGGGTTCTTAAGTCATGGGGTACCCCAAAAATCATCCATTTTAATAGGAAATCATGGAAACTGTCTATTTCATGGAAAATCATGGATCCATTTATTTCATGGAAAATGCCTAATGATACTCATGATTGAATCCTAATGATTGAATCCTATTGACAATCATGGGGGTACCCCAAACAATCATCCATTTAAATAGGATTTTCCATGGTTTTCCTATGGTTTTCCCTGATTTTTAACCAGCTCTTGGGGTTCCCCATGGCCGCCTCCAGGATAAAATCTTTGCCCTCCGAGCCTCCGGTGACCAGGCGGCTGACATTGTTTGGGTGTGGTCAACAGCGGACATCTGCCATAAATCAGAGGAAAAACATGGGAACATCTATGGAAAATCATCGGAAAATGATGGAACATGATGGAACATATCCTTTATTGATGGAGGTTTATAGCTGGGAAGATCATCGAACTAAATGGTGGATGTCCCATTGCCACGTTTGATTGCCAGAGGCTACATTTTCTTACGCTTTAAAACCTGAGCTTTTTCTGCAAGGAATCATGGACCTTAGGTATATACTGCTTGCATGCTTCCCCTGACTATCAGAGTGGCTGACCCAGATATACCCCCATCAAAGAAATAAAACTAGTACCGCCGAGTAGAAACACTGATCCCCCCTCTGGTTTAGAAACCAACTCGTCTTAGCAAATAACAAAAAAAACAACATCTCACTTTTTCAGCCATGCGTAGTAGATTTTTGTAGCCCTAAAGACCAAAATGACTCAGAGATTCAACAGTTTTTTTGTTTCCGGAAACGCGCTGAAGGTCCAGCCAAATTACCAAATCACAAGTGGTGTGCAGCTGCAATGTCTGTCGCTGGCGGATGTCTTTGCGCCAGGTTCTTCAGAAAATCTTTCACATCTGCCGTTTGGATGTTGAACCTTTTCGCGAGAGCTGTTTCCAACAGAGGCATCTCCTTACTAAGCCCTTCATCTTTCATCGTGGCATAAGGATCTTGAAAGTTAAAATGGTAATAGTCGCCCGTCCGCATTTGTTCTGGTATCCTGTAGTGGTTGATGATTGCAAGTTTTGAATCCACATGTATCATGTCAGTGCCATTCTTGGAACATGTCAGCCAATGGATAGAGGTGCGGTAGACGTTTTCAACGTTGATGACTTGCTTTGGCCGTTCATCAAGGCTCGGAACCCGGTGGTCGGATGAAATCTCGTACGTTTCGGGACGTGCTCGTGCAAAACGAACCCGTGCAAGTTCAAGACTGGCAACCTTGTCCTCCGAAACTCCTTCAGTGAAACAAATGGGGACACTAAAGGAGAATAGAAACATGCAAAAAATGCGATCGGAACACAATTTGGTCTTGGTCTCTAGCGAAAACATGTTTCATGAGTTTGACACCTTGCCTTGCTCTTTCAGGATGTGGTCCCAGTTGAAATACTTTACTCTACCCGGGAACACCATATACTCATCCACATCCACGCTTGTTGCCAGCCATTTTGCATGATTCTTTGCGCGGTAGATGCAATCATTCATGAGGCGCCCAAAGCGAACGAGATTGCTGCGGTGATAAAACTGGAAATGAACTCTGCTTGCAATGCCAGCATCAAGATAGGGTGTCATAAGATCCTTTGTAGCCAAATCAGTGCCCTCAAAGGTGTAGATTAGGAAATGTTCCAGACCATGCATGGAAGACCATTCCATCCATTCGATCCATTGCTTGAAAGGGCCGCTGAACGGCCCGCCTTGTACATGGTTTCTCGGAGTTGGCATGTAGAAAATGTCCCGGACACATGCCATCGTTGCGTATTGCCTGAAACCAGCCGACATGGTTGGGAGAACAGGGAAAATTCTAGACATTATGCATGTTCGTACATGCAGTGACAGATATGCACATGATTTGTTGGTCACAGCGTGTTTCGTTTTTGTGATCGATACATAGCCACCCCTTGCGGAGACCAACAATTGGAGAAATCCAACTCAAAGGCCTGAAAGAAAACCTTAAGCCTTAAGCCAGCATCAAGGTAATTGTTCATTTGGATTCATTTGGTGTTGTCAAGGCAACTGATGTGTTTAATCAAATTGAATCATACCCTGGAAAAGATCAATGATTATTTGGGCTGTCATGATTGTCTGAAAGGGGCTTCTATATGCTTCTATATCAAGTGACCCTGTATATGAAACACATGCCCATGAAAAATAGCAAGCATATAGGGTGGATGAATAGTGTCACTTATGAAGAATTCAACACTCTGTTCAAAGACAAACTAGACAAACCAAATCAATAGAATACTTGAAACCAATCATGAGCAAATACTAAGATAGAAAAAGGCACTATTGGCACTACTATTCTATTCTGCAGTGGCTATCATAAAAAATGGTTCCACATGTTGGTGTTGCAAATCTTGGATGCAGCTTTGAACAGGATAAAACACATTTGTCGTATGAAAAAAACACCTAGTCTTCTAGCTCCTATTTTCGCACCACCACGAAGACAACAAAACAGTAGACATCATAGCAGTTTCTTACATGTTTGCAATCATGATTGATCTATGGAGGACTAAAAAAGTCTATGTGCATGTCAGTTCCATGAGTAAAAGTTGATAGTTTTTTATCTGCGGTGCAGGGATTGAACTTTTCAGAATCATAGGTCATCCAGCCAATGCAAACAGATTTCTTCCAACCTGCCAGGATACGCTGTCAACCAAGATTGAAGCAAATCAGCCAAGGAGGAAACAAAACAACGAGTGGATTTCACATTCAAAACAGTGCTTAGGTACCAAAAAGTGTGTTTTGCTCCAAATCTGACATGAACCAAGACGAGAGAGAAAGGAAAAAAAAAGAAAGAAAGAAAGAAAGACAGAAAGACAGAAAGACAGAACGACAGAACGACAGAAAGACAGTAAGACAGAAAGACAGAAAGACAGAAAGACAGAAAGACAGAAAGACAGAAAGACAGAAAGACAGAAAGAAAGAAAGACAGACAGACAGACAGACAGACAGAAAGAAAGAAAAAAAGAAAGAAAGAAAGAAAGACAGAAAGACAGAAAGACAGAAAGACAGAAAGACAGAAAGACAGAAAGACAGAAAGACAGAAAGACAGAAAGACAGACAGACAGACAGACAGAAAGAAAGAAAGAAAGAAAGAAAGAAAGAAAGAAAAGAAAGCAAGAAAGAAAGAAAGAAAGAAAGGAAAGTCGAGGGCAGGTGTACATGTAGGAATTACCGCAATTGAAAATCATTGAAACATGTAAAAACAAAGAAACCAAAATATTGCCGACAAGGTGCCCCAAGAGCTCTGGCTCATGTTCTGCCACAACGGTGCCGAGTTTCTTCCCATCTTTGTCCTCCAGCACGACGTGAAATCGTTTGGTCCGCCATTCTTCGCGGGGCCAAGGACACATCCACGAGTGCCCACGCGGCTCCACCTGCGTCCTGTGCCCATCAGGCCCAGCACAGAACATGACGAATGCATCAAGATCTGGCCACCAGTCTCGCGGCTTGCCTCTCCAAGCATCACCTGAGTGGATTTTTCAGTTGGATTGTGACTAATCCCCCAAATATGAATATAAAGGGTAGTACAACCCCGAACTAAGCATCTAAGTCATGAATCATCAACCAAACTATATCGGATAATATATTTCAGGGTAGTATACCATAGGATACTCCCCCTATTCATCAACCAAATGACCTCCCTGTTCCACCAGCAGAGCGATGTACGATTCGTCTCCGAAGACCGGCACGGCACTGAAGATCTGCACCGTGGTTCCGCTGGAGATGGTGACATTCTGCAGCTTCCCCACACGCGCCAAGTCTCGAGAGCTGTACCAATCGCTCATGGAGGTCATCATCACATCCTTCCTGCACTCCCGAAACATCGCAAAACAAGAGTCAAATTGGGATCATCCCAGGTATGGAAAAGAAACATACCATATTTGAAAGCACCAAACTTCAAGTTAAGCAGCTTCATCAGATTCTGATGCTCAGCTTCAAAGTGCACAAAGGATCCAAGGGGTCCATCACTGGAGGCACGTGTTTCCTCCGACCTGACTTCCTTGAAGGGAAAGGTTTCGGGAAGAGCCACTTGAAGCAACTCAGCGCTGTCATTCTGGCAGCCTGTTGACACATCCGTTGCCACAGCAGGTGTCAGTAGTAGCAACAGCCGGGGCCATGGCAAGTACGACATCGTTGCAACCACAATGATTACTGGTTGGTGGTGTCCGTCCCGTCCCCTGAAATAACATTACTATATAGTCATTGGGGATTATCATCCCAGTTCTGTTCTTAAATATGACACATGTGTGGAAAAAAACAGACTCATAACAGTTTACGAATATTCTTCAACTATCCCAGTTTTATGTTCTGTATAACATCCCAGTTTTTGAACATCCTCCACCAACCGGTTACGGTTCGATCTCTGGGAGAGCTGCGATACGAAGCGAGCATCGACCAGATCTGTGAAGATGGTGTGACAGGTCATTTGATGTCACTTGGTGACCAAAACAAGTAATTCAACGGTTTGTTCTATGGGAAAGTCCCATTTATTAAAATCATATAATCATATTGATGTTTGATTTTGATGATGATGGTGGTGATGATGATGATGATGATAGAATCATATAAATGATAGCTGATGATAAAATCAGATAAACTCCGTTTTGTAAGATGTTTACTGCTTTTTTGAAATGTTGGCCCATCCCAAAGAGGATAAAAAAGTGGTTTGGAACTGGCTTGGGATGTGGCTGAAATGTGGAAACTGCCTGGGCGTCCAATCTAGGAGGTTTCTTAAAATGAAGGATGCAATTTTTAAACACGAGTTTCAATACTAGACTAAAACAGTCTAATTTTCATTTGGATGATCTCGAGTATCCCCAGCCATTGGAGACTTTCTCCAATATCTATCGTTATCTTCAGAAACATTCAAAGATTACCCCGGCAAGAGAACCCAAACACTGTGGGGGGAGTAGGAGGATAGTGTCTTATAATGTTGTTGAACATGTTGTTGTTGTTGATGATGATGATGATGATGACGATGACGATGACGATGACGACGATGATGACGATGAGATGATGATGATGATGATGATGATGATGATGACGATGACGATGACGATGACGATGACGATGATGATGATGATGATGATGATGATGATGATGATGATGATGATGATGATGATGATGATGATGTGGTTGATGTTGATGTTGATGTTGATGTTGATGTTGATGTTGTTGATGATGATGATGATGATGATGATGATGATGATGATGATGATGATGATGATGATGTTGCTGATGTTGAGGATGATGAGGTTGATGATGTTGAGGATGTTGTTGGTGAGGATGATGATGTTGAGGAGGATGAGGTTGAGGATGATGATGTGGATGAGGACGACGATGGTAATGTGGAAGATGAAGTGGAGGAGGACAAGGTACGGGATGATGATGTTGAGAAGGAAGAAGATCATGATGATGTTGAGGACGATGATGAAAAGGATGATAATGTTGCGGAAGACAAGGCGGAGGAGGATGATGTTGCGGAAGATGAGGTGGAGGATGATGAAGTTGAGGATGATGATGTGAAGGGGAAGGAAGATGATGATGTTGAGAATGATGATGTTGAGGAGGAGGAAGATGATGAGCCACTCACTGTAACGGAAATTTACAGGAAAAATGCCGCAGACCAGATTGAGACCAGAACGCGGACACACACACACACTCACACACACACACTTTGTGCGAGCCTGCGCAGGCGACACGCATGTCAAGATTTCACAAGAGCCACTTTATACTGAAAGTTGCCAGGCCCCAGATTGAGCCCGGAATGCAGACACACACTTTGTGCGAGCCTGCGCAGTCGAAACGCATGTCAAGATTTCACAAGAGCCACTTCATGCAGAAATTTAGAGGGAAAATGCCGCGCCCCAGATTGAGCCCGGAATGCAGACACACATTTTGTGCGACCCTGTAAGGGCGAAACGCATGTCAAGATTTCACAAGAGCCGCTTTCTACAGAAATTTACAGGATAAATGCCGAAGCCCAGAGTGAGCACCCTGATCAAGCACCGGCCTTTACTCCCACCATCTCCTGCCATAAGAAGCCCTCAGTGTGGACACACTGTTTGGGGAAAAAACTAGAAGACCTAGTATCTTGGGAAACATTTTAAAAACCTAGAAAACCTGAAGATCTCAAGGTCTCCAGTGGGACTCCATCTTTTTGGACCCTTGGACACCTTGGACCCACCTTGGGTCACCCAGCGGCTGGATCTTGGACTTGACCAGGGACTTGGCCCAGCCTCAAGCAGAAGCAGCTTTTCCCCATGAAACTCATGCCTGACTCATGGCTGGTTTCAGGGATTTGACGGCCAAAACACCGGGAAATCAATGTCCAAAATAGATCATCAAAATATCGCAGAATATCCAAGCTGAATGTTAACATATGTTAACCATCGAAAGTTGGCGAGTTGGATTTAAACCCCAAAACTTGGAAAGCTTCTGTCAGATAAACTGGTGATATTCAACAGATACAGTAAGGAACAAGTGATGTTCGTATCCACCAACTGGTGACTGAAAAATGGGATGAACCACTGCGTCTCAGGTCCTGGAACACCATCATTGCTACTGACTTACTCAGTGCCATGTATCATGCAGTGAGCAAACTGGCTGGCGCTCACCAGGAAGCTTCTTGTGGACACCATAATCTTCCAAATCCCATACATATTCCGTGATGTTCCTGTAAGTCATGGTGGTTGCAATTCTTGGCTAGAAAAACACCATTTCCACTAAGCTCTTCAGAGTGCAAACGCTGCGTGGTGACATGGGATTTTCAGACTGCCATCGTGGTACCCAACTACCCAATCATGACTGAAACCATCTATGTCTCAAGGGCCCTTCGTGGACCATGGCGATCTTTTATTCTTTTCGGCAGACTTGAGGCAATCAACGAGATCGATGCCGGTCTGAAAGCAATTTGGACCTTTGAAACAATCACTGAATCAATGAAACAATCACTGAATCAGTGAAACAACCACTGAATCAATGAAACAACCAAGCCAAGCACTTGGTCAAAGATTTCGGCGCCTCAGTCGAAGATATCGGTGCCTCCCTTCTCAAAGCTATCGGGCCCTGTGAGGAAGTGCGACATCGGATTTGGGTTCGTCTTGGCACTCTGGTAGCGGTCCAGGGCGCTAATCTGATCCATCTCTTCTTGGGACAGCTGGAAGTCAAAGAGATCAGCATTCGCAGCCATGCGTCCAGGGGAGGTGCTCTTGGGGATGACTTGGATCTTTCGTTGCAGGAGCCAACGCAGGATCACCTGTGCACAGCTCTTGCCCTTGGCTTCTGCGATGCTTTTGATCTCCGGCGAATCCATGGGCGCGGCGGCCGCAGAAAACTGCGTAGTGTTCGCCTGGCCGCCACCCAGGGGTGTGTGGGCGGTGACGGCAATATTGCGGCTGAGGCAGTAGTTCACGAGGGAGTTGCGCACGTAGAAGGGGTGCACTTCGATCTGGTTCACGGCAGGCTTCACACGTGCCTGGAGCCAAAAGTCATGCAAGAGCATCAGAGGGAAGTTGCTCACACCGATGGAGCGAACTTTTTTCTCATCGACCAACTTCTCCATGGCTCTCCACGTGTCAATGAGTGGTGTGGTGCCGAGTTGGGCGCCTGGGCGGGTAGACGCTGGAACTTTAGACTACTGGAAACACAAATTAAGGTTCACCCCTACTCTCCACACTGGAAAAAAAACACTTAAGACACTGGAAAAAATCAAGAATCTCTACTTTGAACATTTTTTGCAGCTGAAATCTCTTACTTGTACAAGATTTGCAGGGTTTGGGAACTTAAACGTGCAATTTGCATTGGATTTAAGGCCTTTGGGCCTTGAATCTTTGAGCTTTATTTGTAGCTGAAATCTCTTATTTGTACAATATTTGCAGGTTTTCGGACCTTAAATTTGCAATTTGCATGGAATTCAAACAGGTTTGGCCTTGAATCCCTCGTTTGCACCGTGCTCGCAGCATCTTGGAGCCAGCATCTGTACTACGCAGGGGGTTATCTGCAGTATTTCGTGGTATTTGCAACATATTGTCTAGAGCTAGTTTTAGGATCTATTTCAGGTTGGTTTAGGGTGTATTTGGGGATTCTTTCTGGTTAATTTTAGGGTTTCTGTACGGTTAGTTTGGGTGTCTGTGTGTTTTTTAATATTTTTACAGTTTAGATTTGGTTGCCTTGGGTTTTCTGTAGGTTTCTTTTAAGGTTTACTTCGGCTTGTGTTATGTAGTGTTGATTTGGGGTTGGCTTGGTGTTTGTTTGGTGTCGATTCAAAGTTGTTGTAGTGTGAGTTTAGTGCTGGTTTTTTTTTCGGGTTGTTCTTGGGTCTATGGGGTAGTTTGCAAGCCTGTTTCAGTTTTTTGTTATGTAGTGCATGGGTTTATTTTGTGCTGGTTTAAGGCTTATTTCTTATGGTTATTTAGGCTTTGCTGATTGTTTATTTGGATTGCATTATTTAAGATTTAATTTGGATGTATGTATATGGTTGTTTTGGTGTTTTTTATGCTTACGTTTGTCTTATATAGTCATATAGTGCTGATTTATGGCTGGATTGGTGCTTGTTTAATTGTGTTTTGAGGTTTATTTAATTTTGGTTCAGGTTTTCAGGTGTCATCCTAGGGCTTAGTTGGAGTTGTTTGGATGCTTTTTTGGTGCTTGTTTCAATTTGTTTTAGGGATGTTTATGTAGGACGGCTGCTTTAGGTTTTATTGAGGGTTGGTTTGTGGCCTATTCAAGGTTTCTTTCGGGCTTATATAAGGTTAGTTCCGGACATCAAAGCATGAGGAGGGTAGGGAACCTTAAATATGTATGTATGTATGTATGTATGTATGTATGTATGTATGTACGTACTGCAACAGTGGGGACAGACACAGTCAACAGCTACTGTAAATTTTACATGGTAGCGGAGCTCTGCCTAACCAGGGGCATCTCCAAGCAACAGCAGTGAACAACAGGCAGAGGACTTGATCCCAGAACACTGGGGGATTCTCAGCAAAACACACCAAGCACCTACACACAACAATGGCAGCGCCAGCAGACGATGAAGTAGCAGCCTTGGCAGCAACACACAAACTCAAACTCAAACCCCCAACATATGATGGCAACTATGCCACATATGAAGAATGGAAATACAAGTTCACAGCATACATGGGCCTACAGGACCCATTCTACCCAAGGATGTTCAGGCCGGCAGAAGCAGCAGCACAACAAGTGACAGAGGCACACCTACGACAAGCAGCCACAACACTGGAGGAAGCAAATGCACGGGTCCAACCCGATCAAAACCTTAAGTATGTGTTGATCAATGTGACAACAGGAGCAGCAGCCACTCTTTGCAGACAACGTCAACATGAGATTGGGCTCGAGGTACTCCGACAACTCAACATGAGGTTTGCATAGCCGGTGGGAACAAGAAGCATAGGATATCTCACAAAGCTCTTCCAACATTTGACAGCAACAAGTTTGAGGAGTCATTCTCCAATTGGGAGTTTAAACTCGACAGGTATGAAAGAGACAGCAACACCCAACTACCAGACCAAGTCAAGATTGCAGTCTTGATGAGTGAAACGAAAGGACCACTACAACAACACCTTCACCTGATGGCTGGAGCAACACCAACCTACATCGACATCAGAGCAACCATCATGGAATACTACAGGGCAACTACAGCATTCAGCAGGCTCCAGCAGAGCGCATCATCCAGTGCTGCAACAAACTACAATGGAGGAGCTGCACCGATGGACATAGGAGCCATCAACAAGGAAAAGGAAAGGGCAAGCACAAAGGCAAAGGAAAGAAATGCAACAAAGGAAAGGGCTACGGACAACAAGGCTATGGCCACACGACACCAGGCAAAGGAAAAGGGGCCGTTGGACAAACAGTCCAATACAAGGGATACAGCAACTATACACAAGGACAAGGAAAAGGGCAAGGAAAGGCAACCGGCAAAGGAAAAGGATACACAACAGGCCGTTACAGATGCAACCAGGCCACATGGCAAAAGAGTAGAGCTTCAGTCTACAACATTCAGGAGGACGCCTTCAGGAAGAATACAACGATGCAACTGAGCAGTGGTATGGACCACAAACCACCTATGACAACCATCGGTGGACAAACGACCAAACACAAGTCAACCCAGTGCAGCAACCACAACAACTTGCACTGCCAGCACCTTCACAATTAGATGCAACCCCAGCATTGCAGATTGCAGCGGTCACAGTACCGCGCAACAGCAACAGCGTAGTAAGAGCACCAGACATGAGCATGTTCACAAACCTCAACAAGGATGAACTGATGACCGACAGTGGAGCCGCAACACACGTTTGCCCAATTTGGTTTGCCTCAACAACACAAACCTATGACATACCAGAACATGAAAGGCCAAACCTCAGAACAGCAACAGAGGACCCAATCGAGGTCTATGGATACAAATGGGCCTACATGACCAACAAGAGCAACCAACAGATTGTGATTCCGTTCAATGTGTGTTCGGTTTCACAACCAATCCTGTCAGTAACAAGACTGACAGAAAAAGGCTTCAGAATTCACTTCAGTGAACAACCAACAATCACACACCCAAACGGGTTTGAAGCAAAACTACGAGCAAAGGAAAGAACATTCTTCCCACCTGTGAAAAACACAGGAACACCATCCAACTACAAGCTTGACGTTCACGACACCCAACAAGGAATCAAAGCAGCAATATCACGCATCAACCCATCACTTTGACACCAGGAGGAGCACAATGGGTGACACATCAACATGACATTTGGACATACAATAGTCAAGGGTACTAGGTAAGACTCCACAAGGCCAAGCGCAGAGCAACCTACATGCCAGACCAACAATTTCCAGTTCAAATGGACAAGCTTGAGGATTACAGGAGAACAGTAGCCCACAAGCAGGACGGCACAACAGAAGACTTTGAGGAGAAGCTTCACAGCCTTGAATACAAGCAACAAAAGAGGATGCCGAACACAGCATGGAAACGTGAGACGTGGTTCAAGGTCAAGAAGAATGCAAGACCACCAAGGCCACCAATCACAACACCAAGCAAAGCACTTCCAGCACCCAGTCAGCAACAACAAGAACAGCTACAGCAAGAGAGAAGATACACAGAGAAGAAGCCAAAGAGACCAGAAGAGATCGCAACAAGCAATGAGCAGCAGCCAAGCAGTGGACAACAACCACACACAGCAACAAGCATTCCACGACCAAAGGAATTTCCAACAACGGAAGATTATTGGATTCGTGAAGGACATCTGTGGAAAAGAGTCCGCATCAAACCCAGAACAACACTCTACATACCACAGCGAACGCAAGATGGACCAGATGTCACAAAGCTTATCCCAGAGAGGACAACAATCGTCAAGCCAACATCAGGAGCAAGATGGTACAGAATCGACGACGATTGTACAACCTTACGAGAAGCAACTTTGAACGTCCCATGGACTGGCCCAACAAACTTTGACGAGAGCACCTCATACGAGGATGAGGTACATGACATGGATGACGAAGATCCACAACAAGCCAAGCCAGCAAGAGGACTCACAGCACCAGCACAGCCAACACAACAGGAAAGAGCAGAATTTGAGCTTACACACCTTCCATTTAGGAATTGGTGTCCAACATGCGTAGCCAACAAAGGAAGAGCAGACAACCACCCAAAGCAAACAAGCAAAATGCCAGTAGTACAGTTTGACCTCTGCTACTTCAAGGCAGCAGGAGAGCCAACAACGACAGCAATCCTTACTGGCATGGATGTGGAAACAGGCATGGTTAAGGCAACAGTGGTAGGAGACAAACAACAAGACTGCCAATAACATGTCAACTGCATCCAATCATTCCTCATGGAATGCGGCAGAGTACAAGCAGTACTCAACAGCACCATACTACAATCGGATCAAGAAGATCGCCTGATAGCATTTCTACAAACAAGAGCAAGCAAGATGGGCGGCAACATCACCGTCCGACAATCGCCAACATACAGCTAACAAGTACAGGGCAGCGTTGAGCGTTTCCATCGAACACTGATGGGACAAATCAGAACACTAAGAGCCCAATTACAACAAAACTACGACAGAACAATCGCCAGCAAACATCCAATTGTACCATGGCTGGTGCGACACACAGAGTATCTATCCAACCGCTTCGCAACACATGCGGATGGCAACACCAGCTACTTCCGCAGATGGAACAAAGACCACAAAGCACCACTCTGTGAGTTTGGTGAAACAGTACAATACCTACTACCAACAGTCAAGCAACTTCCAAAGATGGAACAACGTTTCTTCAAAGCTATTTGGCTTGGAAGAGACACAGCAACAGGAGAAACACTCCTGGGCATTAGCAACAAAATTGTCAGAGCAAGAACAAATAGACGCATGCCCAAGCCAGACAAGTATGACAAACAAATTTTTGACGTCATCAGCAGAACAGGAACAACAATGGCATCACCACCAACATCACAAGCACAACTACAACCACCGATGGTTTTCCATCCACCAAGAAGACCAACAGCAACGGCGGAGACACAGACATTCAAGGAACAGGTGACCGTTAGACCAGCACCAACAGGTGGACCACAACTTCCACCAAAAGCAGTAGCAGGCACGCCAATGGCATCAGCAGCACCAGCAATGGCCAGTTCACCAATGGCCACAGCACCAACAAGTTGTCACAGCAGGCCAACAATGCCACCACCACCAAAGCGACACCTGGCAGATGACATAGCAGAAGGAAGCTCAACAAAGCAACAGCGTACTCCAGCACAGCCAGAGGCACCAGCACGACCGGAGCCAACACCGGAACAACCAAAGAGCAGATTGAGGATTACAAAGGTCACGCGCAAAACAAAACAATGAGAGGAGATCACAGCTTCCTCCTGTGAGGATGCAACAGAACAACAAACTGAACGAATCCTTCTTGAACCCATCGTGAACAACACAGATGGACTCGACAAGCAGAAAACGCTTGAAGGAATGAAACAGGAGATTCTCCCCATGAAGCCAGAGCAGGTCTACATGGAGGTGGACATCAACACACTGACACCAGAACAACGCAAGAACATTATCCAGTCACGCTGGGTCCTACGCGACAAGGGCAACAAGGTCCGAGCAAGAATTGTCACAAAAGGATTTACAGAAACAGTAACAGGCTTGGATGACATCTATGTGTCAACACCCATTTTCTGTGTGTTGAGAACACTCCTCACGCTAGCATGCAACAACGGATGGACCGGTCTAACAGGAGACATTTCAACAGTTTTTTTTTAACATGTGGCAGCAGCAACAGCGGACCTCTACATGTACCCAATAAAGGAGTTCTACAACCCGGAGGACAACATCGTATGGAAACTACTGAAAGCAATCTACGGACTACGCAGCAGTCCAACAGCATGGCAGAAACATCTTGCAAGTCCTTCAACAGACTGGACTTCACCGTAGCACAGCCGAACCCAACATCTTCATGACAAAAGCGCGCACTGCTTTGTTTTGGCCTACGTCGACGACCTTCTCTTCCTTGGCGAGGAACAGATCGTCAACAAGCTCTTCAAGGAGATCCAACAGCATTTTCTACTGCGACCAGCAGGCGCTCTGTCTCCAGGAAACTCAGTAGCATTCCTTGGCAGGAACATCACCAACAGAGGAGACCACTACGAGAGTAGCCTATCAATCCTATCAGATGACTACACCACAACACTCCCGACAGAGACAAACCTGCAGGACAGCAAGCCAGCACCAGCACCAGGAACATCAGCACTGAAGACAGCAACAGCAGACCACGAACAAGCACTCTCAGCAGAAGAGCACGCTCAATACAGACGAGCAGTCGGGAAACCCCAATGGATGACATACACACGACCCAACATCAGCTACGCAACAAAGGAACTAGCAAGAGCATTGCAGCAGCCAACAACAGCCGATCAACAAAAGATGAAGCACCTTCTCAGATACATCAAAGGAACAAAGCACTACAAACAAAACAGTCGACCAAGAGCAAAGATCCCAGCAAAAGCAATCCCTGATCTCAACGTCTTTGTCGACAGCGCTTGGGCAGGATGTCCAGCAACAACAAGAAGATCCGCAACAGGATTTATCATCACACTGTTGGGAACAACAATCAACTATGGGAGCAGAACACAAGCAACAATTGCACTCTCAAGTGCAGAGGCCGAACTGTATGCCATCAACACCGGAGCAGAAGAAGCACTTCACATCAGAAGTCTCTTGATGGAACTTCTCAACATCAACAAGATCAATATCAAGATCCACACAGACTCTTCAAAGTGGCAAAAGCATGGCCACAAGAATTAGATCCTCAAGAAAGGCAAAGCACATTGAACTCAAACATCTTTTCATTCAACCGTTGACCTCACACGACTACGCGAGACTGATCAAAATCCACAAACGACAACCCAGCCGACATATTGAGGAAGCATGTCTCAACAGGGGCTCCGCAACGACACCTCCAACAAGCTGGACTTGGTATCCAGCACCTCAACCTTCACTGAAGCCACAAGCAGCCGTTTCATCAGCAGCTTGCAACAAGCAGCAACACCAGCATTTACTGCAGCGCGCCTGCATCAAAACATACAAGTTTCACTATCCTCAGCCATGGGATCAACAATAGTTGATCAGCCTTTTTGCTGTAACTACATCCTGGAGTATATCAACATGATGTTCGTACCCCTGGATTTCTAGCACGCATATTTTCCGATTGACGACGGGCTCCCTGTGAGTGCAGCCCAAATGGAAACATCTTGTTTCTTTGGGTCACTATCCCATCCTCAGTCACTCACCATTTAGTGAGGACCTTCCGCCTCACTTTCCGTGCCGGAGCCCGGCTGCCCACCTTCGTCACTGCCTTGCCCTGACTCTTCAGGGACTTCAAGCCTTCATAAAGCTCCTCACTTCTCTTCTGCAATCTCGAGAGAACTTTCCACGTTCCTTCTTCAACGACAAAGTGTACTCTGTTCTCCTCTCTGAATGCTTCGCATCTTCCATTGCTAAGATCATCAGCAATAACGTTTTCCTCTCTTCTAACCCATTCCAAGTCCATGTCCAAGTCCTTCTCTCTGAGCTCCTCCGACAATTCCATGAGCAGAATTGTAATCGGGTATTTCGTGGACATACCCTTCGCTATAGCAAAAGAGTTGCCTCTGTTGTCAGTGAATGCCTTCATCCTGAGCTTCAGGCCACCTAAGGCCTTTCCACCCCAAAGTTTCACTGCGACTAAGGTCGCCAACAGCTCCAATGCCGCGATAACCCTCTTTGGGCTTCCTCCCTTCACCTTCCACCAGGGCGCCAGCCTTGCATCCACTTCTATACTGAACCAAGGGCAATCTCCAAGGTCTCCACTCAGGGCCAGATATCCTCCTATGCAGGCGTCATGGTCGGATGCCCGGGCGTCTGTGTATATCAGGAGCTGTTGGGCCATCTGCTCCGTTCGCAGCCTCACCACCTCCATTCTTCCACCACCTTTGAGCCTCTCAGCGACCCAATCCAAAATGATCAAGATCGCCCATGGGACCACCACCTTGCCTCTCTGGTCCCTGACTGCAGCCGCCCAAACATACAAGGGCCCAAGGAAGGGCTTCTCCCATGGGAGAGCCGTTGCGGCAAACCCAAGACGGCCAAGACCGGCCGCAAAATTCCGAGGCTCCACCCTCTTCTCCTCGCATATCTGCCCAATCCAGGCAGTCAACCACATGGCTCTCTTCTCTGACAGACCAAATGAGTAGTCCCCATAATTTGTCGTGAGGCCCACCCACTCGGTACACATACCCCCTCTTTGTTTTCCCCACTTGAATGGAGAGCCAAATGCCCCCATAGAAATGAAGGACAGCACTGCCCCTTTGCGGCCTTCTTTTCCAATGCCCATGGACTCCAAATCGTCCGCGTATAAAAGAAGCTCCAGCGGCACTCCTGGGCCAACAAGGTAGTGAACCAACCTCACCAGGGCAGCAGAAATCCGGCCCCACCAATATGGGGTACTGGAGATTCCGAAGGTGCCCACACAATTAACATAGACCAAGTCCTCCTCCTCCTTAACCTTGCAGGCCAAATACCCCTGCTCGTCCTTCCGGTACTTGAACCTTCTGTGGGCCTTACCGAAGTCTCCGATGAGCGAGAACACCACATCACGCGCCGCCCTGAATCTACCCAGAAGATGGCGCTTCTCACGCCCACACGGCATCCTCACCTTGTCTAAACACCTAATACGGTGATTAACTCTCACTCCATGCGACCCATCATGGATGACCCGCCTCTTTCCAGTAGATTCATCCTCCACTAGAACCGCCAAAGCTGCTATCGCCCTGTCTTCTCCAAATTCCTCCTCAAATTCCTTCATCGACATCTTTCTGACAAGCCCTTCTGCGACCTCTGCCTCCAAATGACTGCGGAGGTGCTCCTCATGATCCCTTGCCGACGGATAGTTCGCCTTGGCCAGTTCGCAAATCTCCGTTGGGTCATCCTTGAGAGACCACTCAACCTGCCTCTCAAACGCAAAGGGTGTCCTCGGCAGAGCATGCTTCACCCCCAACGGCAGGCCAGTCTCGGCCTCCTCCAAGAAGGCGAAGTCCGCATCCCCCGCCTTTTCCAAAACCTTTCTCATTGCCCTCAACTTGAACGGTTGCCCGTCTGCGATCTCCAACAGGCTCTCATCTCCACCGCAAAATCTCCTAATCTCCTCACCCAACTTCACCTGTAACTTTTCTGACTGAACCAGCCTACATCCTCCTTCACCTCTTGCCATGGCAAAGCATTCCTTCTCAAGCAATGCCTCACTCCCTACCTCCTCCAACACGCAGCCTCTCAGCCTCTTTCTGAACTCGCACCAGTCATTGCTGTCTGGATACCTCCGCTTCGGGATATCCCACCTGCCCGGCGACATCAGGCAACCCCCGTCATGAAAGGGGACAACCTCCCCCTTCCACTCACATCCTCTTGCAGGCCCACTACCTCCCATTGCAAGCCGGTAAAATGGGTCTGGCTCCTCTGCAAGTTCCTCTCCAGGTGCCTGAAACTTGGCTCCCTTCTCCTCAATTTGTGGCCCCCTCCTTTGGGACACTCTGTTCTTTAGGAACGAGCCCACAATTGCCTCGGCCACCCAGGAACATAGGGCTGAAGGCCACTGCGCTGCAGCAGCTGTTTTGAAACCACCCTCTGCACGCCCAGTAAGTTGGGGGCCCTCTTTTCTAGGCAATGGCCCAACGTAGAACCCTTCCTCATCAAATTTTGGTGCGCCCTCATACATCTCAGCGTGCAACTCAACCTCAGTTCGCATCAGCAGCCTCGTAGGCTTGGGGGTCTCTGCCCCAAAGTCAATCTGAGCCAGTGCAACTGACTTGACCCCCTCCATAGCCATCAGCTCCGAGTGCTGCGGGAACTGCCACATTGACCCTGGACGATGCCCAGGCACCCTCGGTCTTTTTGTTGCTCCCAAATCTTCTGGCTGCTCCATGAAGGCTGTAGTGTGCCTTCTTTTCAACTGGCGCGTCATCGCCTCAAAAGAAAAATCCGCCAAAGTATTCCCAAGGCCTGCCTTCCGCTTTCGGGCAGCAGAGTTCCATGTGAAACCACGCAGGCACCTCGCAGATCTCAAGGGGAAAGGCCCCCTATCATTAGCCCAAGGTGCTCTGCTGAAAGTAGAGCAGGGCGGCGTGATCACCAAAGCGTCCGCCTTGCCCTCATCGATGACTCTCAGCCACTTCTGCTGTACAAGTGGCTTGGTGAAGTCTGCCCGACGACTATGCCGTAGGTCCAGCTCCACAACCTCTATCGTCAGCTGGTGCATCTTGGCCAGCCTCTGTAAATGCCATGCGACTGAATTCTTCCTCTTCTCTCCTGAGAAGATATACAGGACCCGGAGCTTGTTTCAGCCAGCTCCCGCTGTATCCGGTGGCTGTCTTTTGCTACCACCGCACTGGTACATGGGGTGCGCCGGCGAGAAGCAGACTCCACACTGGTGTGCAAACTTGCACTTCTTCTCTTTGCACTTCTCCCCAGGCGTGTTGAACCGGTAGCAGATCGGTTTGCCTTCAGCATTGTGGGAGGCACACCCCGCCATCTGCTTGCCCTTTCCTTTGCTCTTTGCCTTGCCTCCCTTCTGCTCCCCTTTGAACTTCTTGGTTGTAAGTTCCGTTGAGCCTGAAGGTGCCGGTGCAGGCCTTTTGGCGTACAACGCAAGAGGCGTTGTGAAGTGGCGCTCCTTCACAGTTGCGTCCCGCCAGGCCAGCTTCAAGGCTGCCGGATATGCCGTGCCGTCCTGGTTCATTTTCCTCGCAGCCTCCTTTCTCACTGCCTTCTCATAGGACAGCACCAGTTTGAACGGGGGCGCTGCCACCGTATAGCCCTCTGCATCTCTCGCATTCAGGCCATAGACATGCTCGCCCAGCAAGTAGTCCTTGAACTCCTCAAAGACCCTCATATAGTCACCCTGAAGCTCCGGGCGATTTGTATGCTTCAGCGCAATCATCATGTAGGCGTTGCGCATGACTGTCAGCTTCACCCGCAATGACTCCGGGTTTTCTGGTTCCTTCGTTCTTGTCGTGCCCCGTCGAACTGACAGGTTCCCCTTCGAGTCAAACTGCGGGATGAGCGTATCAGGGTCCGTCTCATCCCTGCTCACCACCTCCGTGAGATCCTCCGCCCTGTAATCCCCTGCCTCCACCTCTTGGAGCTTTTTCTCAACATATTCCTTCGCCGGCCAGACCTTGTCATCCACGTAGCCTAAGGCCTTCTCCAGCCCCGACTTCATTGCCAGCCACTCTGAGCTGACCACTGGCTTCTTCCACTCCTTCGTGTCCAGCTCGGCCTCCATCTCCGCTGCCCTCTGCACCCTTGTCCTCGCATTGGACCAGGCACATGTCACCGAGGCAACTGCCACCCTATCCTCTAGCGATTGAGTGGCATCCAGGCCCATATGTTCCTTCAGGACCTCTGTCAAGTCCGCCACATCCTTGGCAATGTTAGCAAATCTTTCCAGATTCACCACACCGACGTGAAACCACTTTGCCATGATGTCCCTGCTGACATCATTCCTCTCCAGCAAAAACCGGAGGTCCGAGCCCCCTTTTGCCAGGGCTGCATCCCTCTCCTCAGCACTGAGGACCACGGGCGGCATGCTGGCGCAGCAATTGAGCCCTGAATAAACGCCGCGGGCATAAACCCTTATTCCCCCTGCCTATACAGGTGCGACCTGATAGACAACCCAGCAACCTCCCCAGGTGCGACCCGGGTTAAACGGGGGGCGCGGCCCCCCTTTCCTACCCCAGGGCTCCTGGGGTCTCCCTCTCCGTGCATGAAGAACCCTCACTCTCAACAACTGATACCTCGTCGTGAGACCTCACCTTTCAAACACTGGACTGACCGACCGCGCTGCGGCTTTCAGTTTTGCCCCGTCCTCTGGTCAGCTATTCATCCCAGAGAGCCCCGCCTTCAGGCAGGCTGTACACACTACTATCAGGCATTCCACCCTTTGGTGGCAATCCACTCTCAAGGTCCTCCATTTCGTCTTCCGAGTCACTGGAAGATTCATCATCTCTGCCTGCAGGCCAGCACAGCTTGCACCTGGTCGTGTATTCGGCCTCGCCAGGCATCTCTCCGTAGAACGTTGCCCTCCGGAACTTTCTTGCCCTTGCCATCCAGCACCCGGCCTCACCAGACCTGTGCAGCTTTCCCCGGTCTATTCTGTTGTAGACCACCACAAAACCCGTAGGCCTATCCGCTCCAAGACGCGTCACACGCCTCTTCTTCCCAGTGCTGGACTCCTCTTCACCACTGCTGCTGGAATCTGAGCTGCTTGAGGAGGATTCCTCCACCACCTTCGGCTTCTTGGCACGTTCATCCTCGGCGGTCCCTTCCTCCACAAGGTCTTGGAAAGGTGAGTAAGGCCTGATCTTTGCCTTCCAACCCTCAACAGCATCATGTGAGATGTCCTCTTTCACACCCCACTTCTCCGTGAGCCATACCTTGAGCCCCTCCAGCACTGCACCCTCGTCGAAGGCATTGTACCCGTCGCCAACCCTGACAGGCTGTGCGAACTTGTTCTGCAGCCTTGCGATGACTGCATTGTAGGACCTCACATATTGGTCCGAGCCTTCGGGCGCCCAGCGACCCAGCATATCACGTTCCGACTTTGGAACGCCCAAGGCTGCCAAGCCGCTTGCCAAGGTTGCACGCTCGCTGTGCTCTGTCCAGTATCGCTCCCAGCCATCCGGGATAATGCGGCCCCCTTTCCCATCTTCCAGGGCGGCCAACACCTCTGTGCTCCATGCCACTGCCTCCTGGTAGGACATAACGCTATCCTTGGATAGCAGGCCCTCATTGATCCCTGATGGAACCAGCAAATCAAAGGCACCACCCTTCAGTTGCTTGAGGACCTCCATGCCCACCACCAGCCACTCGCTCTGTTCAATCCATGCGCATGTCGCCACATGGAAGGGGAGTTCCTTCACCCTCTTCCCTCCACCTGTCGTCTTCGTCCTCTGTTTGCCCTGATATGTGCCAGGTCATCGAACCTGAGCGAGGCCCAAATCTTGAGCAATTTGAGCCAGGCCCCCAGCCGGAGCCGCTCACTACTCTTCTCATCAACCACCAGCCGTTCCAAGGCCGGGATAAAGCAGCTCAACATCCGTGGCGCCCTCTTCCGCGGTGGGGCACCATCCTCAAGTTTCTTCAAAAGGTCACGCACCACCGTCACCACCAGCTGATCGGTGCTCAGCCAGCTCTCTTCAGGCATGCCAGAGACCTTTTCAAACCAGCTGACTGCCTTGCTGACTGACAAGGGCACTGAGGCCCCCATACCCTCCTCCTCTCGCGCAAGCAAGTAGTCTACAAGCTGCGAAGGCTGGCGGGGAACCTGGCCAGTGCCCACAACGCACCACTTTCTGAACCCCTGCCAGTATGCCAGATACCTCTTGGCGGACGAGGGTCTGTACTTTCCTAACAGCGCACGTCTCACTCTGTCAGGCCTGCTGGTCTCATCTGCCTGGTCCAGGACCGGTGCTCTCACCAGCTGCAGTTCTTCAAATAGGGCCCTCAAGACCTTCTCTTCCTCGTCCTCAGGGCTCACTACATTTCCGAGGACACCCTGCCGCGCCCTTGCCATCCGCCCTTTCTTTGGCAGCACTATCTGCACCAAGGGCCCCTCTTCACGCACCTCTGGCTTCTTCTCCTGTTCCCTGGTCAGATGGGCCACAGCGTCACCAATGGCCTGCGTACCCGGTGTCGTCGCTGAGCCCTCCAACCGAGCGTCAAGCTCCACAGAGGTGTATGCATCTTTGATCAGGTTGGCCATGAGCTCCCTGACCCAATCCCCATAGGCAACACCAGCCCTCTCGGCGACCTGCCTCCCCAGCTCTTCTTCCTCGCCGAGCTGGAGGGCAAGCCGGGGGCCGGTCAACCCGACGGACCGAAGGACACCCAGAACGGCGCCGCAATCCTCCGGTCCCGGGGCTGCACCATCTTGCAGCTGTTCTACATCCATAACTGGAAATTTCCTCAGCCTATGGGGACCTCGTGCCTAGAAACAGCGGGGAATACAAACACTAACATGATACATCATGAGCGCATTCCATCACGTATTCCAACACGATTCTCGATGTGTCCTACCTCAACATGAATGTCGACTACATGGTGAAGTATATGCACACGTCCCATACAACATGTCTGTGACACACAACATGTTTCTTTTTTGCTGAGCTCGGAATTCAACAGTGTGATGTGTGTAAATTTTGTGTCAACATTTTGTTGACATCAGTGACTTTCAATCGCAGCCTCGTTTGTCCAACAGCGGCTCAACATTCTCGAGATCTACGGCAACAATGGCCGCTCTAGTAGATTCCCAGACAGCCAGGTAATGGGCAACACCCTCAGGGGGCTGACAAATCAGCAACGCTGCTGACCAACAGAACGGACAACGAGTACCAGGACCTCAACAATCTGATGAGTACTACCAGACAACACGCCTTGCCAACAAGCAGATGGTGTGGCTGGTGCTCACAATAGAGGAGGTAAACTTTAGAGAGGCTGGAACAACAACTCTTTGCTTCATCCTGTCAACATCACCAGCGGCGGCTTTGGCAACATGGTCCTATCACGCTGTCGAACACCATTTGGTCACAAGCAACAGGACAGAATTAGTCCTATTGAGTTGGGAGGTCAACACCCTCCAACAGATGCAGCGCATTTCATCAGGCTGCATCAACATTAGCCACAGATGCAGTTGGAGGCTGGTCGAGTCTTCAACATGTTGCCGGCAGAGAAGGCAACACAGAAGGTATGGAACCTTCAACACGTCAATGGCATGAACATGAGCAGAACAGTTGGACTGTTCTACGCTTGGGGCAGCGGATGGGCCTGGACATTCAACGTCCCAATCAACATTGTGGAAGTGGCCCAAACAGGCCCTCAACATCAACTGTGGTACGCAACACTTCAGGGTTTGCTCTACTCTGGACTACAGTGCCTCGATTCAATGCCAGCAGCAACAGTGGCACTGATGAAGCAACATCTTGGTCGTCAACATCATCTGGTGATTGGCAACATTGGCCAGATCCAGGTGAAGGACATTGGCTACAACGGCCAGAAAACAGCCGAGAGAAACGTGGCAACGTGGATGCCACAACATTCGCTGACTCATTGGGCTATACAACAACGAGATCGAGGAGTGCCAACGTGAGGGCATCATGGACACAGGCAATGAGTCCAACATGGAGGAGGATGAACATGATGTTCATCACGGCTGATCCAACAAAGGATCAACAACTGGTTTGAAACTGCAACACCCTTGGATGAATGGAATCCTAAAACGACAGAGATGATTGCAACATGGATTACCTCAACTGAGGGTCGAGCAGTGAGGGCAACAGAACCCTTCAACGTAAGTTGAATCCAACAGTGATTCTCAGTTCAGACGTATACTATCCAGGTAGACAACGTCTTTGGTCGTGTACAGGGATTTCAACATTTAGCCAATTAGTATTATTTCTCACCCAACAATTGTAGTTAGTTCCATTGATACAGTTAGCGTCCAACATTTTGATGATGACATGCAGACAACAATTGTCAACATGTCAAGAGGCCGTGTTAATATACAAGTATGTGTACAGTAGACCAACATACCTGTGCACAGTTGACCAGACGTTCAACAACGTTTGGCTCAAGACGACAAGCCCAGTGCCCAAAAGAGAGGAAACATACAACTGCGCGAGTTCAACACTGCAACAGTGGGGACAGACGCAGTCAACAGCTACTGTGAATTTTACATGTATGCATGTATGTATGTATGTCTGTATGTATGTAGGTAGGTAGTATGTACGTATGTATATTGTATAAATTATATATATATGTGTGTGTGTTGTGTCTATCGATCTGCGTGTGTGTATCTCTATCATATGGTTCCGAAGTCATCAGGGTACCCCTCAAGGCCACCCAATCTGTACAAGAAATACAAAGGGGATCAGAGGGGAATCCTTAAATTATATATGTTTCCAGTAATTTTGTTTTTTTCCAGGGATCTAGATTTTTTCCAGGAAACTTCGATTTTTTTCCAATATATATCATCCCCCGCCTGGGCCGAAGTTGGGGTTGTCGAGGCCAGTGTGGTTCACAGCCACGGGGAAGTGGATCAGGTACAAATCCAGGTACTCCACACCCAGGTCATCGCATGACTTTTGATAGGCCTGTGGCACTATGTCAACGTCGTGGTCCGAATTCCACAGCTTTCCAACCAGGAACAGGTCTCCTCTGGTCACGATCTTCGACTCAAAGGCTTCTTTCAAGGCTTGGCCGACCTCCTTCTCGTTCCCATAGACATGTGCCAGGTCTAGGTGCCTGTAGCCGGCCTTGATGGCCTCCAAGACTGCTCCCTTCACAACACCGGGCTCAGATCGAAAGGTGCCATAGCCCAACATTGGCATCTCGTAGCCGCTCGAGAGCTTGTAGGCTGAGCCAGCCGCAAGGGCGGCTGGAGCACCAAGCGCGCCATAACCAGCCATGGCGTCCACCAGGAGTTTTGATTCAGGCCTGAAATGTTGCCATACCGTGAACATTCTTGGTGCACAATTTCTGACATCTGAAAGCACACAAGAATCTGATGTGAGACTGTCAAAGCCCTTGCGTCATCCCTTCCCAGTAGCAACAGCCCTCGCCTTTTCGCCGCAGTGATTGGGTAGCTCAGCATCGAAGGGCCCTGTTCCAGGAAACATGTATTATTCAGTTAGGGCTTGGAGATTCGGTGAATTCGCTTCACAAGATAATGCTTTAGGTGAACATTTGCAAGAAACCTCTTATTCGATGAATAAAACAACAGGGTTTCCCCAAAATTGGTACCACGAATTCGGTGGTTTTCATGCTAAAATGATCGTCCCTGAAATATAAAATATTGTCATGTGCATAGTTTGTGGCATGCAACTGAATCCACCTGACCTGCAGGTATCCGTATCACTAAGGTACATTCCACCGCTGCTCGGACCCAACGCCCATAGCCAGCTAAGGGTGGGAAAACTTACTTTGAGCAATGCATGCGAGCAAAAGGCGCTGAGATTGAGCCCGGAACGCAGGCACACATTTTGTGCGAGCCTGCGCAGGCGAAACGCATGTCAAGATTTCACAAGAGCCGCTTTTTACGGAAATTTTTCGGGAAAAATGTCGCGCCCCAGATTGAGCCCGGAACGCGGACACACATTTTGCGCGAGCCTGCACAGTCGAAATGCATGTCCACATGTCACAAGAGACATCAGAAGAGCCACTTTATACGGACATTTACAGGAAAAATGCCGCCGCCCAGATTGGGCCCAGAACGCAGACACACACTTTGTGCGAGCCTGCGCAGTCGAAACGCATGTCAAGATTTCACAAGAGCCACTTTACACGGAAATTTACAGGGAAAATGCCGAAGCCCAGAGTGAGCACTCTGATCAAGCACCGGCCTTTACTCCCACCATCTCCTACCGTAAGAAGCCCTCAGTGTGGACACACTGTTTGGGGAAAAAACTAGAAGACCTAATATCTTGGGAAACATTTAAAAAAAACCTAGAAAACCTGAAGATCTCAAGGTCTCCAGTGGGACTCCATCTTTTTGGACCCTTGGACACCTTGGACCCACCTTGGGTCACCCAGCGGCTGGACCTTGGACTTGACCAGGGACTTGGCCCAGCCTCAAGCAGAAGCAGCTTTTCCCCATGAAACTCATGCCTGACTCATGGCTGGTTTCAGGGATTTGACGGCCAAAACATTGGGAAATCAATGTCCAAAATAGATCATCAAAATATCACAGAATATCCAAGCTGAATGTTAACATATGTTAACCATCGAAAGTTGGCGAGTTGGATTTAAACCCCAAAACTTGGAAAGCTTCTGTCAGATAAACTGGTGATATTCAACAGATACAGTAAGGAACAAGTGATGTTCGTATCCACCAACTGGTGACTGAAAAATGGGGTGAACCACTGGCGTCTCAGGTCCTGGAACACCATCATTGCTACTGACTTGCTCAGTGCCATGTATCATGCAGTGAGCAAACTGGCTGGCGCTCACCAGGAAGCTTCTTGTGGACACCATAATCTTCCAAATCCCATACATATTCCGTGATGTTCCTGTAAGTCATGGTGGTTGCAATTCTTGGCTAGACAAGCACCATTTCCACTAAGCTCTTCAGAGTGCAAACGCTGCGTGGTGACATGGGATTTTCAGACTGCCATTGTGGTACCCAACTACCCAATCATGACTGAAACCATCTATGTCTCAAGGGCCCTTCGTGGACCATGGCGATCTTTTATTCTTTTCGGCAGACTTGAGGCAATCAACTAGATCGATGCCGGTCTGAAAGCAATTTGGATCTTTGAAACAATCACTGAATCAATGAAACAATCACTGAATCAATGAAACAACCAAGCCAACCACTTGGTCAAAGATTTCGGCGCCTCAGTCGAAGATATCGGTGCCTCCGGTCTCGAAGCTATCGGGCCCTGTGAGGAAGTGCGACATCGGATTTGGGTTCGTCTTGGCACTCTGGTAGCGGTCCAGGGCGCTAATCTGATCCATCTCTTCTTGGGACAGCTGGAAGTCAAAGAGATCAGAATTCGCAGCCATGCGTCCAGGGGAGGTGCTCTTGGGGATGACTTGGATCTTTCGTTGCAGGAGCCAACGCAGGATCACCTGTGCACAGCTCTTGCCCTTGGCTTCTGCGATGCTTTTGATCTCCGGCGAATCCATGGGCGCGGCGGCCGCAGAAAACTGCGTAGTGTTCGCCTGGCCGCCACCCAGGGGCGTGTGGGCGGTGACGGCAATATTGCGGCTGAGGCAGTAGTTCACGAGGGAGTTGCGCACGTAGAAGGGGTGCACTTCGATCTGGTTCACGGCAGGCTTCACACGTGCCTGGAGCCAAAAGTCATGCAAGAGCATCAGAGGGAAGTTGCTCACACCGATGGAGCGAACTTTTTTCTCATCGACCAACTTCTCCATGGCTCTCCACGTGTCAATGAGTGGTGTGGTGCCGAGTTGGGCGCCTGGGCGGGTAGACGCTGGAACTTTTGACTACTGGAAAAACAAACTAAGGTTCACCCCTACTCTCCACACTGGGAAAAAAAACACTTAAGACACTGGAAAAAATCAAGAATCTCTACTTTGAACATTTTTTGCAGCTGAAATCTCTTACTTGTACAAGATTTGCAGGGTTTGGGAACTTAAACGTGCAATTTGCATTGGATTTAAGGCCTTTGGGCCTTGAATCCCTCGTTTGCACCGTGCTCGCAGCATCTTGGAGCCAGCATCTGTACTACGCAGGGGATTATTTGCAGTATTTCGTGGTATTTGCAATATATTGTCTAGAGCTAGTTTTAGGATCTATTTCAGGTTGGTTTAGGGTGTATTTGGGGATTCTTTCTGGTTAATTTTAGGGTTTCTGTACGGTTAGTTTGGGTGTGTGTGTTTTTTTAATATTTTTACAGTTTAGATTTGGTTGCCTTGGGTTTTCTTTAGATTTCTTTTAAGGTTTACTTCGGCTTGTGTTATGTAGTGTTGATTTGGGGTTGGCTTGGTGTTTGTTCGGTGTCGGTTCAAAGTTGTTGTAGTGTGAATTTAGTGCTGGTTTGATTTTTTTCGGGTTGTTGTAGGGTCTATTGAATGTTGGTTTAGACTTTTTAAAGGGGTAGTTTGCAAGCCTGTTTCGGTTTTTGGGTTTATTTTGTGCTGGTTTAAGGCTTATTTTTTAGGATTATTTAGGCTTTGCTGATGGTTTATTTGGACTGCTTTATTTGGGATTTAATTTGGATTTATGTATATGGTTGTTTTGGTGTTTTTTAGTGTTTACGTTTGTCATATATTGCTGATTTATGGTTGGTTGGTGCTTGTTTGATGGTGCTTTAAGGTTTATTTATATAATTTTGGTTAAGGTTTTTAGGTGTCATCCTAGGGCTTAGTTGGAGTTGTTTGGATGTTTTTTTTGGTGCTTCTTTCAGTTTGTTTTAGGGATGTTTATGT
>CAMXCT020000181.1:164410-293626 GCA_947184155.2 Cladocopium goreaui
AAGGCGGTGCAACTGGGCACGCGACATATATGCACATATTCTATATCACCACAGAGGCCAACGAATGCGCATCTATTCCCCTTACTTATCCAATCTGGACCCTGGGCCTAAACATCACCATGATGATGGAAGTCCCATTGAGAGAGAGCTCTACAAACATTACCTTGCGCTGGTTCACCAACTTTGTTCAGCATCAAGAAGTTATGTTGAAAGGCTCCAAACTTGGGCAACATGAGGAAATCCAGGAAATCCCTAAATGTTTAAAGGCTCAAATGATGAATCTTCTGGATCTATTGGAGCCCCATCTTTCAACATTTTAAAGTTAAACCAGGACTGTCATCCAAAGACACTGCAGAATCTGGTCACAACACACATTCGGATTTGACTAAAAATATATTACAACCACTAGATATGTGCAAAAACATTGAAAAACCATGTTTGGGAAGCCCTTTTATCCCTTAAACCTCTTAAAACATGGAACAAAATCTCTGAGGTCAACATGGATTTCTTTGGACCAGTTCCGCCTGGCAGCTACGTCTTGGCTAGTTGATGTTGGTTGGCAAGGAGACCTGATGGAAGATCACTGGAATCCAACGGAATATGATATATGTCATGTAGGATATAGGTCTTGGGTCTTGGGAATCCTTTCTAAATGGTGGTTCCAATATGTTCCAATTCCATTGATCATATGATAATCATATAGGTTTTGGGTCTTGGGAGTCCCTTCTGATGGGGGTTCATGGAATAAATGGAATCGGATGCCTACTCATTTCAGACAGCCGCTGGATTGGGAACATCCTCCTGGGCAGTTGAGCAGCGCCATTTTCTGAACTCTCTGTTGGAAGGGTGGCGATGAGCCATAGCACTCCTTGACCCCGGTAATAGAGGCTCTATGCGAATTTCAGCCGGGGCAGAAGCTTTTCGTCTGTACATAAAACCCTCAGCCGAATGAGTTCGGTGCAAAACAACGCATCGCTCGCCGCTTTTGGCGAGCTGCTGTGCATATTTTGGAGTTCCAGCAAACCTGCAGTGATCCCTGCAACATCTGCTGGCCCCAAAAGTTGTTCATTGAGATGTCCGCCAGATTTCACGAAATATGAACATCACGCAAATACCTGGTGGTAACTTAGCAGAAACCGATCCTGTTTGGCAACTTGTGTCCGCACAGGAACTCTGAACGTCCGCCCAAATATTCTGGGAGCAGATGCAGAAAAAAAACCTCAACCGATGGATCCCAAAAATTGGGGCACCCAAAAACAAGATGCTCAAGTCTGAAATTTCAACATTCATGGATTCTATTAAGATTCTTTAAGGCCCCCAATTTCAGGAACACATTGCTGTTTTAAATGGTTTTTTAGTAGGCAAAACTCTCTGTGCGCAACTTGCCAGCAGGCAACCCGGCCGCGGACCAAAGGCCCAAGGCGGCTTGTTCAAAGGCTGCAGGGCCGCAGACGAAACCCTCCACGTCATTGCCGGTGAAGGGCAAATGTTCCTGCCATGGACATTTGCCAAACCCGATACCCACCAGCAAACTAACATAACTATGGACAATTGCCGATTTGTAGATTATTTACCTATGAAAAATGCTGATCTCCATTGCGAAGTTAGTTTACCAGAGAGTATATGGCAATTTTATCTGTCAATAATACAAATGAGGATAATATATGATAATACAAGGATTGCTCCCCATTCATATGTCAATAGTGAGGAGACAAACAATATGGGATTGACAGGGTTTGGAGGTGCCATATTGATTCCGGAATCCCAGGGGTCCCAGGAACCCCAAATCTTTGGATGGTTTGATGAAACTTATGAGGTTTCTCAGGATAAATGGTCATCGGTCCCTCGGGTTTTGAATTTCCACCCATGCGGATGTTGATCATGTGGATGTACCAAAAGGACCCATCCAGCCACCTGTGTTTAGCCCTAAAAGTTCTAGCCATTTTGGATAGCAATTCCAAGGTCATCGACTAGGTTCTTGCCTCCAGAAACGGGAGTAACATGTCACCAAACATCAGAAAACCCTTCAAATCTTCGAAAAGAAAGATATATATATATATGTATATGTATGTATATATATATATGTATATGTATATATATGTATATATATATATATGTATGTATATATATATGTATATGTATATATATATGTATATATATATGTATGTATATATATATATGTATATATATATGTATGTATATATATATGTATGTATATATATATATGTATGATATGTGTGTTTTCCCTTCAAAATCTGCAGAGTTCTTCTCTATTTTTCCATACCTCTTCAAAAAAAATATGATATGAGATGATAATCATTGAATCTATGGTCTTTTTTTCATCCTTTGTTGATTTTCCCACATTTTCCATATCGCTACACTGGGGACGTCCGGGAGCCTTGAAGGACTCTAAGCGTCCGGGCAGCAGCAGGACGTCCTGGCGACCCGTCAGCGCCTTCACCTCGGCGGTGTTTCATGGAGATATACAAACTCTGACAATAAGAGTGATCCAAATTATATCTATATTATATAGGTATATATATATATAGGTATATATATATATATAGGTATATATATATATTAATACATGTGTATGCATAGATATATATATAGTAATACATGTGTATGTATATATATATATAGATATCATTTAAGTCTAAACATGTGAACATGTGAGATTTTTGATGAGGAGCCTTAAAATTGGTGATTTACAGGGATCTCATGCCGGTATTGGTACAATGGGATTTAATGGACTTAGTCGATGGTCATTCTCGAATATGACACCATCTGGGTTTGTCTGAAAATTAGGTGCCCAAAATTATCCAATGGTTGATCACATGTTTCCCTCAGAAACTGGTCATTTTGACAGCGTAGCCCATTTTCATACACACCCATAGGGTTAAACACAAACAGTCATGTAAATCTACTGAAACAATGGGGATACACTGGCGACATGATTCGAATACACTGGGGATAAGATATGCTGAAACATGCTGATAAACACATGTCTTGCATAGAACATGCCGCTAAACACAGGTCTTACACATCTTGTAATACTGTAATTCGGCACATGACGCAATCATAGATATGATTTAAAAATGTCCATGTCTTTCTTATATAAACATGCCGGTAATCAAACATGGAAACGGACAAATCCTTCATTTATCGTTGAATTTCCCAATTTCCCATGAAAAGCCCTCCATTTCGGCAACGGGCAGAGCTCCCAGCAAAGTCCCAGATGCTGAGGCGTGTAGCTGGTCGATCATCATCTTGGCATCCTTATTGGTGATATTGATCACCTCAATGGCTCGGTGTGCAATCACGAATCAAAGACATTGTTCCAATGGATTGGTTTAATGGAATAATCATGAATAATCTATATGGTTTCCTGTAGATTTTCCCTTACACCAATCCATTGATTGTTTGTTGTTGTACCGAGATCGCCTCAATTTGCAGGTCAAGTGATGTGGTAAACCCAAAGCCACAACATCCGAAAATGACTTACCAGAAATTGGTGGGATTTCAACATGCCCAGAAGTTTTATCATTGGGTTTAGCATTATGAACCACTATTATTATCTATTATTTACCACTTTCCATGCAATCAGTATGAATTAACAATTACAAACCACGATTGACCATCATTAACCATGTTGAACCATAATGAACCATTCTGAACTTTCATCAACAATTATTCCAGTAGATAGTGTTACCCTCTGGTAGATTCACAGTTCGACCCTGAAAATCACATTTTTTGCGTGGAACCTAATCTTCCAGCCTCTGGCAAAGTCAGGGTCTATGTTAATTTACTGGAGATATTGGTGTATATATATATATAACACACACATATATATATATATACATACACACACGCACATATCACAAATATCAGATCTCAAATATGTATAGATATATAATCATATATATATACTAATAGATTTACTGGAGGGTACATATGTTTAAGAAAGAATCATGGACATGGCTGTGCCAAGCAACGACCTTCAGCTTCGTCTCAGGCGCCACAGCCTGCAGGTCGCCTTGCACTTGCTTCAACAAATAGCCCAAGAAGGCGGCGTTGCGAAGGTCCTGAGCAGATGGAAGGACATATGTTTATTTATTCTATTTATTTATTTAATATAATATTTACGGAATACACATTATATATATATATGAATATATAATGTGTTGTATATGACTGTATCAAATACTGTATTTATCTATCTCTATATATATATATATCATATAACGTAAATATACTATATATATGTATATGATATAGTGATACAGTATATGGCATCATTCTGTAGTATATTGTATTATTCTGGACAAAGATAATCATTCACCAGTATAAACAAGATCATAGGGGATGATTCCCCCAATCCAGTTCCCATCAGTCCGGTGACTTCGCATTACGGTGAGGTCAAAACTTTCGGCCAACAGTGGAGCCAAATTGGGGTCAAAATGATGTGCCAACAATTAAAATGGCCAATCATGCGGAAAATGGCCAAATCATGTGGAAAATATCGGACAATGATGATGATAATGATTACAGTATATCATCATCAACTTTGTGTGCAGCCCCCATTTTTAGACAAACCCACATTGACATGATCACTCAAAATCTGCAAGATTCTGAAGTGTACAGTACCAATGGCATAGGCATGGCAAGCCGAGGTGAGGCTCAGGCTCACCATCCGTTGAATCCCTTGTAGCTCTTGGTCACCAAACAGGTTCTTGGCTTCATCTATGACCCTCCATAGTGAGGGATTTTGACATGACTTCAGCATCACCAGTTGAACCCTGCAGCCGAGGCGCTCGGAAGCTGTAGAAGAGTGTAAAGCTTTCGGGGACCGCGCGTTCCTCGCCGGGCTGGTCGATGATGCCTCAGCTGGATGGTAATGGGTTGGTGCCATGCCGGCCAAAGGCTTACTAACTTGGGCTCCAAATCCACGGGATTCCCTGTTAAAACAAAAAAGGAACAGTGCATCCAGTGCAATGTTCATTTCACTCAGGGTCGGAGACTTTGCGTTCGAAGCCTGAAGACGATGTAAACAAACAATGGCAAAGTTTGGTGGCTTGGGGGTCCTCAATTTTTAAGAAATTCTCTCGTTTTTGGACTAATCCTTATCATATTGTTAGATCATCTTAAAAACTTAATGTATATCATATACTGTAATATTCCTGTTCAATCGCATCCCCCTAATACGACATGCCTCTATACAGCCTATACAATGCATGGGACCCCAATTCATGAATAGATCCAGTACTCAACCCGAGTTTTCATTGGTAGGTATCTTATGTACTAGAGATTATCCACATGTTTGTTGGTGATAGATTGTTCAATCCCTATTTACAACTCAATTCTTGTGTTTGATTCTTGTTATGCGTTATATCCCCAATCTAGTATCACACTTTTTTATGGGTAGATTCTAGCTATATGTCCATTTTCCCAGGTCATTCTATGGTTCTATCCCCACATTTGGGGTTCCAAGGCCCCAAAACGTTCCACCCTGGCGCCTTTCAACGCTGCGATGGCCGGCGTCACGCCGATGCCGCCGGCGAAGAAGACGATGTGCTTCGGCAGCTGCTTCTGTAGGCGGTACTCGCCGCTGGGCTCCAGCAGGGGCGAGAATTCGCCTGCAGAGGGATAGACTGGATAGATGATGGTTAATAATACAATTGGTTAATATTATACTAATAGATATGGTTAATAATATGGTTGTCATTCTCAGATAATATTATACTGGTTAATAATAATGGTTAACCATCATCTATCCATGGTTAATAATAATGGTTAATTATGGTTAATAGTTAACTATCCATATTATTAATGGTTAATATATATCCATGGTTAATAATATGGTTAACCCATACGAATGGTTAATAACATGGTTATCATTCTCAGATGGTTAATATTGTACTAATAGATATAAATGATATAAAGATATTTGACCCATACTAATGGCTAACCATCTGAGAATAATAACCATCTGATGTTAACCTAGTGCTTCAAATACCCTCTGAGAAGGTGTTTAGACCCAAAAAAACAACTCCAAATACAGTCTCAGAAAGTGTTGGAGCTGTAGGGTATCGTTATTGTGGTGATAATGACCGTGGGATTAACCATTACTAATAACCATTATTAATAACCATTGGCCATGGTTTTATGCTGGTTATAATGATGATAACAATAACAATCACAACAAACAATAATGTGGTTAATAACTATTGAAATGTCCACGGTTAATATGCTAAGAGTAATAATGGTAACTAATAATGGTCAATGATGATTAATAATTGGTAATGACGGTTGTGCAATACTATTAGTGGTTTAAATTAAATGATAATTTGTAAATGATGCGGAAATCACAATAAGCGGATTCACTTGTTCATCGTGATATAACATGATATAACCGTTGCATATAAAAGCATCATAATCATAAGTACATGATCTGTATATATTAGTGGTTCATCATGGTGAACGGTGATTAATTAATCATGGTTGATAATGGTTGATTCCATCCCAGCTATTATGTGCATATGCCAATTGGGAAAAAACGTTTACAACTCGATGCCTATGAGGATCTGACAAGGTATAATTTTAATCCCATCCCAATAATGTCAAAATACTCTCCATAAACGCCCCAAAATGAACAGGCCAGTAGTTACCAAAACAGGAGTTTCTGAGTGGTTCTATTCACAGCACCGGGAAAGGAAAAAATATCAGTAGCTAAGTAGATAGTATGTAGATAGTATGTGCTGGATGGTAGATTTACAAGCGATCTCTGGGGGACTCCTTCAACCGTGGGGAGAAAGATGTGTTCCCCAGCAAAGCTTCGAATACAATATTTAAAAAAAACTAAAAAGCAACTAAAAATGGGTTTTAGATCGGTGATGTTCTGCTATTTTCTCCAGCCGACACCTGAGAAGCCATGGAAGATGAAGACACTCTCGGATTCCTCCACCTTGTTCAAGGCCAGCTTCTGGTGCAGGAAGGGTGTTACCAAACCATCCTGCGGCTGAATCTTTGCGGAGTTGACCCTGGAAATGTGGATTCAACTGCAAAAACGGGGACTTGAACCATAGAAACAGAGACAACCTGCAGGTTGTTTATCCCCATTCTTGCAGGATTTTTATCCTATTTCTTCTAGACTCATTGATGAACATTTATCCATTGCACCTAACATAAGCTGACATTAGTTCATCAAAACTCAAGAGGGAATAATCTCAACGAGTTGTAGCAGCCTTTGGGATCCTTTTTGGGTCAAAACATCGCATCCGCGGATTCGTTGCCGATGCTCCTCTTCCCATGCTTGAAAAATTCACTCGAAGTGTACCCGTACCCTTTGGTTGTCTAATATAGCAATGGTATAAACGGATAGAAATGGCCCATAGGAACAAATGCTTATGATTTTACCTACCAAAAATGGCGAGTTTCCATACGTTAAAATTAAAAAAGACGACGTTTTGCAAGTAATTGACCGCGAAGTCCCACTCTTCGGTGGAGAACACCCAAATTCCCTCTGGGAAACCCATTCCATGCCCCTCCCATCCCTCATCTTGATTCCCATCAAAGCATCCCATTGCCACAATTGATTTACCCTATGGTTTAGAGATGTTTAGAGCATCATTTCCCATTCAATTCAACAATGGAATCACTTTCGGGTACGCATCCGAATCTTTTCCCACAAACAGCACAAACCAAGCCTGTATCTCCCAGTTTCTAGGGGGGTGCCACCATTTACCACCTTCCAAAGCATCTATCCTCCGGTGAGCATTTTACAGTTGAACTAGTTCCCAACCATTTATCAACTACAGATAACTACAGTTGGTGGGTAATGTACCACTCATTTTCCCAACCATCTTCCAGATCACGGCATCACGGTGCCTTCTTATGTTGGACGCTGATCTGAAAGCGGCCATGCTCGTGGAACCAGCTGGGCTCGCTGGTCACCGTCCAAGTGCGCTCCACGGGCATGCCATCCTGGTGCTCCAAAACGTGATGTCGAGGGACGTGACTACCGGGTTTATGGGGGATGTAAGTATAAGTTATAAGTTGGATTATAAACCCAGAACGGCAGAACGCTTTATTTTTGTGTTTTTCTTCTTGGGACTTTAGCAGACTTGAAGTTTCTCTATCAACCATTGGGATGTTCCTGCTTCACGACCCAAAGATGCAGGCAGCTGGATGTTCCTCCCCAGGAGGAAAAAAGCTCGCCCAAAAAACCGGGGACCCCTACAGTATATCGCTGGTGGCTTTGAACCATCTCGAAATCCTATTTTTCCACATTTTTACACATTTTTGATATCATATTATGGGTCGTAATGGATCGTATCATCCATATTTGTCCACCATTTTCCCATCGTTCTCCCAGGACTGACATCTCGACATCTCCTTGGATAAGGCGGGAATTCCCAGGCGCACATGCTGACCGGCCTTCAACTTCAGAGAGCCTCACAGGGTGATTTGGGCATTGGTCAAGCCATTGAGTTGTGCCGTTTTCAGACCTGCGGTCATCTGTGGTCATGTCATTTCTTTGAACTCAGAACCATTCAATTTTTGCGGGGTTTGCTAATCATTTGTTTTGACCCACACCAACATGCTGTGAATTATATAGATTCTGAATGACAAACGAGAGCCATATTATGGAGAGTTTATTCTCTACGTATCTACATAACAACAACAATGACGACAACGACGACAACAAAAAAGACAACAGCAAAAGGAGGAATACGCAAACCGGCACACCCATCAACGCGTACGACCGCAGCACCAACAAAGATTTGGGGAGTGAACCCCACAAAACATTGGTCACCAGCTCACATTGGATTTCTAAGCTACCAAGATGGTGGGGTCTACGAATACCCAATGATACGGTACAGCTGGAAGTGAAAATTTTATCGTTACCCTTTTGGAATCACCCAGTAGCAATGGGTTCCAGTAAACCAAGTTGGGGAGAAACTGTGATATCACCAGCATCTGTGATAATCTGTGGATGTGGTGTTGGGGTAGGTCCCAAATCCCATGCCATTGCAAGGTAGTTTTGAATCTTCCCAGCAAAACAAATCTCAAAATCGTGTGAAAAGCGGGCACTCCGAGCAACACTTCACCCATTTTCCAACAAAAAAAATCACCCTTCCGGGATATTTGGCTGCGGCTCAAGAATCATTCAAAAATTGCATAGATTCTGGGTATTTCTTGGTTATCACTGAGTACTATATATAAATATAATATAGATAGTTGTGTCACTATATTATATAGATGTACTGTAGTTGACTTCAAGTTGATCTTCCCTTTTTCAGAGCCATCCCCAAAAATGGGGATGCCACACCTGGCCGTGGGATAGGGGCCAGTTGGAACTCGAAAGTGATCACATCCTCACATATTCAGCAGATTGGCAATCGGACATCTCCGATTGCCACAGATTGAATGGGAAACTCATCTCTACATAAATGGCTGATTTTCCTGCCAGGTGAGATTGTTGGGGGCTAATGGAAATGGCAATTCCTTGATATATCCCCAGACCCATGGCTTCAATCGCCACCAGGATCATCACTATCCACTGATCCACGGCCGGGAATGTAAGCAGCCAAAACGCGGGGACCAAGTTTTTTCATCGGTGGGTTAATAAATCCAAATATATATATATATATATACTGTGTATATATATATATATATTGTCCTGTATCAACAGAATGTCAGCCGGAATGAGCGAAGACAATTAGTCCATCTTTTACCTGACAGAAGAGATTCGCAACATCACCAACTCCGGGACAGATCGAAACACCTCAAAACCTTTCGGTCCTATGTTTGATTGGGATGACGAACATCACCCCATGCAACAGTTGCTTAACAATGTTCACTAAATCCCCAGAGTTTTTGATCCACGTGCAGCTTGCAATTTTTGATGACTGGGCTGCAACCCCTGACAAGTGGGCTTGTAAACCAACTCCTAGAGACTTCGTAGCGTCCAAATATCATTCATCCACCACTTAAACCCCAAGTTCCAATGTCCCGTGCCCGTGCCCACTGGGTCCTCAGATTCGGGTTTCGCCCACTGCACCCTGGCGTCGAACTCGTGGCTCTTGGCTCCCGACTTCAACTCCCGCATCGGTGTGGGGTTGTAGGGACTGAGCTCCACTTTCTCGTACCTGTGGCTTTGCAAAAATGCCAAGGCCAACACCCCCCAAAAATGCCCATGGCTTGATGGGTATCCATGGGTTGGTTGTTTGGGAACCAAGCATTTGGCCAGGTGTGATTTGCACTATAGGTGTGTATATATGGATGCAACCCAGCCTAAAAGCTGACCTGTTACAAGAGTCCAAAAAAGGCGTCCCCATCAACGCAGCCCTTTTCAGGGCACTGGTGCGGACAGTACTGCGGGATGCTACGGACAATCTCCACCTGCCAATCCGTTCGTGAGATTGTGAGATTGTTGGAGGTTGTCCATGGACTAAACCCAAGGGGATTTAAAATCCAGAAAAAAAACACTAAACACAGGGAAACAGTGGGGGGAATTTCACCCGAAAAAAACGCAACACCCATATTTACACCAAAGTGGATCTACCCACCAGGAATCTCACGAAAACCAAGGACTCCGATTCAGCCCGGCACCTTGATGACGACCAAACGCAAGGCTTGCGGTTCATCTTCCAACATGGCTTGCAAGCCTGGAACCAGAGCAGCTGGTACCTGGCCCTGCTGGATCTCCTGACCGCTGCCAATGAGGGGTCAGAACCTCTTCATCGGACCATGGGTGATTCAGAGTCAATTGGGAATCTAATCTCAGTGTTCATCCCAAATCATCCCAAATCATCAAATGTTCATCCCCAAAAATCCATGTTCATCCCATGTTCATCCCATGTTCATCCCATGTTCATCCCATGTTCATCCCACATCCCATTCTCCACTGTTTCCTCCCCCTTTCCCTCCTCGCGTTCATAGGTCTCCGTCTTCCCCAGGATCTGCAGTCCGCGGCCAGTGTCGTCCCAGTCCACCACCAGCACACCGGCCTCAAATCCAAGTGGATCCACTTGGATCTCAAAAGGCCATCAGGACCGGTTGAAAATGGGAAGTCCATAGTTTTTTTTGAAATCCAATGTTTTTGGAATGATTGTTTTTGGGGGAAATCCAATGTTTTTGGAAGGTTTTGAAAAAAATATGAGGATCAATGTTGAAATCGGTTTGGAACTAGATTTTTATGTAGAAATATTGGAAATCTTACTGTGGAAAAAATGTGATCCCACCCCGATCATATTAAATACCCTCTGGGGAATAGATCCAATACTAAACTAGGGTCTATATAGGGGGAATATTTCATAGTCAGTTGATTTTAGGGGGTAATGGGTTCTTGATGCAACATATGAAAAAAAACAATAATATGAAATGATATGAAACATCATCTTGACCTCTACCCCTACCTGATTATACCATTTCATCACTGCTTTTCGCAGGATGGCTTGACCTCCCCTGCCTGTGGGTTCAGCTTGGTGTTGCCCAAGCTCATATAGAAACCGTTCCTGGGCGACTGCTTGGCGGTTTCAACCAGCCTGAAAAACATGTGTGATTTTAGGGAACATCATCCCAATTCTATGGTTGAACCCAGAACATATGTTCAAAACCACTATGTAATCAAATATCATCATCTTCTCATACTCTGCAGTAAACTCAGAAATGAGTATGAACCCCAGTGGAACCCATGATTATATCTTCGCTATCTTAACGGACCCTGCTACTGTCACCACACCAAGCTTCCCCACATAGTCCGGCCAGGCCAAGAATTGACCATCGGCCAATGAGCGCATGAAACCGGCTTGACCTCCTCGGATGTTCATATCTGCACCATGCTCCGGATGTCCCGTGCCCAGGTACATCATATCCTGAAGGCAACTGATTGGCCCATTGGTCAACCCCAAATGTATCATTTCATCCCCATGGCCAAGTTATCAACATATTTCTTTGCCAATGATTGTAACAAAGTTGCGGATCCAATATGAGGAAGTCATCCCGACTTCCCAAACTTTACACCACCATTTCCAGTGATGTTGGATCCCAAGTATGAAACAGCATGATTCATACACAAAATCAACATGATTTACTGCATGTTCATCCTCGAATCCATCCATTGACTCTAACTTCTAGATTCATTCCGCAACTGTTTTAGTGATTCACTCCCAATTTTTGGTGCTAAATATCACAGTTAGTCTGGAATGCATTAACATCACCCGCTATTCTTCCCAAATCAAACATGGTTCCAAATCCTCAACCACACAAAACACCTCCAAAAGAAAATCCAACCATGACCAAGTATACAGTTGGTCGGTTAGTCGCCAGATGTTTTCTCCATGTTCCGCATCTTCCAACCCATCCAGTCCGTCTTCTCCAACAGCGCCGCATCCTCGCTGCTCAGCTGCTGGTACTGCTGAGCCTCACCTGCGGTGACACCTCCCAAGTTCTGCCCCGTGCGTCGCAGGCGCCGCCGGGTGATGTACTTCGGGCAGTTGCCAAAGGCCTTTCAACGGATCTGGTGGCGACTCCCCAAGGCTGCAGCAAAAAACCTGAAAAAAGCTTGGAAATCCCGGGGATCATGGCATTTCTTGGGGGAGAAAATGTCAACTTTCTGCAGTTTGGGCACCTGGAACAAGTGGCTCTTGGATGCTTTTGGGAGTTTGGAAGGGGATCTTGGATGGTGCTATGTTTCATCGTGAACGTGTAACATCCCCCACTCCTTTTAAGGTGGTGAAGATCCCCAGTCACCGGCGGCCAAAATATTTGTGTCCCCCATGGTTGGGACGAACCCAGATCATATCGTTGGCGGTATAGCCCATTATATCCACCTAAATTCTGGTTGGTTTCATATATATATATATACCATTGTTTTTTTCGGGACAAACACCGAACAATTTATAAACCGTTCCACTTTGTAACATCACTTCTGGAATGTTTTGATAAACTTGGTGTGTCCCCATGTTTTCACAACATCAAGCCCAGCGACCTGCAGGATTTTCATGGCGTTCCCCGAGCCGTTAAGCTCCAGCTGGCCGTTGAAGCGATTCCGGCGCCGCGACATGAAGTCCTCCCAGCGAATCCAGTTCACCAGAACAGGATGGATTGAAACCGGCCAAATTTGGAGGGAAAGAGGTCTATGGCAGAGGGGGCACATATTCTTGGACAAGTTGGAACATCATCGAACATTAAATGGAAGTTCAACCCCTGATCAAATCTCCGGCTCCGGAGCTGTGAGGTCATAATAACATGTGTCAGGCGATATGGGGAGCTACATGTCGATCAAAACAAAAATTGGGGAACTGAAAAACCCAAACTCAACTGGAAATATCAGCAATCATAGTGGGGATTGATGCAAGCCGCTGTGATCAAGACAACACTGGGGAGTTCAAACTCACAAAATGCGGATTGAGCTCACAAACACCTGCAAAGAAATGGTGGGTCCTCTACATACCCCGTACTAGTAATCCTAGATTTGGCCAGGCAAACAAGGCAAAGGGTTGGGATTAATCCTTCAAGTTGATGGACTTGAATCATCGCGATTGATGGCAAGGTTCAATGACTGATTAATATCAAGCATCTAGTCCAAGATTATACCATAATCAAATAGAACCATTTAATCACCAAGACTAAAGTCAATCACGAACCATCTGCCAAGATTCAATGGTCACACCGCCCATCAAAGTGCCATTCTTCACCTTGTTCCAGCCGTTTGTGGCAGCTTGAGGCGTGTCTTGGTATGGTGACCCAACGTGGAGAAGGGAACAGCAACGTTGATCATCTTTGGAATATCAACCCTGGCTGAAAAGGCTGTCACAGCAGAAGAAAACCACTTCCCTCCGGAGACATTACTTGCTGCCAAACACGATCACTCATATCCCATTTTGTATTCCTATAATATATATATATGTATTTATTTGTTTATTTAGTTAGTTAGTTAGCTAGCTAGTTAGCTAGTTTGTTAGTTTGTTAGTTAGTTAGTTAGTTATTTAGTTAGTTAGTTAGTTAATTAGTTATTTACTTATTTATTTAGTTAGTTAGTTTGTTATTTAGTTAGTTAGTTAGTTAGTTAGTTAGTTAGTTAGTTTGTTTGTTTGTTACTAATATATATATATATGTATATATTATAATATCACAAGAATAACATAATATCACAAGAATAACATAACATAATCTAACACTGAACACTGGACTTCGGAAACAGTTTGGTTTGGAATTCCAGTCCGAAGTCACATCATCCAACCTGCTTTCTTAATCCCCAGCTCCCCAGCAATCTCCCCGTTTCGCCAGGTGGCTAACCCGTTCACCGCCGCCCCATCCCTCGGGTCCAGCTGGGCGTTCAGTTGGATCTGACGCCCACCGTGCTGCGGAAGCGCAAAGCCCGGCGGAGCGAAAAAGGCGGAGGGCCAGACACGTCCATCCTGACGCCCGATGGGATGACCCCTGGGATGATTTTTTGGGAAACGAACCGCTGGAAACGTAGGGAGTGAATGATCCAATCCAGTGAAATATCAAGGCTTTTCCCTTGTTGCAGTAGTTTCGGGAATTGCTAAGATGAAATATCACCATATGGGCCATGGTCACAACATGGTACATGGTTTATGGTAATTTATTTCATAATGGTAATTCTTACATATATATATATAATGATTATATAATGGGTATACAAATCCCCATGAATGGATTTATGACCAATCCCTTTTATCGAAAACAACCAATGTTTTGACCATCGAAAGCAACCAATGTTTTGACCATGACACATATGGTCCAGCAAAACGAACAATTCTAATACATAACAAAGGCCACTGTATTGAGGATTGATGGGATATGATGGGGATAGAAGCAACAAGTACCAACAATATGATTATGATGAAATGGAGCTTTCTTGACTGTCTGAACCATTCGCTTTGGGGGTATCCGCTCTTCAATTTATAGGAATCACAATGGACGATTCCAGGAACTAGTTCCTGACTATGATTCAGTTCAATGGATTGGTTTTCTTGGGAAAATCGAAACCGAAAGCCGTGGTGAAATTAACACCGAATATAGAGGTGAAACCACGGCTTAAAACTTTCCCTTCGACCAATTTTGGACATGTGTGCAAAATGTGGAGCGGTAATACTTGGGGTACAAGACTATTGTTGGGCTAAAAATGATACATCAGCCAATAAAATCATGGGATGTAGTGACTGTCCTGTCAAACGAGACAGTGAATATTCTGATTGGCTCTATCCCCATTTTTGGTTGGTAATGACGCGATCCATTTTTTGCGAAACCCCCATCTCACTGTCATCCAATGTTTCCTTGGTAAATCAGAATCGCACCAAACAGGAAAGACAGGGTTCCTGTTTCATGAGCTCCAGTGGATGTTTTTCGGTTGAATGGGCTCTAACCACTTACTGTCAAGCTTTTAAACCTGGAACTGATTTGAAACCATCCAACGGTGTCCCCAATCTTTACCCTCTGGTTATTCAACAGTTCGCCATGGTATAGGTGGCCCATAGAAATAGATGGTTTACCTACAAAAAAATGGTGATTTTCCATGGCTATGTTAGGCATAACCAGATGGTACCCAAAGGCAGAACTCAAGGGATCGACGTAAATTATATATAGTATATAGTATATAATATATAATAGATTAACCATATATTAACCATATGAACTCTATCATTTAGGGCTCTCAATGAACTGTAGATCGAAGCCAGCGGACAGCGGAACAGCGAGTCCTCCCCTAAGAAGGAAGCCATGAAGTGCGGCTGGGGGCTGATCATGTCTTGGTAGCTCTCTGGAATGACCTGCAGAGATCCGTCTCAAGACTGTGGCTGAAATAAAAACATTTCAATCAATGCGTACCACATTTCAGCATGGGAGAATGATACCACATATTCTCATGAAAAATGTTCCATCAAAGCCACTGGCCATGTTGTTCGTTCACTCTTTTCCAAGCACTTCCAGACCTTCCACTTCCAGCACTTCGACCGAACCTTGTGGTAGATGCGCGGTCCCATCTCATCACTCGATGCCACCGTCTTCTGCTGCAGTTGCAAGGTGCGCTCGCCCAAATGCCACGGTTGTCCCGGGTGCACTAAAGCGGCAGCCATGGACAGAACGACGCGAAATGCGCGGAGCTCGGCGGAGCTCGGAGAGCGCACAGAAATTTGGAGTAAAGAAACCAGGCTGCCATGGTGAAAATAATGGCCCAATAGAAGGTTCACAACGGTATCGTCCCATCCCGCGATCGCCGTTTGGTAAGGTTTCGCTAGTGGAACATGTTGCAACACATCGCCATGGGTCAAGATGACCAATCCCCAAAAAGTGACAAAGAACCCATCTTGTCGGTCCAGTGTTACCCGATAATATGTATGTATATATATATATATGATAAATATATTAATAAATCAATACACAAATAATAATTATTAATAACATATATATATACATATACATGCGCATATATAATACTGTAATCTATCTAGCCAATGGTAGAAAACAACATAACCATCATACATAACCCATGTTCAGCTACTATTCGGCAGTCAGCTGACCAGTCAATAGATCTGTCTAAGAAGGCCGAGCTGTGCACTTTTGTGGCCACAGTGGTGGCTGGATATGTTCATTCAAATTTGGTCATCGAAACTAAATGGATGCGCCATTTTTCTGGTGAAGTACGGTGGATGGTTGCGAAATCCTGCACCAGTTGATAGATGGTTTGTCCCAATCATTATGTATAGGGGTCTACAGTAACCATCCAAGGATATCCAAGGTGGTTCAGGATTTCGCACCCATCCACAGTATTTCCAAGAGACATCTTAGATAGGAAAGTCCTCATGATGGGTCAGTAGCCCACCTGGCGGATCAAATGATCCAGAAAAAATAGCCTCCAAAAACAGTTGGAAAAAGCTTCATCCAGCCATCCCAGAAATAGAGTTCTTCAATATTAAATCAAACATGATCAAACATCTGGATGTGTGTCAGTTCACGATGGCACCCTCCAAATCAGCCACCAGTTTCTATAGCTAGTCACCTAGCATGACCTCACCATGACCTCGCCTGGGCAGAAACTCAGGAAGCCAACTAAGCCAACACCACCTGGTGATCCGCTCCGCCACAAAAACATGGAGAAACTCCGAGCAGTCGAGCAGTCGGCATCCAAGTAGCGGGGAATTCATATTGGCCCGACTTTAAAGCAAAATTGTGAATGATCATATGCCAACTATGGACTTGACTGAAATACTTCGCATCATCCTTGTGTGTTGCACCCAACCACCTCGGACTCCAACCTTAGCTAACTGGAGACGATGTGCTAACTGAAGTTGGGGAAAACATCCATGGATTTGATGGGTGTTTTTGATTGGCATGTGGTCATATTTATTAATACTGTGTATATATATATATATATGTGGTATTCCATGGGTGCGTCGGCAATTCTATGAATACTTAATTGGTATACAATTGGTATGTTGATAATTTCATTATATCGTTGGGTACAATTGCTATATCATACGTAGGTATACGGGCAATTTTACTGGCATGAGCATTTAATTTACATAGGATGGGGTCAAAAAAATAAGTGGTATATCATATCGGTAAATAATGCTTTATAATATAGTTGGCAGTTGTTGGCAAACAAATAAAGTGTCCGTGAATAATCCAATTTCATAGTATAGTTTGTCAATAGGCAATTGACAGTAAAGTAATGGTAAGTTCAGAGGATGTTTCGAAGAAAAACTCTGAGTTTCTGGTGCGTTCTTACTGTTACTGTCACGTCAACTTCACATAATCTCAGCTCACATCATTCCAAATTCACACCAGCTCAACTTCACATCATCTCCACGCCCCTCCAGCATATGAGCCACGGTGGAAATTTAGTGAGCTTCCATCAAGTGTGTCAACAAATGAGTGAGTCCCCTTTCTGGTTTTACAGGGTTTAGGGTTTTTGCCTACGAGCGCGCGGGTTTACTCATATATTATATCAATGTCACATCGTCTCAACTGAAAAAATCTGTGAGACTTTGCGTTCCACAAAGTTGCACCAAGTTGGGCACCGAAAACGTGTGTTGTTGTTTCTTGGGATTTAATATATTAGGGGAATTGGATGGATAAATCATGGATGATCTTGGATTATAATGGATCATATCCCCATATTATATATATATATATGATTTATATGGGAATATATGGGAATATATGGGATATAAATTGTATATATATATATAATTACATGGAAGTTTCTAGCTGGACAGCTATGGGGAAACAAGCATAAATGTCGTCGTACGACCTCGTGGCAGATCTACCACATCCGGTCCTCCAGTCATCCCCCGTCAATTTTCAGCACCGAAGCAAGGTGGGGTCATCTACAAGTCCAGCAGCCTTGTGGGTTAAGGAGCAACTGCAGCCCGCTTCTGTAGCTCAGCTGCTTCAGATTCCTTGCCCAGGTCCTGCAAGAGGTCTGCCAAACGCTCAATGGATCGAAGGGTGCTCGGATGCTGGGATCCCAGAATCCTTTCCTTCGCATCCAGAGCCTGTCTTTGCAACTCCTCCGCTTCAGAAAGGTGTCCCATGTTGTGTAAGGCCAATGCCAGGTGACTGAGGGATTGCAAGGTCTCGGGGTGTTCCTTGCCCAGGGTCTTTTCCCTGGCATCCAAGGCCCTTCGGTGCAACTCCACACCTTCGCTGAAGTTTCCCATGTCCGTCAAGGCAATCGCCACATTGGTCAGAATGTGCAAAGTCAATGGATGCAAAGGACCCAAATTCCTTTCTTTTCTGCTGAGGATCTGGCGGTACGAGTCAACAGCTTCACTGTACCTGCCTGCGCCGTGCAGGAGACATGCCAGAGAGTTACTGGAGTCCAGAGTGAGACCGTCTTCAGGACCGAACACCCTTTCAGAGGCATCTTTGACTCGCCTGTACATCTCCTCGGCCTGAGACTCGTTGCCCGTGGCATGCAGGACTTTGGCAAGTCTATATAAGGATCTCAAAGTCTCTTCGGCTTCTGGACCCAACCATTTCTCATTATACTTTAAGGCACGGCGCTGCAGCTGTTCAGCTTCGCAGTAATTGCCCATTTGACGAAAGATATCTGCCAAGAAATCGGCACTATCGGCAGCCTGGTGACTCCCATGGCCATATCTTGACTCACAAAATGTCAGCACCTTTTGCACCACGGGCAACGCCTCCCGACCCAAACCCCGCATATAGAGCACGGCGCCTAGGCGCCACTGGGCAAGCCAGTCTGTCGTCACACTGGCGCGGGTACGCAAGGTGTCCAGTAATCGTGCACGTGCATGGTGGACCTAGGCTTGCCGGGAATGAAACCGTATGCAAGAACTGGAAATGAATGGACATCCTACAATGACACGGATCTCCTATCTTGCTTCTTGGCCAGTTGCTTTCAGGTCAGGATAATGATGTGTGATGTCATATGTGTTCCTTTTGTTTTCGCTACAGCAATGTATTCATGACGTATTCACGTTGTAATTTGTAATCATTATATTTCATGATGTAGTCATGGTGTATGTATTTGTTGTGTGTTCGTGGTGTATTTGTCATGTATTCCTGCATGCCTGTGCTCCATATGGAAAGATTCAAGGCAATGAATTGGGGAAACTGTCTTATCTTTGCCGATCACATTGCCACATGTTCGCACAGTAAACTGATCATTTTGTTCTTGTTTTGCCAAGCGCAGGCCAGACAGGCTGAGCGCAGAATCCAACGTAAACATGCATAAATACTGTGCCAGGGGGGTGAAACTGATCTCTACCTTGCAGTGCCATGTCAAAAAACGTTGGTGTAGGAGACAAACATGAAATTAGAAACAACTCAAAGATGTCAAGGGTGAGACAAAAGTAATCCCAATACCCACTGTGATATTGGCAGGGCAGGGAGAAAGCCCTTTGCTTTCGGTGATGATTTTCGGTGACGATTTTCGGTGACGATTTGCCACAATTTTCGGTGATGATTTCGGTGACGATTTTCGGTGATGGATCACGAGAAGACTCCAATTCTCTGGCAAGCTAGGTCGTTGACTAGCTGTCTATGCGCAGGATTATCTATGTCAAATGGGTGTGGCTGGTTCAGAGTTTGATAAGCATCATCATATGTTGTTGTTAACCATTGTTGTCGAGGTTTTCCGGGCCGCTTACGAAATTCCAATCTTGGAATTAAAGCTCCGTTTTCAAACAGAACTTGTCTCATAGGGTCACTAGGCGCAGATCTGATAATATGACCAAGAAGGGAAAGTTTGCGTTGTTGCCAAATGGATGAGAACATTCTTAGGTCCGTGTTCATGTGGTTTCTAATTTGAGATTTGATAAAATCATTTGTTATTGTGCGGTCGATATATGTGGGGGGTAAATGTAGGATCCTTCGATATCCCTTCAACTGAAAACTATCTATTCTTTTCTGATCTGTCAAATTTAACTGTATGGTTTCTAATCCGTATAACAGCTTACTTCTGAGGATAGAATGAAAAACTTGAACTTTCCATTTGATGGATGTCTTCGCTTTGTTCCAAAATAATTTGAGTTGATTACATGTACGGGTACAATCAGCAATCCGGTTCATAATCTCTCTGTGGTTGTCCACGGTGTCAGTGAGCAATGTACCTAAATAGAAGGCTGACCTTTTTCTCGGGACCGGTGTGCCGTCCAAGTATTTGATGGATGATTGTTTTTGATTTAGTGTGAGGTTTACGCATTTGTCTAAGTTCAATTCCATATTGTAATATTTTGATTCTAGCTGTATTTCCTTTAGCAGCAGGTTGATATGATGAGTATAATTCCCAAAGATAAGTGTGTCATCCGCATACAATATTTCAGTATATTCAATACCACTTAGAGGTTCTTTTTGCTTTGGTGTGGTCAGTCTTTGTTTGATATCATGGAAAAGGGTTGACATTAGGATAACGAAGAGGTAGGGTGATAAAGGACAACCTTGTCTAATTCCTGAACGTTGTGTTCTGTAATTAGAACTGTGTCCGCCGGTTGCGACTCTGAATTTAGGAGAAGAATAGATATGTTCAATGGTTTTAAGCATCCTGGGCGGTACCTTTAATCTACGAAGAGCTTGTAGAAGTTTTGATTGGTTTATTTGTTCTTGTTTCACCACCTCTACATCTTGCCCGTTGTGGGATATCATGGAATCACTTTAACAAAAGATCTCTGCCTCACTTTATGGTATGCTTTTCCATTTCATCCTCTTCTGGGCAGGCAGCAAGATCGTAGAGCGAAGGGACTGGCTCCTACTAAAAGTAATTCAACTTGTCGGGTTATTGTACTGTCCAGTCTGCAGTTGTGGTACATGCAACGACTTAGACAGCATGTCTTTCTGTCTCAAAAGACATAACTTGCCTGCGAAACAGCGTGTGCCCCACCAGACCTTGTCTCTATACCGATGCCAGACAACATGTCACAAGACATATCAGATATATCAGATGAACGTGTCAGAATAAAGACAAGAAGTCAAATGTCAAAATATGGCCAGGAGACATGTTAGCTGACATGTCAGAAGAAAATGTCAGACACACGTGACAAAATAATATGTTTAAACTCTAAACATATTGTCACATCAAATGATATGTCAGAATAATTTATGTATGCTGATGAGATGTCCATGTCTACTGTGAGGATCACACAAGGCAAGGAACTCGAACATCTATAATATTATATATATATGATACAGCAGAATGTCCGACCTGCTTGACATCCAAGCTGCGCCATCTTCACCAGAGACTCGGAGCACAACGCACCAGCGGGGAGGCATGCCAGGCTCATTCAGAAGTTTGTCGGCAAGGTTCCTGCCCGGTTCCTTCCCCGCAGCCTCCATTTCTGGTGTCGCTTTCTTGGAGACATCGAAGGCATTGCATGCATCGATCAGAATTGGGACGCAGAATGCGGCCCTCTTGGGGTACTCGCGATCTACGTACTCAGGACCCCTTTCTGGATCCTCGCGGTCCCGCCGCATCATGTTACGGAAATTGTTGTCCAGCAACTGCTCCCGGTTTTGCCACTGGTCAGGAGGCAACGGCACAGTGTAGATCCCTTTGCCCCACCAAGCATTAGCATTGGGCCCATCTGTCTTCAATGATGCCCAAACCTCTGCTGCTTCTTTGGCCGGGTGAGTGATGTTTCGGAAGGCAATTTCACTGGTATAATGAAAGTAAACCTCCCCACCATGACCCGAGGTGAGGTCAATGGCATCTTGCCAAACTTGGATTCCTGTGGGTCTATGGAACCAGGTCCACATATCAGCCTCCCTACGCCACTCGTAGTCAACATGCCAGAATTCTCCTCCCTCGCGGTAGTGATTCTCAAAGTAGTCCCGCAAATTGCTTGTCCTGAGATGAACTCAAGCGTGCCGTATGCAAATGGAAATTTGTTTTTGGGTTTTTTTTTATGTGCTGGGATCTGCGATCACAGTGTCGTTACGGCACTTCAATCTATTTGAAATTTCATTCTTGGATTTTTGGGCCCTTGGGTTGGAAACCAATGCTATCAAATGTGTGTGGGTCCTGATGTTTCCTGTAGATATTCCTAACCATTTGGACTGTGTCGGTCAGAACACACCTTGGTGTTAGTTCGCGGAGCTGGCGGTGAACTACTGACTCAATGAACACATGCATGCACGATTTAGTGAGTCGAGGAATTAGTGAATCAATGAATCACTGATTTCAATGAACCAATGAATCAACCAGCCAATGAACCAATGAATCAGAGAATCCATGAATCAATGAACCAATGAATGATGGCAGAATGAGGGGATGGATGGGTGAATGAATGGATGGATGGGCGAAGTACTTTTGTTTGGTGAGCTGCTTCTTCACTGAGCGACCTCTTCGCTGAGGCACCTCTTTTCTTAGCTACTTCTTCTCTGAGAAGCCACTTATCTGGGCTACTTCTGCCTCCCAGCTAGCTCTTTGCAGCTTCTGCAACTCAATTCTTCTCTTCGCGCAGCTGTTCAATTCACGCGTTACCGAGCTGTTGCTCTCCTCTACTGCTCCCAGACACGAACTGCTCTTGCTTATTGTTGACACAATGACAAGACTGCCCCTGGACATTCATCCGGAACTCGGAAGTTTTCGAACTAATTAAACTTCCTTCGGTCAAAAGCCACTGGTCCATCTGTGGTTCCCATGGATCTAAACTTGCGACCAACACCCCAACGCTGCAGCCGAGTTGCTTTGTAGGACCATTTCGCTTTGACAGTACCTGTCAGTGTGCCCTACAAAGAGTCCGTAGCTGTATTTCATGATATCTGAGATTCGTCCACCACAGAACATATCAAGTTCTTTTAAACTTACATTGCAGCCCTTGATGCTGACCTATCTTTTGGCTTGTGGCTAAGAAACGGGCTGGCCTGGACATCAGAAAATGATAGAAAACTTGTGATTTTGAGTCAGTACCCATGTGGCGTGCAGCTGCATGGCCCAAGGGCTCAAATGAGGAACAATCTTCCAACCCATGGCGGCTATGATGGGTGCGCCGCCAAAGGGACCCAGTGGCAGTCCACGTTTTTTGTCAAGTAATTATCATCAATTTAATTGCTACCTCCAACAGTAACTATGTACTGGACAATATACATTATGTTAAATAGTATTACATACAAGTATTACATACAGTATATACATATTGTAGCTCCACCTACTTGATCTAGCAAAAGAAAACACAGGGCGCGACATGTCACATTGATGGTTTCTGACACCTAGTGCATCATGTTGGGGATGCCGCCATCTAGAATGATTCGCCTCTGCCAGTTGCAATACTACGATTTGCTTTAGCTACAAGTGGCTTCAAACCCCGTTCACCTGATAAACACCCCGGGTGGAAGGCACTGTAGCTGGAACCCAGTAGATAAACTATTTATATAATGTATCATATAATGTCATATTTGGTAGGTCCCTATCATGGCTTATCACTTTACCAAGAAGCGCCATCCGCGGCCCTCATCCAGACCGGCACGTCCCCTCCCAAAGGCAAGGCCTGTGAGGAAGTGGTTTCCCGAAAAATGAGGTCCAAGAAGTTTTCGACACCTGGGGCACTAGGGATGGACAGCGCGGCTCTTCATGCAGCACCGGTGTAACCACGACACGAGATATTGGAGTATACGGCTTGGGAATTGGCATTTTTCGTCAGTGAAACCTTATTGAGACATACTTGGGAACCAACATGTGACACTACATTGAACTGCTTCATGATATACTTCCAGCTGGCTGCTATCCTCAGTGTCCATCGGTCCATGGTTACTCCGACACATTTCGAATCTCCGGGGCTCAGCCAAAGCCGAACCCAGCCCAATGACCTAACCGTCCTTCATTATATGAGCTGCCGTCAAAATCAATTGTTTACGCCCGATGCCTGGTACAAAAATATAAGTTATCGGTTTTGGAGGGGGGCCTATCGCTCTACAGTGTTTTGTTCAAATCAACACTAAATAATGCACAAAAATACAGCGGAATTGGCTTCGCGGATTCAGATCGCTAAACGCCGGGGATGGATTAAGGGGCGCTCGTTGTCTTTGCGCTTGCAATGCTTGCAACCAAGTTGGATAGCTATCTAAGCACATTACTAGACTCTTTCCTAAGCAAGGAAATTGTTACAATCTCAACTCCGAACTAGAAAGACCCTAATTAATTAAGATCAATGGTTCCCAACGGTTATAAGATCACTAATTCTATGAAAACCAAAAATGGTCACCTCGGCCTTGTCCCTGTTTGAGTAAGCCATGGCGTCAGAAAACGCCACACTTCCCTGCTCAAAAGCTTCAGAAATTGAAGCTGGGACCTCATCGTTCCAACAAAGAAGCGTTCGTAGCTATGAAGAAGTGCATTAGGCTTCCCAAGTCTCAATACCACCTGATGGCCTCGTGTTGAACCTGTTCACTTTTTTGTTCAGCCCTTCTTCTTGGGATCAAATGAGTCTATCCCTCGTCTGGGGTCCCTTTTTCAACAGGTTATCGCTAGGTTTTCGCGAAGGTTGTCGCTAAATTAGAACACTTTGATGATCAAGAAAGGAAAGGAAAGAGGAACATAGAACAAAAAGGGCAATTGAAAAAACAAAAGGAAAAAGGAAGGAAGGAACAAGAAAAGGAAACTAAGGAAGAAGCAGGGACAAATCAAACAATAAGGAAATAAAATGAAATAAATGGAATTCAGAATTGGATTCAAAACCAAATTTGATTTAGTTCAGAATTCAACTGATTTCAATTGCATTTAGCTTTTAAAGGAAAATAAAGGAAAAAGGAAGGAAAGAGAAAGAAAAGGAAACAAAGGAAGACGCAGTTCGAATTAAATTAAAGCACATAAAGGGAATTCAGAATTAGATTTCAAGCTATGATTTGCTGATTTGCTTTAATTCAGAATTTGGTTGCATTCAATTTAGTTTAATTCTACTGCCTTGGGACCTGGGAAGAAAAAAACAAACTGCCTGCAGAAAGCAACGGTTCAATAACCTTGGACAACAAATGATATGGCAACTGCAAGAAACGTGGGCACTGCAGGTTGAATTTTCTTCATTGCATGAAGGCGCACAGCAATATTAGCTTGGTTTACACCAAGTATGGTTACAGGTTATCGGTTTTGGGGGGGCCTATCGCTTTACATGGTTTGGTGCACTTTCCCAACACGACTGGAGCCTCCCTTACTAAAGTAGTCTACGCTTATTTTGACGGTATCTCATATACTTTAAAGGGGTTCCCCAAGAGAAAAATGCATTTGTTTAATCGTTTAATCATTTTGTGATGATGTTTCACTTCTTCTTGAGGATTTGTAATATTTGCACTATATTTACCAATCCCAGTGGGTGACACTCGCACACCAACTCATGATACCAAAATTGGTTATCAAAGGAAAAAATCTAGACAAAACCATCATTTGATGCTACATTGGATGGTAAAAACCATGGTTTCCTGTGATTTTTCCCCGAAATCAAGACCAAATAAAGTAAAATCCATGCCGCCTAAGGTACTGAGATGTGACTCTTGATCCTACCGCTCGACGGCCGTGGGTGAGAAACACATGCAAGCCATGGGCCAAAACCCTGTGACTTTCCGTATGAAAGTTTCATAAATCATCCAAGTCAACCAAGTCATTGCTATCTTTTTCTTAGCGGAGAACCACAAAACCTCGGAAACCACCATGGGGAACCCACACCCACAAGATATGGCTATGGTCTCACATCCTTGGCCTTTGCGTTGCCAACATGGGACCATACAAAAAATGTGACGCCCAAGTTTACAGCATGCTGACAGAAAAACGTGGACGGCACGGAAATTGTGGTGATAACGCAATGGCAATTGAAATCCCTATGAACGGTGATCGCTAGATGACTTATGATGCCTTGAATTCCTCGAAAAGTTAGGCTCATTCCCTGCTCAAGTCCTTCAGCAGGGCACGCGCTTGCTTCTCTGTTCCACCGATGGTCTGTAGAAATCTGATCCAGCCTACAGCTGAGCTGAGGATGGCAGAAACATCTACAAATGTCCAATTTTTGCCATGAGGCCAAGGAACAGCATCCAGCATAGATCTGATGGATTCTTGCGGTGAATCACATGGTGAATCACATATGATGTATCAAATACATCATGCATGGCATGGTGGGATGGGTCAAATCCTACACCTTGCGATGGCACCGCCGCAGATTGCTTTGGAAATTTGGGATCCCGTAATTTCTAGTCACTTCTAGTCATTTGGGTGACCACTTCTCATGGCTAATGACAGTTTTCCTTCTTGGCCATAACTTGAAGGTTTACTGTACCCCACTTTCGAACCATTTGAAAGCAATGATCGACCATGAAATTTCGGGGGTCCCCGCTTTTCAGACAAACCCAAATATCAATCACCAAAATCTCAGAAATTGAGCTGACCAGTCTCAGAAAAAACATCGGAAGCTGAACGTGACCAGACCCTGGGTCAAAATAGTGGAGCCCACAATGGAAAAGTTGGAACCCCAGCCCAGTTCCATTTACTTCATCATGTTGCCTATATATTTGATTGCTTGCATTTTGGACGTGACTGATAAAATGACGAATCTTGAGGGGATTATTCTTAATTCACAATGGACATGTTTGAAACCAGCGACCATATAGGATTTGGTGGTTTGCCAAATTGTATAAGCTGGTAAGGATTATTTGATTCTACTGGATGATCTTAGCGTTTTTCCCGACAACAACCCAGAAAATGAAAACGCTTGAAACCACCACGCAACCCAAGTTTTGCGTGGAATTCCCCGGATTTTCTAGAGTTTTCCCAGCATTGTTGGGCAACTCCACGTTGCACATTGCCGAAACAGCCCGCCTTCCTTGGGCAGAACGCCTTTGCGTTCTGCCAGGGTCGAACACAAGATTTTCTCCACCGCGCAACGGCTGCAGTCCTGACAGATGGTGGAAGTTGGTTTCGGGTGGCTTCATTTTTGTGTATTCAAAAATGTCAAAGTCAACTGCAGCGGAAAAGTTCTTCTTTGAAATTGGGTTCCAGATAAGTCATCAGAATAATAATGAATAATAGCAATCACTGCGCAACCTGTTAGAAGCCGTTGGAACCTTGCAGCCTTCGACGTGGGTTGCTTCCGAGCGGCCATGCTTAGCAGGGGACAGCAGGGTCAACGGACCTGACAAGACGAGGCTAAAACGGGCCAGATTTCACTGGATCAAATGCTGATTGAATGGATATGCTTCATGTTTCACCAGTTTTCAAGGAACTGAAATTGTCGTCTCAAGAATATAGGGTGCCCATTCCAGCCCATGATTTCTCATCTTCCGAAGAAAGAGTGCTATAAAATGAAGAGAATCAAATTTCCCAGGCTCTCGCTGGCCTTCACGTATGCCACCGCATGCCCATGGCTGATGACATCAAGAACTGAAATGTTTGTTTGTAGAGCTTGTTGTCAGGGACGTGGGTGTATATTCTTACATCAAAGATACTGCAATATACCTCTTTTATATAATATATATATATATAATATGTGTGTACATACAATTACGATCAATTACGTTTATGTATGTTAATCATTGTTAATCAAATAGCTGGCCATCCCAAACGGAACAGGAAAGGATTGTGACTTCTAAAAGGCCTTTGTTCACACACTGATTTGCATAGCATCATAGCGTTTATCATTCAACCAAGTCAAAGCAGCAGTTTCAAGCGGAACATCATGGTCATTTATGTCTCACAAACTTCTCGCAGCCCGGGCCCTGTCTTTCTTCAAGACATCCCCGGAATAGTTGATGTTTGGGCAGTTTGAGCATAGGGAAGATGATGAACTTAAACCTCTTAAAGTGGAATTCCCAACGCTCCATCAAGGTCTTGCAAACATTTTGGAGAATCGTTCGGTGGGGTGTATTCCGAATACACATGCTATATTCAATCACAAGACGTGGTTCTTGAGGCAAAATTGCAATTGGCAAGCCACATGTGCCCGTGGAGTGTACAATGTTGACACCAACCTAGAAGCACATGTCTATGTGTTTTAATCTGAAACAAACATGTGAAATATGACTTCAAGAGTGCGGGTGTCAAAAAATGAACTTCAGCCTGCACTGGACCTCCACAGGTTCACACAGGTGATGTGCTCGGGGTTCCATGGCACTGAAATCCCCAAGTCTCCGGCTCCATGGCCGCGCAACGTTGCTTGGATGACTGCACCTGAAGTCAGCGTTCTGCCATGAAGAACTACTTCCCTGTGAAAACGCATAGAAGAAATGTTGACAAGTGTGCAGGGAATTTTCCGTATCGAGCGCAACTGTGGGAACATCGTCCTAAGGTCGCTTGTTCTTTACAGAAACTCGGGGGCCATTTTTGGCATCAGAAGTCATGATCTTACCAAGATGACCAAGTGCCAACGGACATCCAATGCTGACTTTCTAAATCTATTCTTCAAATAGTGGTCGACGTGTCGGGTTTTGCAGGAAATTGCGGGAATGAGCGGACTGAGGTGGACATTTTGCCAGTTTTGAGTAGCTGCCCCATCACCTTTCGGTGAGGAATTGAAACCCAAAGCTCTCTGTACAAGTCGACATTGAAATCATTGAAGAAACGATAAAACGTCATGAGCAGGTTGAAGTGCCATGAAGTGCCAACAGCACCTGAAAACTTGGCGGTTCAGGGAACAAGTTCTATCCGTTTCCACAGTTCGTCTGCTTCAGATTCCTTGCCCATCTCCTTTAAGAGGCGCACTAAACGCCCAATGGATCGAAGGGTGCTCGGATGCTGGGGTCCCAGAGTCCTTTCCTTCGCATCCAGAGCCCGTCTTTGCAACTCCTCCGCTTCAGGAAGGTGTCCCATGTTATCCAAGGCCAATGCCAGCTGACTGAGGGATTGCAAGGTCTCGGGGTGTTCCTTGCCCAGAGTCCTTTCCCTGGCATCCAAGGCCCTTCGGTGCAACTCCACGCCTTCGCTGAAGTTTCCCATGTCCGTCAAGGCAATCGCCACATTGGTCAGAGTGTGCAAAGTCCCTGGATGCAAAGGACCCAAATTCCTTTCTTTTCTGCTGAGGATCTGGCGGTACGAGTCAACAGCTTCACTGTACCTGCCTGCGCCGTGCAGGAGAACCGCCAGACCGTTACTGGAGTCCAGAGTGAGACCGTCTTCAGGACCGAACACCCTTTCAGAGGCATCTTTGACTCGCCTGTACATCTCCTCGGCCTGAGACTTGTTGCCCGTGGCATCCAGGACGGCGGCAAGGCTATATAAGGATCTCAAAGTCTTTTTGGCTTCTGGACCCCACCATTTCTCATTATACTTTAAGGCACGGCGCAGCAGCTGTTCAGCTTCGCAGTAATTGCCCATTTGACGAAAGATATCTGCCAAGAAATCGGCACTATCGGCAGCCTGGTGACTCCCATGGCCATATCTTGACTCACAAAATGCCAGCACCTTTTGCACCACGGGCAACGCCTCCCGACCCAAACCCCGCATATAGAGCACGGCGCCTAGGCGCCACTGGGCAAGCCAGTCTGTCGTCACACTGGCGCGGGTACGCAAGGTGTCCAGTAATCGTGCACGTGCATGGTGGACCTAGGCTTGCCGGGAATGAAACCGTATGCAAGAACTGGAAATGAATGGACATCCTACAATGACACGGATCTCCTATCTTGCTTCTTGGCCAGTTGCTTTCAGGTCAGGATAATGATGTGTGATGTCATATGTGTTCCTTTTGTTTTCGCTACAGCAATGTATTCATGACGTATTCACGTTGTAATTTGTAATCATTATATTTCATGATGTAGTCATGGTGTATGTATTTGTTGTGTGTTCGTGGTGTATTTGTCATGTATTCCTGCATGCCTGTGCTCCATATGGAAAGATTCAAGGCAATGAATTGGGGAAACTGTCTTATCTTTGCCGGAGAGTGCATACAAATGGACATGTAAACTGGGCAGCCGATCACATTGCCACATGTTCGCACAGTAAACTGATCATTTTGTTCTTGTTTCACCACCTCTACATCTTGCCCGTTGTGGGATATCATGGAATCACTTTAACAAAAGATCTCTGCCTCACTTTATGGTATGCTTTTCCATTTCATCCTCTTCTGGGCAGGCAGCAAGATCGTAGAGCGAAGGGACTGGCTCCTACTAAAAGTAATTCAACTTGTCGGGTTATTGTACTGTCCAGTCTGCAGTTGTGGTACATGCAACGACTTAGACAGCATGTCTTTCTGTCTCAAAAGACATAACTTGCCTGCGAAACAGCGTGTGCCCCACCAGACCTTGTCTCTATACCGATGCCAGACAACATGTCACAAGACATATCAGATATATCAGATGAACGTGTCAGAATGAATGTCAGACAAGAAGTCAAATGTCAAAATATGGCCAGGAGACATGTTAGCAGACATGTCAGAAGAAAATGTCAGACACACGTGACAAAATAATATGTTTAAACTCTAAACATATTGTCACATCAAATGATATGTCAGAATAATCTATGTATGCTGATGAGATGTCCATGTCTACTGTGAGGATCACACAAGGCAAGGAACTCGAACATCTATAATTATATATATATATGTATGTGTAGTCGGAGAAACATCGAAAGCGCGCCTTTTTCGCACGCACCCAAGGCCCGAAGTTCGAGCCACCACTCCAAAGTCAGAACACATCTGACATGTTAGGCAAAGTCAGAGCACATCTGACATGTTATGTCCAAATGGTTTCAACCGGATTGCATAGGGCTGGAATTCACACCGGCCAAACTCTCTTCGGTTGAAACCAGAACCAAAAGAGCATCTTGCTCTTCTCTAAAACCAATTTCGCTCAAGGACCATGTACCAGTTTTCATCACTTTTCGGAGGAAATTACTACCCATCTTTTTAGTCAAACTGTCAGAAATCATTCGGGTTCCTTCTATCCATCTGACTTGACCCTTGGTTTGAGAAAAATCCCTTTTGAGGATCGTCACATCGATCGCTGTCCTCTTGTCCTCGATGTGGGCACTGGTGTTGCAGCATTTGTTGATCGTGTCGTAGAGGGACTTCGAGTCTGTGACTGCGATGCAAGGAATTTCACCGATTCGCGTCTCCCAATTGTCCAAACGTAGATCTTGTCCATGAATCTCCTGGATGAGAAATCGCAGCCAATGAAGTGCACCAATTCCTTGAAGCATTGCCTGACACTCTGCTGAAAGAGTGTTTACAGTGCATCTTTTTATTCGAAAACTCTTCCAGTTCACGATCGATATGGGATATGATTTCTCCTCGGTTTCCATTCTGGAGTCATAGAAGAACGTGATGAAACCACCCTGGCTGGATAGTCGGCCGTGCTGTAAGAACTTGTCCTTGACAACTTCCGGCTTCGAGTCATTCTTTTTGAAGAAGATGGTCTGACCACACCATGTTTCATCTTTTCCTTGTCGATTGCTATCCTTGGTATTCCATTGGTCGCGGAGCTCTTCTCCATCCATGATAGTAACTCGTTCTCCTCCAAGCTCATAGCAGTTAGGCCCTTGGGGTGCTCCAGCGGGGTGAAATAGGAGTCGTCTGGGTTGGCGGTGATGTCGAATCCAGTACTTGTCTTTCTCCTCCCAAAAATCTTGCGTCTCCTGGTCGTTCTCCGGTCTCACATTCCCCCATGAAGCATCGGATACTGTGCCCACTCGAAGGTACTTCAGCGGAATGGGCTGGATCACTATTCCCAGCTGTTCATGCTTTACCGCCTCCTTGGCAAGTACATTGGCCTCGACCATGTCTTGGACGAAAGGTGTAGGCATCGATTGCTGAAGGATAGCCACTCTGCCGGCTATATCAGGCCGCGTCTCTTTAGCCAGCCAGGCTAAACTGCCTAAAAGGCCTCGTAACTGGGTGATCTCTGCCGGAGTACAAAAACTGTATCTTTCACGTTTCCTCTTTTTCTCGATCGGAATTGGTTCTACCTTCTGGGCAAAGAGTGGTTGGTGAACTAGGAAACTCCCATCCGTCTTGCACTTGATCTCCTTGCCCACGAATCGGCCATCGCCCGATGTGAATTTTCCCAGCTTGTAGTTCTTGTTCAACCACTCCATCTTGCGCCAGTGTGTCTCATCCCCTCCATGGAGGAGGTCATCAGTTGCCACGCTGATGATACCCTGTAACTTCTTCTCCTTCTTGTCCCAGAGGTAGAATAGACATGGATCACCAGCGCTCTGGTTGTATCCCAGGGTCTCGATCAGTATCCTTTTCAGGTGTTGGTACCAGGCGAAAGGTCCATCCAAGAGGCCGTAGCAGGTTTTCAGCAACCTTAGTAGTTGACGATCTTGGTATCCAGGAAGAGGGCATTCTGCAGGTTGAGACGCATAGATCTCCCTCTGGAGTTTGTCGCCGCTGTGGAAGGCCTGAGTGAAGTCTAAGTAGCCAGGTTTCCAAAGGTGGCTACATATGATCTGAAGGGTGCAGAGGACCGTGTCTCTTCCACATTGCGGAGTGGTTGTTTCCAAATTCTCAGAGTCTGTTTCGCTGAAGCCCTTCATCACATGCCGAGCCTTTGCCTTGGTGCTGTTCTCTCCCTCATTCTTGAGGAGTAGCCCATCTGCCTTGGCTTGTTCCACATCATCAAGTTCTATTGGTTTCTCAGTGAAGACAAAGCGGGATTTCACAATCTTCTCGGGTTCTTCTCTACGTATCCTTTCGGACTCCTCGGGTGAAAGGACTTCGTAAGCTCCGGTTTGAAGATTGTTTCTAATCTCCTTGTTGATGGCATTGATGAAGGGTCCACGTTGTCGTTGGTCTAAAGATCTGAAACTGACCTCCTTTTTCGACTTGGTCATCAGGGCCTTCTCGATCTGGTTCAGGTAGAGCTCGATGAACTCGGTTCTCATTCTTTTGCTTTCTCTCTCATCCCCGACTTCTCCCTCTCCACTCGGATCTGGTTCTTGATCATCGCGTTGTCGAACTTCTCCCCGGGGTAGCTCCTCAACCGTTGCCTCGCCTTCAGGAACGATGTCGGGTTCAATGGCCTGGTCCTCCGCAGGGATGTTGTGCTCCTCCACCTCTGGTTGTGGTTCCTCCAGTCGTTGTCTCTTCGAACTGCTCGCTGGAATTCTGATCTCTCCCATGCTCTCCCGTGTCGGTTTAACCTCGAACTCTGTTCGTCCGGTCCATGCTACTCTTTCAGGTTCAGACCTTTCTCGGACCAACCAATCATCCACTTTTGAAAATCTTTCTCCAGTCGTCACAAGATTTCCTTCTGTCCGTCGTTGACCATAGATTCTATGAAGTGGTACTGGACATCCGTCAGGAGCTTCCGTGGGTGAAAAGAGATTTCTTCGTGGTTGGTAGTGCCATCGCACAAGCTTCTTCTGCTCCTCATCGATCACCCACTCATCATTCCGTTCATCTCCTTGAAAAACTATATTCTGTTGATCCCTCTTTCCGGTGAGCCGGAATTTCGGGATGCCAGACACCGTACTAGATTGACGTCCATCTTCTTCTCCTGCTGGTTCGTCTTCCAATGGGATCGGCTCATTGGTGAGGTCGATGTAACCTTGTCGCGGGATAGTGTCGAGCTCCTTTTTGGTCTCGGTGATGTCGTCGATCCATTTGCTCAGAGTGAATTGTTCCTCTTCGCTGGCAAGTCGAAGATGTTCAGGAGCAGCCTTGACGATGTATCCCCTGTAGTTCACCCAAATGGTGTTTGGTGGTGACGTAAGTATAACTCTGCAGGGCCCTCGCCAGTATTCAGGTGCATTCTTCTTAGCTCCTTCCATCCCCTTTCTCCAAAAGTACACTGTTTGGCCGACCTCATAGTCAATACGTTGACGGGGTCCAGCGTGAAGAGCATTTTTGAGTGCCTGGCTACAATCAGCCTCGTGAAAAGCCCGTGCAGCTGCCAACCTCATCTCTGCCGCCTTTTGTACTTGAAGATCTCCGGCTCGTAGACTCATCGTGGCCAAGTCATTAGCCCCACCAGAAAGAGCTCCTCCAGGAATTCGTGGTGAGTAGCCAAGTACCCTCTGGATAGGGCTATATCCGGACTTATTCATCAGTCGGTTGCATGTCATGTTGGCCACATCGACCAATTGTCGCCACTCCTCTTCGTCCTGGCAAGCATATTGTTGCATCGTCCGACTGAACACCTCTTTGAAATTCCTGCCAGCTCGCTCTGTAATCCCTCTTTGAGTCGGCATCTCCAAACTGCTGGGTTCCACTATCGTTGATTCTTGTTCGGCTCCTAGTTCAAATGATCCAAGAAATTCTCGTCCCAGATCCACGTAGAGTTTGGTAGGCGGTCCGAAGATCTTGACCCACTGGAGATATGCCCTCCTGGTTTCGTAGGCAGTGTGTCTCTTAAGAGGGATAATCATCTGGAAGCGGGAGGCCCAATCCACTATGTTCAGGGCTGGCCTTCTCTTCCGCTCAAAGTCCGGAATGTACACGGTGTCGATGCCCACAATCTCGTTCACGTGTAGTTGTCGTGGCGGTGCTGCTCTTCGAGGCGGATGTAGGGCAGCATGTTGGTCACAGACTGAGCATCGTAGTCCTTTGGCGATCTTGATAGCTTCTGGAGAGGCATTGGCGCTCTTCAGGATTCTGGCCAGCCTATCGTTGCCAGGATGACCAAGCCCTTCATGTGCTCGACGCACCAATTGTTGGAGAGAAAAGGGTCTCTCCCGGGGCAGTCTCGGTCTTCGGGATTCCGGTCCTTCTTCTTCTTCCCCATTCTCTTGAACTTCATCTCGACCTTCCGTCTCCGCATCCTCAATCTCATAGATCTCGGCCGGGACCTGGTTATTCGCTAAGACCATGTCATTCTCCCTCACGGTGATCTTTGCCGGAATCGCATCGGTCCCGATGATGTTGACATTTTTGAGCATCTCGGCATCCACGTCGTGGTAGATCTCGTCCATGAAGTAGAGGTGTTGTTGTAGGTCTCGTCGTAGATCTTCCCAGCCAACCATGTTGATCTCCTCCGTCTTGACATGTCGTCGATAACCTCGCAGGATAGCATCTACCAGAGGTCGAGGGTACACCTGAGCTTGTTTGGCTCGATTACCTGTTTGGTTGCTGCCGATGACTTGTTCATGTTGATGAGATCGATCGCATCTTTGATCCAGTTCAGTCGCGATCTCTGGTGAAGTCGTGATGAAGCCAGTGGGCTTCTTGTGAAGGTTGCCCGACGTCGACCTCAAATCAAACATGCACTGATCGCATGCTACCAGGATCACGCGGTCATCCGCCATGAGCTGCTGCAGTTCATTTTCAAGCCAGGCAGTTGAGGTGAGGGGATGCTCGAGCACAAACTGACCTCCATACGACATGACTTTTTCAGCCACCTTGGCGGAAAACCTAAGAAGCTTCCTGGCAAATCGAAGCCTCTTCAAAAAGATCTGATACTTCCTGTGTTTGTTCAGGTTTTGCAAAGGTGTGAACAAGGTACAAGGTGGAGAGATTACAACGAGTCCAGGTCTCATAAAATCCAAGTATTGAACAACCTCAGCCTGCATATCAGCCTTTAAGAGATCATGTCCCAAGGTCAAATCAAACGCCTGTCCTGGATGCAGTTGAAATCTCTTGGCCCGATCCCCGAAACGATTAGGATTATAGACTTCAGCAACCGTTCTGAGTTGTTTAGGGTTTTGTCCCAACACACCTGCAAACTTGTGAGCCGCTTTCTGGTTTTTAATCCGATGCGGATCTGTCGGATCCATGACTTCCCTCTCAAGCCTCTGCCAGCCGATGTCGGTAATTTGACTTGGCTCTGTACTAACCAGGCTCATAAGTTCTGTCCAAATCTGTTCAGCGGTTCCAAGGGCCGTTTTGGCCTGGTGTACAATCCGCTTAACCCGCCTGGCTCTTCTACCGTTCACAGGCTTGATGAGGGACTGAATTTCATCAGGCTCGATGCCTAAGTCTCGGATTCCGAATCCATTTGTCGCCTTTCCTTCTGCCACTTCCGAAACTCCTGGAACTCCTTGTATTCGTCCTTCTCCTTCTTGTTCATCTTGGAGTCCTTGGTCTGGGAACTGTTGCTCTCTGATTCGGTGTCGCGAGGCCCCTTCTTCAGAATCTTGCCGCAGTCCTTGCACTTCTCCTGAATGGTCGTTCCCGTACTTCCCTGTCGTGTCACATTCTTGTGACGGCACTTGGTCGTCATAGTCCGGGGACTGGCCGTTGAGGTAGCTCCGGGTGCCGACGGTGAAGACCTGGTCCCCCTCGGCAGTGGTGATGTCGCCGGCATTGATGGAGTCCCGGGATTCCCCATGGAATCCTGTGGTAGCCAGGTCGGCTGGGTCCATCCGAAGAAATTGCATTGGTGTCCCCGGGCTCGGGGACAACGCCAGAATGCCCTGCCGAAGTTGGGACCCATCTTGCGGGTCATCCACAAGCGGGCTTCTTCCTGGTGGTGGCAGTTTGGTGGTCGCCCCATCAACTCCAGGTCCAGTTCGGTGAGGGTTGATCTCATGTCGGCCATCTGGGATTCGGTATAACTCGGGGCCGGTGAAGTCGGTGTCACCGAGCTGTACCTCTGGGAGATGTTGGATCGGATCTCGTCCTCCTCGTCCTCTTCCGCAATCAGTTGGAAACTGCCCAGGCTCTCGACGTCTGGTGTCCTCCGTGTTGGGTATGCCGTGGTGGGCCAGGCCGAGAAGGGCTTCTGCCGATTCTCCTTGAGGGGCATCAGAAGCTTCATGGCCATCTCGGTCACGTTCGCCATCACCATGAGGAGCTTCAGCACCAGGCGACGCCAAGCCACCAGGGGCTCCACTGCCTGATCCGCCGCCTGTCGAGGCCGCTTGGTCACACCTCGGGACTCCATGGCCAGTATCCAAGGTAGGCGCGGAAGTCGCGGTGGAAGATCTCGAGCCGGAATCTCGCTCGAAGACAGTAGTTGTCCTGAGAAGTTCAAACTCCTTACAGTTTTCTTGGAAGGCATCTTGTGCCAGTTTCACAGCTTCCAAATTCTTTCCTGAAAATTCACTAAGAGGAACCCTAAGAGCACCGGTGGGACCTATGTGACACTTGACAGCAAACCCAAAACGTTTGAAATAGATCCTAAGACCTTGTTTGGGGTCCAGATGAATAACCGCCTTACAGTGAAGTAAAAAGGGGAGTGAAATCAAAAATGGTGCCTGTTGTGACTCCTTGTTGTCAAAGACTGCAGGTCGCAAAAGGCTTCCCTTAGTACCCAAACTAGTAGGGATCACAGCCACGAACTTGGTGGTGGAAGTTCCGTGAACAGATCTGAAACGATGTTCTTGTGGGACAAGATTGGTTCGAAGTCCATCAGGCAATGCAGCATCTAGACGTTTCAAAGTTTCCAAACCAATTGCCATGCGTTGACATCCCGTGTCAATTGTTGCACAAAGGTCGTCAGATGAGATATCAGAACCCTCAGATTTCTTTTCAGAACTCCAATAGATATCATGTTCAAATTTCCCCCGATCAAAATTAGAACCACAATCATCAAAAACACCGGGACCCACAAAATCACCACTACCCACAGAACAAACTCCATTCCCATGGTCCTTATAATCGCGCACAAAATTGGAAGATCCAGCCTGTCGGCCGTCCGAAAAATTTCTTCCATGCTGGTTCAGGCCAAAATGGCATTCATGACTACTCGAGTTGTCAGGATTTCCCGACATGATAGATTCGGTGGCCCCCTTCAGATTCTCACTCAGTACTTCTCGTCCAGGATGTAGAGCTTGTCCGGGATCTTCAAGCAGACCACAGAAGAGACCCTCCTCTGAGTCAGAGATCGTCTTCTTCTCGATGTAGTTGACATCCTTCGGCTTGTTGTTGTTGGATGTTCCCTGATTTTTGGGGCATTCAGGGTCACGGTGCCAGTGCCCCACTTGATTGCACTTGGCACATCTAGATTTCGCCTTTGCCTCACTCAGAGACATCCTGTAGTAGCCTCCCTTCACGTATCCAGCGGTTGACAAACCGCTTCCATTGCCGCGGCCTCCAGAGCCCTTGTCTTTCCATTGTCCATACCCTCGGGCGAGGGCTTTCGCCTTCTTCGTCTTCAAGCTCTGCATGAAGGTCTTCTTCTTGTGAGCGATCATCGTGCTCAGCAGCTCCTTGGCCTCGTGCTCCTCCATCACCTCTCCATCGTCAAAAAGGTCGCTCTCGGCAATCTCGGATTGTCCATCTTCTCCTGGATGTAGTTCCCGGTACAGCTCCTCCATGGCCAACAACTCATCGTCGTCGTAGTCCTCATCATCTGGAGCCATGCTGTAAACGGAGTTGGTCTTGGCACCACTGGATCGGGATTTTTCAGCCCCGACCTCCTTTGCCAACAACTTCATTTCGTGTTTTCTGCACCAGCTCTTCACGTCCTTGACCTCGATAGCACCCTGTGTGAAAGCCAGCATGGCCTTGATGTCTGCCTCTGAAAGACTCAAGGCGTTTATCAGCAGGAACCCAAGGTACTTCTCGGGCAACACCACGTTGTGCTCCTTGATCTTTCGAACAGCATCATCCCACCTGGCAAAGAAAGCTCGGCAAGGTTCATCTCGAGCTCTCTTCAGGTGGTAGGTCAACTTCGACAAGGCCGCCAGAAGTTCTTCTTCCCGGTCTTCTCCAAATAGTTCTGGAGTGTCCATGAGGTCTAGGATCTTCTGGCCGTTGCTCTCGTTGTTGAGCCAAGCTTTGTCTTTGGCCAGGTGTTTCAAAGACTGAAACGGTTGGCCACTCAACCTCTGAAGTATCATCGGGCCTTGGGTCTTTGGCTTCGACCTGGTCGTAGCCAGCCATAGTCTGGCTTTGATCAGCCAGTCTTGAAAACTCATTGAGCTTCCGTCCCATTCTGGTGGAGGTGGTCCATTTCCTGAACCTCTATGTCTGTCGCCCGAGCTGAGGGCTTCATCACTGTCATGCTCTCTATCAGCACGGCGTGAACTCCGCCGCGGACGTTCTTGGTCTCCACGACGTCGATCGGCACGTTGCCGCATCCACTCACGAAACTCACCACTGTCAAAACCATCGTCACCTGGGGATGACGGATTGTCACGTTCAGGTTCAGGTACTTCTGCAACCTCTCCATCCAACGAACCATGAGACGAGGGCAAAGTTGCCATGACAAAAGGCTACCCTTGGAGCGTTTTGCTCCGCTACCACTGTAGTCGGAGAAACATCGAAAGCGCGCCTTTTTCGCACGCACCCAAGGCCCGAAGTTCGAGCCACCACTCCAAAGTCAGAACACATCTGACATGTTAGGCAAAGTCAGAGCACATCTGACATGTTATGTCCAAATGGTTTCAACCGGATTGCATAGGGCTGGAATTCACAGTATGATATATATGATACAGTAGAATGTCCGACCTGCTTGACATCCAAGCCGCGCCATCTTCACCAGAGACTCGGAGCACAACGCACCAGCGGGGAGGCATGCCAGGCTCATTCAGAAGTTTGTCCGCAAGGTTCCTGCCCGGTTCCTTCCCCGCAGCCTCCATTTCTGGTGTCGCTTTCTTGGAGACATCGAAGGCATTGCATGCATCGATCAGAATTGGGACGCAGAATGCGGCCCTCTTGGGGTACTCGCTCTGAACATAAGCCGGACCCCTTTCTGGATCCTCGCGGTCCCGCCGCATCATGTTACGGAAATTGTTGTCCAGCAACTGCTCCCGGTTTTGCCACTGGTCAGGAGGCAACGGCACAGTGTAGATCCCTTTGCCCCACCAAGCATTAGCATTGGGCCCATCTGTCTTCAATGATGCCCAAACCTCTGCTGCTTCTTTGGCTGGGTGAGTGATGTTTCGGAAGGCAATTTCACTGGTATAATGAAAGTAGACCTCCCCACCATGACCCGAGGTGAGGTCAATGGCATCTTGCCAAACTTGGATCCCTGTGGGTCTATGGAACCAGGTCCACATATCAGCATCCCTACGCAGCTCGTAGTCAACATGCCAGAATTCTCCTCCCTCGCGGTAGTGATTCTCAAAGTAGTCCCGCAAATTGCTTGTCCTGAGATGAACTCAAGCGTGCCGTATGCAAATGGAAATTTGTTTTTGGGTTTTTTTATGTGCTGGGATCTGCGATCACAGTGTCGTGATGGCATTTCAATCTATTTGAAATTTCATTCTTGGATTTTTGGGCCCTTGGGTTGGAAACCAATGCTATCAAATGTGTGCGGGTCCTGATGTTTCCTGTAGATATTCCTAACCCTTTGGACTGTGTCGGTCAGAACACACTTTGGTGTTAGTTCGCGGGGCTGGCGGTGAACTACTGACTCAATGAACCCATGCATGCACGATTTAGTGAGTCGAGGAATTAGTGAATCAATGAATCACTGATTTCAATGAACCAATGAATCAACCTGCTGTTACGCAGGCACCGTGAACTCCTCACTTCACGCCTTGTTTTCCGTCTCGGACTGGCGATCTGTTTGAGCTAAAAAAGCAGCTATATGGATCGGCTTATGTTTCAGCCTGAAATTGGAAATGAATGCACAGGTGAAAAATTGCATGTTTCATTGATGCACAAATGGAAAATGAAGGAATGGAAATCTGCACTCCTCCTTTGGAGAGACGTCAGGCCCTCCAAAATTTCAAGAACTCTCAGACTCAAGCTGCTTTTCTGTCTAGTTGGTTTGGCCTGCGTCGAGGTCCTGACAAGCTTGGCACGCTCTGATGGCTCTTTGAGAATGACGGCGTGGACATCTGTCATCCACATGATATGATCCTCCCCAATGATCAACCCACAAAGGAACTCCAGGAGGGGGTCTTCCACGAGTCTGCAGAGAAATCGCTCTGCACATCCAGCACCATCCTGACTCCCTATGTGATCCAGTTTGAGGAGATGACAAATAGTGGCAGTCAGATCGAAAATGATAAACACCGCCAAATCTCGTGGTCAACACCTGAAAAAGGGGCTGACTGTCTTCATCACTTCGTTCATAATTGTAAAACCTGTCGGGATCTCGTTGGGCTTCATCATATAGAATCGCTTCTTCTTCAGCAATTCTGAGCAACTCGCCTTCGATGTCCACTTCGGGGATGTGTCGTTCATCCAGTGGACGATATGGACGCTCCTCAGAAGATTCGCTGGATGGGTCTTCAAACCTTGACGGCGACTGGGGCAGTGTCGCTCCCTGCCCTTCAGTGCTTGGTGGAGGTCGCCGGGGAGATAGTTGATCTCCCCTTACCATGCCCACCGCACTAGTGCTTGGTGGAGGTCGCCGGGGAGATGTTTGATCTCCCCTTACCATGCCCACCGCACTAGGTGGGAGGCGTACGGGTTGTTGCCACTCCTCCGCAACCCCCCGGCTCTCACCACCTTTTCCTTTTCCTTTTTTTTTCTGCAACAAGGCCTTGATTGGCCGATCCAGCCTGACTTCGCACTCTGGTTCTCAGCCTCTCTGTCCAAGCCTTCCACAAGCATTGAATCGCCAACGTAGCCCCGATCACCATCACGGTGAATACGGCCATCATCATGTTGAATTCCATCATTCCATCTTGATCTGATTCCTCCTCTTCTTCTCCTTTCGCTACTGACAAAACTGCTGCAAGTGTCAGCAGCTTCAAAGCCACAGCTGCCTTCTCAAGGTCAGCTCCAGCTCCTTCTCTCAACCTCAAAGCCACAGCTGCCTTCTCAAGGTCAGCTCCAGCTCCCTCTCTCAACCTTGAAGCCACAGCTGCCTTCTCAAGGTCAGCTCCAGCTCCCTCTCTCAACCTTGGGACGCTCTCGTCCACGTTCTTCTCTTCTTCCTCCTTTTCAGTGCTTGGAACTTCAAACATGTTCATTTCTTCTCTCAAAACCTTGATCCGCTCTGACGACAGAGGCTTCGTGCCGATATCCGCCGTCATCTTGTTTCCTGGTTGATGTTGAATCGACCAATTCCCTTGGTTGATCGACTGTCTCGCAGCTGCTGCTCGAAGACGGAGATGTCTGGTTCTCCATGATCCGCCATCTGAAGAGAGAATTGAAAGGGCAGCTTGAGAGTCTGTCCATGATTTTCGGTGGAGCTCTCCATAAATCTCATCAGCTATCGCTCCTATTGACTCCCCAGCTACCATGCTCTCCATAATTTCCATCATCTCTGCCTCTGCCGTCGACAGGGTGATGAAACTCTGTCTTCCGCTCCTCCAAAAAACCAAACATCCAGCAACCTTCACCAAAAAGGCTCCATGGCTCACCTCACCTTCTGGTGCAAAACTGGCGTCTGAAAAAGCCTCAATCGTGACCGGATCTTGACCTGCTGCATCAAAACGCAGGCCCAACTTCCATGTCTTCTTGAGGTATCCTTTGATCTGTTGGTAGATTTGAAGAACCTTTTGAGGGGCCTTTGTGACATTGGACCCCATCCTCGAAACTGCATACATCAAATCAGCTCTGGTGCGCGTCACAAGCCACAGCATCTCTCCCGTGGCCTTCTGTGCAGCCTTGATCAAGTCGGGGGTCTTTTTCTCCTCCTCTGCAAACTGACTCTGATCCTTGGTGATGGGGATCTTTCGCTCCAAAACTTCATCCTCATCTTGGGCTAAGAGCTCCTTGATGTAGGACTGCTGGCCGATGTACCAAATTTCACGGCCCTTCTCTTGGTCAAAAACCTTGGATATTTCCACCCCCAAGAACCTGATTGGTTTGACTCCCACCTGATCTGGTTCAGATGTGGTCCACAGCTTTCTGATGCTCGTCATGACCGCCTCAACGACATCATCACTTCCGGTCACAAAGATGTCGTCAACGTAGGTCATCAACAGCCCCTTCATCAATGGGATTGTCTCGGAATCCTGACCCTCCTCCTCAATGCGCCAGAGATTGGGTTCAGAGTCCAATGGGATCAGCCTCAATGTGAGATCTCGTTCTCCTTCTTGGACATGAACCTTCATGTGGTGAAGGCCCTCATCGCGCCAGTCGCCCCAAAGCCGTGGGGATCTGCGGAGCCCATAGACAGCTCGCTTCGGCAGGTAGTATGTGCCTGCCTTCATGTATCGTTTCTCCAAAAGCAGCGGCGGAGGTTTCACCAGCAACAAACTGGGCTGGTCTTGTGGATCCATACTGGCATTCAAAAAGGCAGTCTTGATGTCAACGGTCCCGGCCGCACACTGATGTTTTGAGGCCGTGACCACCAAAAGTCGTAGTGCCAGAGCTAAAGGTGTTCTCACCTTCTTTCACCTGTTCAAAATTGCCGCAAATGACCCATCGAATCTTGTTGCGGCCACCTTTCTTTCCAGGCTTTTTCGTGCACACCAACTTGGACGGCAAAAACTCAACCTGCATGCCTTTCTCTTCAGCCTCCTTGAGAAGGGCCTCCAGCTTTTCACCACTCACTTCCTCCATCGCCTCTTTTTCTTCAAGAAGTGAACTCACCTCTGCATCTATAGCAGGAAGCCATTCCTGCCACTTCTTGGACACTTCCTGCAGTGAAATGATCTTGGTCTGCAAGATCTCGTCGTCCTCATTGACTTCCTGTGAGTTCAGGATCTTCTTGAGAGACGCCAAGATTTCTATCTCTTCTGTGATCAACTCTTGATCATCTTCCAGCATCATTTTCATCTCCTCCTCCACTACCTTTGTAAACTGCATCCGCATCTTTGCGACTTTGGCCGCTTCCTCCTCTTCATCATTCTCAGGTTCTTCCATCTGAAGCCTTCTAACCGTGGTCTTTCCTCTCAATCTCCTCCTCTTTGTCAGCGCATCCAAAACTTCTCGCTCTACTGCAAGCCAGACACCTTCATCTGGTCGTTCCAAAGCTTTTCTCATGAAACACCGTGTGACTCGTGGTGCCTCATCTCCAGCCTTGATCCAGTGTCCATTCTCCTCTGGCGCTGGACCCAAATATTTTGAAACCTCAACTGTTGGCTCAAACGCCTGCTTCTTCCATCGTCTCCTCCTCACCAAAACATCTTGCAGAAACAATGGGAAGTCAGGAACCTTGTCCAGCCTTTGGCATCTGTAAACCTCATTCAAATATCGCAATGCCCAGGGCCACCATTGCGACCCAACTCCAGCATGCATCAGGATCCTTCTGAGCTGGTTTTTCACTGACTTCACCGTGGCTTCAGCTCTTCCATTGGCTCTTGGATCGTCTCCAGACGTTCTCGTGAGAAGGATGCCTCTCGCCTTCATCCATGTCTCAAAGCTTCCAAGGAATTCATGGCCTCTGTCTGAGTGAATCCTTGATACTTGGTATCCATCCATTTTCAACTTGAGGATCATCTCCATAGCCGCCCTCGTCACCTCTTTGGCCTTTTTGGATCGCATGGGAAGTGCCATCTTGAAGACTCGCATCTCAAGCTCTTCTTTTGGATCCGGCTCTTCCGGACCTTCGACCTTTTCCTCCTCCTCTTGATCCTCAACTGGCTGTTCAGCATCAGCGGGTGGAGGTCGCCGAGGAGACAGTTGATCTCCTCTTACCATGCCCACCACGCTGGGCGGGAGGCGTTCGGGTTGTTGCCACTCCTCCGCAACCCCCCGGCACTCACCGCCATCATGCTGTTCCTCCTCCCTTTTTTCCTCTGCCAGCTCCTCAGCTTCCGCAGGTGGAGGTCGCCGGGGAGATGATTGATCTCCCCTTTGGGCGGGAGGCGTTCGGGTTGTTGCCACTCCTCCGCAACCCCCCGGCACTCACCGCCGTCATCCTGTAAAGCCTCGAGAGCTGGAGCTTCTTCTAACCCTCCTTCTTCCTCCTGTTGAGCTTCCATCTTTGTTGATCCTTTTGGCACCATATAGGTGTAAGAGCCAGCAAGAAAGTATCGGCACTTCCATCCTCCAACATCACTCGCAGGAAATAGAGGACCGCAAGTATCCAATGCCAAGACTCCTGCCTGTCGATGTTTGACTTTCCTGTGTGGGAAATTCTGTTGTGATGCCCTTTGGCAAACTGCACAGTCGCGTCGATAGGGCACATGCCCAAATGCTACATGTTCTTCAAACGTCAAGGCCTTCAACTAAGGTGTTTGTTTGAAAACCTCTTTGACTGTTGCGGCACCAACTGCATCCATCAACCCCGGAGCCCACCTCTCCAGCTGCTTGGAACTCTTGACCTCTTGATCACGTTGAAGTGGTCTTTCATAGTCTTCCATGCACAGGTCAAAGGTGGTGCCAAGGGTCGTTGGTTTTGGTGCTAATCCTCCAAGATTCCCTTGATTGAAGGTCACCTCATTGAGCTTGAACTCATCTCGGATCCCTTTCCATTCCTTGGTGTCCCAAAATGAGACTGCCTCTGGTTCATAGGCCTTTGGTGAAGCTGGCTGCTCAAGCACCAGATGTACAGGGTCAACTTTCATCTGCGCTCGTCTGGTGTACTCGGCAACCATGAACAAAAACAGCATGCGCCACATCAACACATCATCCTCTCACAACATCGCTTCTTCTTTTGAAGTGATCCAGGGTGCCCCAAATTCACCTCCATCCCAACACCTAATTGGCCTCGGAGCATCAGGCTGACCAGGTACTGGACGATGTCGCAAAACGCTTCGGCTCCTGCAGTTGGGGCCACCAATCACTGAAAGGATCTTTCCTTCCACTGCTGCCCTCAACAGCGCAGCATAAGGGCCATTCCCTTTCAAAAGGTCATGTGATGGCCCGTGCTTGATGTCAATCTCCAACAGTCGCTGGTGGGGCCCACCTTGGCCCTTGATTGATCTCTTCAGAGTATAGCCTTCTTCATCCCCTGAAAACAAGTGCAAAGCAAATCCTCCTTGTCTCAAAGTTCTGCGATGCCTTCGATTGACAGGAAGAAGGTTCCAGTCGGAAGGTTCGACCACCAGCTGACTTTTCAACCATTCAGGAAGCTGTGACAAAACTGGATGTACTGCAACCAAACGTTTCATCCACTCCATCTCCCCCTCAAAGCCCAAGCGACTGATCGAAACTCCTCCTTTTGCATCTTCTATCTCAAATCAACTCCAGCGCCAATTTCCTAGAAATTTGGGGACATCCTCCATGACTTTCAACCTTCAAAGGACCATGTCGTGGGTGGTGAACTTGCAGACCATCTTTTGACCAATTCACCTCGCATCCCAAAACCTGAATCAGCATGCCCATTGGAACTATTGGCTCTACTTCTTCATCATCCGTCACCATTGAGCCGGATGTCGTCATCTTCAGCTGAACACATCTCCCATCTGCTAAGGTGACCTCAACGCTTCTCATGTTGGTCTCGGCCTCCTCGCTCCTCAATGGTCGAAAAGGGTGTGTTGCACCACTATCAATGAGACCCTTCGTCAGGTCTCTTGTGATTCGGCCAAGCTTGAAAACCTTGAGAGAGTTCAGCTGAGCCTGCAATCTTGAAAGAACTTCACTTCGATTCTCCTCCTCCTTCACAGGGGCATTGGATAAAGTAGAAGTTGATGGTCCTGACTTGGCTGTCAGTGATCAGAGCATCTTGTTGGCTTCCTCAATAAGCCCTTTCATAGTTTCCGTTTCACTGCTTGGATCCTCAGCATTCTTGGATCCTTGGCCCAAGTCATTTTCAGCCTTCACCATCTTCTGCTTCGGTGGAGACTCACTCAAACTTTTCCTCGGACACTCTGGCGCCATGTGTTCTGTGGATCCGCATGTATAACATCTCCTCTTGCCATCCTTCTCACTGTGGGAAAAACGACACTCCTTTCCTTTCCGACAGCCTTCTGTTGTCAGAAAGAATCTGCACTTTGCCCGAGGCTTCTCAGTCTTTTCCTCCTCAGGACTTCGATCTTTTCCTTTACCTTTCCCTTTTGCTGCATCTTCTTTTTCTGTCTCTACGGACTTGAGCTTGATCTCGCCTTTTGGAGCTGGAGTCGTTGGCTTTTTCTCCATCTGCGAAATCTGCTCACATTCTGACAAAAGATGCATGGCAAACTGCGTCACGCTCTCCAGGGTCGGCACTGTGTCGATCCCCAGTCCGTGTCTGGCAAGTGACACTCTGAACTGGAGTTCTCGATTGGCTTCCAACACCTTTCTTGTCATCCTCAGCAACCCTCGTACCAGCAATGTCGGATCTGGCATCGTGGCTCCAATTTCAGTGGCTCTTTGACGCCATCGAAGCCACCGCCTCAATGCGGAGGGCGCCTCAATGCGGAGGGTGCCTCACTGACATTCGCTACTTCTGTTGGCTCCTCCAAATTCTTCAAGAGGTTCTGCTTCTCGGTAATCCCTCCAGGACAATAAGTCACATACAAATGTGTCACTATTGCAAAAACTGTGAGTTTTCTGCTCGAGACCAATTCTTCTCGAACTTGCTCTGGTATCGACTGGAGCATCATGGTGGCCACACGCCTCTCCAGCCTCTGCCACTTTTCCTGCATCAATGCCGCAGGTTGTTCACTTCCATGTTGAAGACGTTCCAATGGTGACAACAGCATGTGCGACTGATACCACTGTTCAGCCTCTGCCACCATCGTTTTCCACCACGTTTCTGCTGTAGCTGACAAGTCTGAAATCACCGGTGCGACAAGCAGCAGCCAGTCGCTCAACTGAAGTGGAGCTTGCGTCGAACTCCAAACTGGCAGCTGGGGAAGCTCATGCGTCCCTGACCTCACTACCTCCACCCCTCGGATGGTTCCACTTTCTTCTTTGTCTTCATGCAACTTTCGATGCATCTCTTTCATATTCTCCATCATCAACGACATGAATTCCATAGACTTCTCAGCAAACCCAGTTGCACCTTGAGCTGAATAAAGGTCTGGCTTTGGCAAAGAAGTGGGTCCTGGCAGCGGAGTCTTCCCAGACTCCTCGACGTTTCTTTGCCTTTCTTTTGGGGATCTCACAGCCTCCTTTTGGGCTTCTGGTGGTCTCGCAGCCTCCTGTGGGACTTCTGGTGGTCTTGCAGCCTCCTGTGGGGCTTCTGGTGGTCTCACAGCCTCCTTTGAGTCTTCAAACTGGTGACTTCCATTTGGAGTGGAAAAAGACAGCTCTACTTCTGGCTTGACAATCCCAGCCTCCAACATCTGGACCCTTTTCGTCAACTCTTCATTTCGATCTACTAACTCTTTCATGTAAGACCGGAGAGTTGCAAGCTCAGTGGATTCTCTGGTCATCCTAGCTTCTTCCTGCTCCAAAAAAGAAGGTCTCCTTGGAAAAAAACGTTCTTTGTGCGTCTTGATACAACCACGGTGCCCTACTGTGAAGGAGCTCCATCTGTTTCACTTGTTCTTCTGTGAACAATGGTTGAAAAACTTCTGGAGATCCTACTGGTTGACTGTGAGGAGTCTGAACAGCAGTCCAAACACCACTTTCTCTTCCTCCCCCTGTCTCACCAACTGAACGCCTGTTGGCCTCTTCTTTCCGAGGTCCTTCTATCGTCGCCGGAGTTCTCACAGTTCCTGGCTGACTATCACCTGGATTGGCTTGGCCAGGGGCGGAGGCAGTTGATCCTGGTCTGGCTGGGGTGATGGCAGCAGGTGAAGTCTTGGGGTGGTCTTGGCTAGCCCTATCGCTCCTACTTTCTATTTGCGCAGGCGACGACCTTTCTTTTGGGGCATCCTCTAACCTCAACCTTTCTTCCTTTGACTCTTGTCCTACTGTTTCCTCACCTTTGGCATCTTCCAGGGGCAACTCCTGACTTTCTTTTGCTTCCCTTTCAAGCCTTTCTTGCGCCTTTTTCATCTCTTCCATACCTTGTTGCAACTCCTGATTAGTTGCTCTCCTTCGTTGCATTTGCATGGCAAGCCCTTGGGCTCATAACCTGCTGTTACGCAGGCACCTTGAACTCCTCACTTCACGCCTTGTTTTCCGTCTCGGACTGGCGATCTGTTTGAGCTAAAAAAGCAGCTATATGGATCGGCTTATGTTTCAGCCTGAAATTGGAAATGAATGCACAGGTGAAAAATTGCATGTTTCATTGATGCACAAATGGAAAATGAAGGAATGGAAATCTGCACAACCAGCCAATGAACCAAAGGATCAGTGAATCCATGAATCAATGAACCAATGAATAGATGGCAGAATGAGGGGATTGATGGGTGAATGAATGGATGGATGGGCGAACTACTTTTGTTTGGTGAGCTGCTTCTTCACTGAGCGACCTCTTCGCTGAGGCACCTCTTTTCTTAGCTACTTCTTCTCTGAGCAGCCACTTATCTGGGCTACTTCTGCCTCCCAGCTAGCTCTTTGCAGCTTCTGCAACTCAATTCTTCTCTTCGCGCAGCTGTTCAATTCACGCGTTACCGAGCTGTTGCTCTCCTCTACTGCTCCCAGGCACGAACTGCTCTTGCTTATTGTTGACACAATGACAAGACTGCCCCTGGACATTCATCCGGAACTCGGAAGTTTTCGAACTAATTAAACTTCCTTGGGTCAAAAGCCACTGGTCCATCTGTGGTTCCCATGGGTCTGAAATTGCGACCAACACCCCCACGCTGCAGCTGAGTTGCTTTGTATTACCATTTCGCTTTGACAGTACCTGTCAGTGTACCCTACAAAGAGTCCGTAGCTGTATTTCATGATATCCGGGTAGTTTGAGATTCGTCCACCACAGAAAATATCAAGTTCTTTTAAACTTACATTGCATCCCTTGATGCTGACCTATCTTTTGGCTTGTGGCTAAGAAACGGGCTGGCCTGGACATCAGAAAATGATAGAAAACTTGTGATTTTGAGTCATTGCAGTACCCATGTGGCGTGCAGCTGCATGGCCCAAGGGCTCAAATGAGGAACAATCTTCCAACCCATGGCGGCTATGATGGGTGCGCCGCCAAAGGGACCCAGTGGCAGTCCACGTTTTTTGTCAAGTAATTATCACCAATTTAATTGCTACCTCCCACAGTAACGATGTACTATGTTAAATAGTATTACATACAGTATATACATATTTTAGCTCCACCTACTTGATCTAACAGAAGAAAACACAGGGCGCGACATGTCACATTGATGGTTTCTGACACCTAGTGCATCATGTTTCTAGAATGATTCGCCTCTGCCAGTTGCAATACTACGATTTGCTTTAGCTACAACTGGCTTCAAACCCCGTTCACCTGATAAACACCCCGGGTGGAAGGCACTGTAGCTGGAACCCAGTAGATAAACTATTTATATAATGTATCATATCATGTCATATTTGGTAGGTCCCTATCATGGCTTATCACTTTACCAAGAAGCGCCATCCGCGGCCCTCATCCAGACCGGCACGTCCCCTCCCAAAGGCAAGGCCTGTGAGGAAGTGGTTTCCCGAAAAATGAGGTCCAAGAAGTTTTCGACACCTGGGGCACTAGGGATGGACAGCGCGGCTCTTCATGCAGCACCCGTGTAACCACGACACGAGATATTGGAGTATACGACTTGGGAATTGGCACTCTTCGTCAGTGAAACCTTATTGAGACATACTTGGGAACCAACAAGTGACACTACATTGAACTGCTTCATGATATACTTCCAGCTGGCTGATATCCTCAGTGTCCATCGGTCCATGGCTACTCCGACACATTTCGAATCTCCGGGGCTCAGCCAAAGCCGAACCCAGCCCAATGGCCGTAAAAATCAATTGTTTACGCCCGACGCCTGGTACAAAAATATAAGTTATCGGTTTTGGAGCGGGCCCTATCGCTCTACAGTGTTTTGTTCAAATCAACACTAAATAATGCACAAAAATACAGTGGAATTGGCTTCGCGGATTCAGATCTCTAAACGCCGGGGATGGATTTAGGGGGCGCTCGCTGTCTTTGCGCTTGCAACCATGTTGGGGAGCTATCTAAGCACATTACTAGACTCTTTTCTAAGCAAGGAAATTTGTTGCAATCTCAACTCCGAACTAGAAAGACAGTAATTAATTAAGATCAATGGTTCCCAACGGTTATAAGATCACTAATTCTATGAAAACCAAAAATGGTCACCTCGGCCTTGTCCCTGTTTGAATAAGCCATGGCGTCAGAAAACGCTCAACAAAGAAGCGTTCGTAGCTATGAAGAAGTGCATTAGGCTTCCCAAGTCTCAATACAACCTGATGGCCTCGTGTTGAGAACCTGTTCACTTTTTTGTTGAGCCCTTCTTCTTGGGATCAAATGAGTCTATCCCTCGTCTGGGGCCCCTTTTTCAACAGGTTATCGCTAGGTTTTCGCGAAGGTTGTCGCTAAATTAGAACACTTTGATGATCAAGAAAGGAAAGGAAAGAGGAACATAGAACAAAAAGGGCAATTGAAAAAACAAAAGGAAAAAGGAAGGAAGGAACAAGAAAAGGAAACTAAGGAAGAAGCAGGGACAAATCAAACAATAAGGAAATAAAATGAAATAAATGGAATTCAGAATTGGATTCAAAACCAAATTTGATTTAGTTCAGAATTCAATTGATTTCAATTGCATTTAGCTTCTAAAGGAAAATAAAGGAAAAAGGAAGGAAAGAAAAAGAAAAGGAAACAAAGGAAAACGCAGTTCGAATTAAATTAAAGCATATAAAGGGAATTCAGAATTAGATTTCAAGCTATGATTTGCTTTAATTCAGAATTTGGTTGCATTCAATTTAGTTTAATTCTACTGCCTTGGGACCTGGGAAGAAAAAAACAAACTGCCTGCAGAAAGCAACGGTTCAATAACCTTGGACAACAAATGATATGGCAACTGCAAGAAACGTGGGCACTGCAGGTTGAATTTTCTTCATTGCATGAAGGCGCACAGCAATATTAGCTTGGTTTACACCAAGTATGGTTACAGGTTATCGGTTTTGGGGGGGGCCTATCGCTTTACATGGTTTGGTGCACTTTCCCAACACGACTGGAGCCTCCCTTACTAAAGTAGTCTACGCTTATTTTGACGGTATCTCATATACTTTAAAGGGGTTCCCCAAGAGAAAAATGCATTTGTTTAATCGTTTAACCATTTTGTGATGATGTTTCACTTCTTCTTGAGGATTTGTAATATTTGCACTATATTTACCAATCCCAGTGGGTGACACTCGCACACCAACTCATGATACCAAAATTGGTTATCAAAGGAAAAAATCTAGACAAAACCATCATTTGATGCTACATTGGATGGTAAAAACCATGGTTTCCTGTGATTTTTCCCCGAAATCAAGACCAAATAAAGTAAAATCTATGCCGCCTAAGGTACTGAGATGTGACTCTTGATCCTACCGCTCGACGGCCGTGGGTGAGAAACACATGCAAGCCATGGGCCAAAACCCTGTGACTTTCCGTATGAAAGTTTCATACATCATCCAAGTCAACCAAGTCATTGCTATCTTTTTCTCGGAGAACCACAAAACCTCGGAAACCACCATGGGGAACCCACACCCACAAGATATGGCTATGGTCTCACACCCTTGGCCTTTGCATTGCCAACATGGGACCATACAAAAAATGTGACGCCCAAGTTTACCGCATGCTGACAGAAAAACGTGGACGGCACGGAAATTGTGGTGACAACGCAATGGCAATTGAAATGATCGGGATAATCCCTATGAACGGTGATCGCTAGATGACTTATGATGCCTTGAATTCCTCGAAAAGTTAGGCTCATTCCCTGCTCAAGTCCTTCAGCAGGGCACGCGCTTGCTTCTCTGTTCCACCGATGGTCTGTAGAAATCTGATCCAGCCTACAGCTGAGCTGAGGATGGCAGAAACATCTACAAATGTCCAATTTTTGCCATGAGGCCAAGGAACAGCATAGATCTGATGGATTCTTGTGGTGAATCACATGGTGAATCACATGGTGAATCACATGGTGAATCACATGGTGAATCACATGGTGAATCACATGGTGAATCACATGGTGAATCACATGGTGAATCACATATGATGTATCAAATACATCATGCACGGCATGGTGGGATGGGTCAAATCCATCTACACCTTGCGATGGCACCGCCGCAGATTGCTTTGGAAATTTGGGATCCCGTAATTTCTAGTCACTTCTAGTCATTTGGGTCACCACTTCTCATGGCTAATGACAGTTTTCCTTCTTGGCCATAACTTGAAGGTTTACTGTACCCCACTTTCGAACCATTTGAAAGCAATGATCGACCATGAAATTTCGGGGGTCCCGGCTTTTCAGACAAACCCAAATATCAATCACCAAAATCTCAGAAATTGAGCTGACCAGTCTCAGAAAAAAACATCCCCGGAAGCTGAACGTGACCAGACCCTGGGTACGTCAAAATAGTGGAGCCAAATACAATTGAAAAGTTGGAACCCCAGCCCAGTTCCATTTACTTCATCATGTTGCCTATACATTTGATTGCATTTTGGACGTGCACTGATAAAATGACGAATCTTGAGGGGATTCTTAAAGATTCACAATGGACATGTTTGAAACCAGCGACCATATAGGATTTGGTGGTTTGCCAAATTGTATAAGCTGGTAAGGATTATACTGGGATATTTGATTCTACTGGATGATCTTAGAGTTTTTCCCGACAACAACCCAGAAAATGAAAACGCTTGAAACCACCACGCAACCCAAGTTTTGCGTGGAATTCCCCGGATTTTCTAGAGTTTTCCCAGCATTGTTGGGCAACTCCACGTTGCACATTGCCGAAACAGCCCGCCTTCCTTGGGCAGAACGCCTTTGCGTTCTGCCAGGGTCGAACACAAGATTTTCTCCACCGCGCAACGGCTGCAGTCCTGACAGATGGTGGAAGTTGGTTTCGGGTGGTTTCATTTTTGTGTATTCAAAAATGTCAAAGTCAACTGCAGCGGAAAAGTTCTTCTTTGAAATTGGGTTCCAGATAAGTCATCAGAATAATAATGAATAATAGCAATCAATCTCCACCCTGCGCAACCTGTTAGAAGCCGTTGGAACCTTGCAGCCTTCGACGTGGGTTGCTTCCGAGCGGCCATGCTTAGCAGGGGACAGCAGGGTCAACGGACCTGACAAAACGAGGCTAAAACGGGCCAGATTTCACTGGATCAAATGCTGATTGAATGGATATGTTTCATGTTTCACCAGTTTTCAAGGAACTGAAATTGTCGTTTCAAGAATATAGGGTGCCCATTCCAGCCCATGATTTCTCATCTTCCGAAGAAACAGTGCTATTAAAATGAAGAGAATCAAATTTCCCAGGCTCTCTCTGGCCTTCACGTATGCCACCGCATGCCCATGGCTGATGACACCAAGAACCGAAATGTTTGTTTGTAGAGCTTGTTGTCAGGGACGTGGGTGTATATTCTTACATTAAAGATACTGCAATATACCTCTTTAATATATAATATATATATAATATGTGTGTACATACAGTTACGATCAATTACGTTTATGAATTGGAAACGGGATCGTTAGTGCCCAACTTTTACCACGGCAGCGCGGTATGACTCAAGGGCCCTAAAGCCAAATGTCAACGGGGGCATGTGATCACTTGGCTATACAAAATATACATTAGACAGGTCAAACTCACACTCAACCTGTTCTTCAAGGATCACATGATGCTAGTGAAAAAGTTGGCTCTAAGGCTTCTTCTGTACACGGTAAATGCACTCCTTCAAGACGCGGATAATGAGGTCCGGGCGCATGCTCTTGGTCAGAGCATCCGAGGCCATAGTCCCTGTAGCAATCCAGGTAACGATGTCTCCTCCGCCATGATGCATATCCCAGGTCCTCCGGCCGTCTTGCCAAAGTGACTCGTGAATCGACTGCAACTCAATGCCGAGTCGTTTGTCTGCGACCCTGCCAAGTACCTCATTCGCAAGATGGTCTGTTAAAGACCTGCAGTCTGAAAGCATCAGTTGTGGAATGCAGCTGCGGCTGTCATCTAACCATGTTTTCATCGAGTCAAGTTGGCCCATCAGCTCGGCCAATGCTCCACGTAGCTTGTCACCGCTCTCTTGTCCAGCCTGCAGTGAATAAGCTTCGCATTGAAGAGTGCTGCGGCATACTCGCCAAATTGTATTTGATGCAAATCCCAATGGCATCACCCTGTAGGATGTAGTCTTGGGGTCTTTGATCTAATTGATGTCTCCAAGAAAATGGAAACGTCCTTGTTGTGATTTGTAGTTCTTCTCGTTTGAAAATGAAGCATCTGTTACTGTAATGATACCAACCTCTCCCCAGGTTAGATGTCCACCTGGAAAAATGAGCTTGTTCTCAATGCCTTGTTGTGCCAGCTGTACTACGGCGTTTGCGTCGTGCAAAATGGCAACTGTCGCTCCAGAAATACTGGACTGTAGGCGGCTCACACGATAACCCAAATCGGGTCTAGTCTGCCTTGCCACCCATGCCAATGATCCCGTTACAGATCGTAATCGGGTCACATCATCCTTGGGTCGGATGCTGATCTTCCTGGCGCGATCTTGATCGGCTTGATGCGACGGGTGTTGTCACAAGTGTCTTGTGTGATTGTTCCATCTGCAGTACGCTCAAATTGCTTGCCACAATAGCGAAACGAATTTGATTCACTAGATCCCAAGTTGAACTTCTCCAAGAAGCTGTCGATCACTGACTTTCCCTCAGGAATGTATGCGTACAAGATGTCATCTACATGAGTCGCCATAAGTGCAACGCAATCTTTGTCGGTTCCTGGAAGGAAATACAATCCTGGGTAAAACTTGGATTGTTTCAAGCCACTGGATCGGGCATCTCCGTCCGGTCTCAACCAAAAACCTCGACCGCTGTCAGTTAATCCATACACAGGCACTCTCACAAGGAAAAACACCTCTGGATCAACTCCCGGGAGACCTCCTCGGGGTTGTCTCATAATGAGGACTCTGTCGAGAGGACGACCTTGGAAATATGCGGATGCGACGTCCGCACTGTGCAATTGTGCACCCTGGATCGCCGCCCAACAGCAAAGAATGTTGTGAGCTTCCGTGTCTGCTGTGGGACTGTCTGATCTCAAACCTTCACTGACTTCGAAATTGCCGCATGACACCAACCGGCTTTTGAACTTTGGCACATATTCTTGGTCTGTTCTTCCCTTCATAAATTGGTTCTTATCAACATCAACCCACTTGCTAGGAATACATTGATGCCCTTCAGCAATCAATCTCTCAGCATCTTCTTTTGAAATTTCAACAACAGCAGCGAACTCAAGGAACTTGTTCCACTCCTTGGTTCTGGCATCCATGATGTTCTTCTGTACATCAGGTGGCGCTGATTCATAGTGGATTGATTTCAACACTTTCTTACCTAGCTCTTCGTTCTCAGGAACTCCAACTTCCTGGGACAAAAATGATGCAAACAATGCTCGTGCTTCTTGTTGCTCTTCAGGACTTCGTTCTGAGTCTCTCTCACGAGCTCTTTCAAGATGTGTTCGCAATTGATGTGGTAAGTCATTCAAAAGTTCCCTTCGCAATGGCCAAGATGACGCTGACGATGAAGCTAATGCACCTGAAACGGAACCACTAGGAGTAAGATCAGGCACAAATGAGTCTCTCCGAGATGGCACAAGTGATGAGCCTCTCTCCGACTCAGGTTGTAGCTGAGCCTCTACTCGAGGTCTCACATTGCGTTCCCGATCTCCATCTCCTGGGCGTGGTCTTTCAACTCTTCTCTCTGGAGTTCTACTTTGTGAAAAGATATCTTCTTCCATAGGACCAGTGTCTTCCTCCTCCTCATCTTCTTCAAAGAAACCAGGTCGTATGTCCCATTCATCTTCAGGTACTTCTGGTATAGGAGGAAGTGCTGAATCCACATTGTCCTCAGGGACAACTTCAACATCGTCTGCTTGTCCTGGACCTTCACGAACAACTTCAACCTCATCTGCTTGCCTTGCATCAAGAAACGCTTGTTGACCTGTATCATTGATGATCCTGTATGGAATCACAGGTTCACCATTCAACACTGATTGAGCAAGAGCTTCAGAAGGAGAAGCAATGCGTATGTTGTGAGAAGCCACAAGTACTGATGTTCTTCTGGTTCTCGTGTCCGATCACACGGCATGTTGGTGACCAGGACGTTCCTCCTCGCTGATTGTCTCGTCTGAAAGCGACGAGATCACCAATGTTGAACTCACGATCAAACACACTGGCGTTGCGTGTCAACGCTCTCTGAACTCTTCTTGAACAATCAAGGTGAACAAAAGCCTTTTGTGCCTCAATCCTGGCCAAGTGTTGTAATGCAAAAATTGATGAAGGATCATGTCGGGCCTGGATGGCTCCGAGCTGCGCATGGTCTTCCTCAGACATGAGTGAAGCTACACCACGGGGAGCTCGACCAAGCACCCACTGGGATGGAGAAAAACCTCCAACACGCGCAGAGTCGTTCTTCACACTGAGCACCTGCGTGATGCACGACTCAACCTGTTCTTTGGTACAAGCCCCAACTTCTGTACACACTCGTCTGAAAAGAGCTTTCAACAAACCACCATGCCTCTCTACTCGGCCCAATGATTCCGGGCTCTCAAGGGGCACATGGTGCACTTGAATGTTGTGTTCATCCATGTATTGTTGCAAGACACCACGATTGTGCAAACCACGATCACACATGATAGCAACAGGATGTCCTGCCCAACTGAACCAACGTTTGATGAGTGTGTCCAAACAGGATCGCGAAGAAGCTTGACCTGCTCCAACCTTCACGACCTCGGCCTGTTGAAAACAAGTACCAATGCAAACCATGTTGAGAACTTGATACTTCTGTCCAGTTACATCTGTCAACTCCAACACATCAATCCCGAAAGTATGGTTGAATGTATAATCACTTGGAAGCGTGACTTTGTGAGTGGGTTTCTTTGCTGATGTTTTCTCACATGTTTCACATCTATGCAACTTTAGTGCATCAACAAACTCCTTGCTCACCTTTGCAGCACGCACCAAATTCACCATCACCGACTTGGGGACATGTCCAAAAGCCCTGTGCAACCTACGCACAGCAATCCTGACACGCTGGGGAAGTTTACGCCAAGACCTACGTCTTTCTGATTCATCCTCTGGCAAACCAGGGATATCAACTTCATCCAAAAGAGTCTCTTCTTGTGCCAGGTCCTCAACTGGATCCTGCAATGCAACATCTTCTGGGCCATCGACGGCATCCCAGTTCCCACCATGTTCCTGAGCCTCTTCAATGATCTCTGCTGGGAAAGCAACGCTCATCTGATCCTCCAGTTCATGCTCAAGTGACCAATCACGAATCCATTGACAAAACTCCCAATTCAAAACGTCATCCAATTGTCGATACATAGACCAGTCTTGAAAACCTTGAATGAGTTCATCATCATTTGACACAAAAGCAAGACCAACTTCGTTGATATATGGAATCTGTGGTGTTTTGAATGATTCCCATCGTTCAGTGTGTGCGACATCAACAATGAGAAACCTACACCCTGTGGCATCACAATACTGTTCCAACTCAAATACAAGATCCCCATGACACAGTGGATAATGTTCTGACTTGTACTCTATTGCAACAATGATCAATGTGCAACCCCCGAACATGTCACTCCAACCACGTGGCTCAGCATCACCGTCCAAATACGCGGCATTCACGCCGACGTCATAGGTGTGCTCAAAAAGATCCTGGAAAAGGGTCGGGTGTGACGTGATGACTGCAACCCCTGAAGTCCCGTTGGAAACTTGAGGCTGCATCCCAAGACTGGATTGCATCACACGGTCATGGTTGTTGAGATTGTTGATACCTTCCAACACCATCTTTCTGTGTTTCTTGCTCATGGTCCTCCTCTCATCAGGATGGACTGTCAAATCAACGTTGGAATCAAAACGCACAGCCATGAAACCAGTGGGAGAATACTCATAGTCATATTCACAAGAATCGGAATCATCTTGTTCCAACTTGGGCGTCAAGACCTTTGGCTGGGGCTTCGACTTCACTGCATACATTCTTTTGGGTTCTGGGGATTTTATCTCAACTTTTGGATTCAAAGACTTTTCAAAATCATCCCTTATCCCGCAGTTTCTTGTTGGGGGTCAACTTGACACGAACGCCCATGTATGCTCCCCTCCCGGAGTCATCAAACACCCCTGGTGGGTGGTGAAACACAATCACATCGATCCACGAGTTGTCCAAACGTACCATTGCTTTGCTGTCAACGTTGTCTTCAATGAGCTCCCAATTGCCTCCATTGCGAGGTCTGCACCACGTAGATCGCTTCCAGTGCTTGATGCCGTTCGAAACCTTGATAATCCGATTGGGTCGGATGTGGTCTCGAATCAGGACATTCATCCTGACACCTTCGGTCAGTGGGTCATCACCATCTTTGCAAATCCAAAAGAGCCGATCCCTGTTACCCTCACGGATGCAAAAAGATACAACTTCGCTAAGAAGCTCACCGTCCAATGTTGTCACTGACACGTTCTTGTTGTCAAACGGTCCATCTGATGCCAAATTGTTGCGGATCAGTCGCTCAAGCTCATCGCGATCATTGGGAGGTTCTCGAGATCGTTGTGGCAACGTTGAAGCTCGGGGTCCATCCATGGCCCCTGAAGATCGGGATCCGTCGTCGGTCCCTGGCACGTCCGAAATGTGTGGTGGAGGATGGTCCGGAGGCCTCGGCATCAAAGATGGTCTCGATGGGGCCGATCTCGGGCTCCTTCCCCTTGTGGGGCTCCTGCCACGTCCAGCCATTCTCCAGGGAGGCATCTTGCGACTGTAGCTTGGGGATCTCCTGCGTCTTGGTGGTGATGGTGGTGTCGGCAAGCGTCGTCGACGTAGAGGGCTCCTTGACCTCCGACCTGTCTCAGCTGCCATCCTTTTGATCTCAACCTGTTCTGTTCGAAGATGTCCAACGTCGGTTGCAAGTCCTTGTACCAGTCGTCGAATCTCATCGAGTTGATCTGTTGTAGGATGACCTGCAGTGGGATGATCTGCTGTGGGATGAGATGAATGTTCACCTGAAGCATCATCGGCCGGAGCGTCACGCACGTCACGGCTTGAAGTCACACTGCCTCGTGATCGTGCCAACCTTGACATGTTCGGGATCAAATGTCGAATTTGTCCCAAGCTCGCAGCCATGTCTTGACAACCATGGCAAACACCACCACAACGCATCTCGCCCCACTTCCAGGATGATGCATGAATGAGAACAACGTCATAACCAAGGACTTTGAGACACCTAAAGGCAGCAAATCCTTGTCCCACTGACCTATGGCGGCCTGACTTGCACTCTAGGTCACCCAACACTTTGCTGCCAGCCTCCTGCTGAGTGACGAACTCCAGGATGTTGTTGAGATGTTGGATGAACCTGTCCACCTTGCTCAGCGTCTCAAGGATTCCATGATGCCAACCCACATGAGATCTAAGGTTTACGTCCTGATCAGGATCGTAAATGTCTTCACAGTTGATGGTCAGAGTGTTCCTGCTAGATCTGCATGCATGTTGTTGAAATCTACGTCCACGAGTCATGATGACCACCTTTCTGTCACTGCGCAGTTCTTCATTCAACTTCGTCTGCAAGATGTCATAGTCCCTCGAATGAAAGCCACACATATCATGATCAGCCATGGCAACGTCTGATGTGGATGTTGTGTATGCAATGTTGTACTTTCTGTGACACTTTGGGATTTGGGGAAGTTCATTCGGCGGTGTGTTGATGATGTTGGTCAACCCTTCAGTCAAGTTCATCACAAGTAAACCTGATTTTGAACACCTCTTGATATTCAATGGTTGATCTCGGATAGAAACCACTCCTTTTGCTAGGTCCTTCACTAGGCCTAATTTGGTTTGCGCATGCAATGAAAGAAGCAATGGACTGTTGCCTGTTGACAATTGATATGAATCCAACTCCCCATTCATGTTCCCGTCTGGAAGCAGCAGCGAAAAAGGAATAGATCTCACACCTTCGGTCTTGGTATTGCCACTTCCCAGACCAGCGAAACTCTTACAACTGTCATCCTTCAATGGCATGCTGTAACCCAAACGGGCCAGTCGTGCTTCTGCATCGACTGCCCAAGCCTTGCTATGACAAGTGCCGTTGCAACCTTCATCCAACACTGCAAAGACATGAGATGACCTGGCAATGTCAACAGTTTCATAGTTCATGTAAACCAAGTCTTGGGGGTATTGAATGTCACTTCCATGCAAACAAACGCCAACGTACCCAGCTAACTCCCTGCCCGAGGGGTCGCCGTGCCCATCTTCATTGACAAGAGAAAAACTGTCCTCTTCCTCTGTCACGTCATTGATGGCTTGATGGAGTAGTTCATGTAGACGTGCACGGGTCATGACCTCAGATTGACAGGTTTCGGTAACAAGAGTGGCAAACAGGGGCAACAACTCTTCCAACTGGACTGGATTCAATCCATCCGATTCTTCAACCAATGATTCAACAATGGGGACTGCTCGAACTGATGCTGTTTCAACCTTCTTGGCAATTGCAACACGCTCCTTTCGAATCTGCATAGGAGCTTCATCAATGAACGCGCAACACTTCTTGCAGAAAGTACGGTGTGTTGATTTGCTGGATCCCCGAAAATCTGTGTCGTCATGAGGGCAATTTTCAGGGGACATCAACGGTACCATGTCACGTCTTGTTGTTTCGGAATGACCGCACACAAGACAGGTCTTCCTGATGGTGTACCCCGTAGAACCTTGTTTTGTAAACTCACGACATTCCTGACACTTGTTCGGCAAAGGTGGATTTGGGGGTTTTCTCCTGCCAGTCTCCCGAGTCACCAACAAATCTCGGTGCTCGACATGCTCAACAGGGACTTCGCGCAAGTGAATCCCATCAGCACCAACCACAAAGTACTTGTCAACCCAATTCAACCATGTGGCATAGTATGGACTCTTGGGGGTATGTTTCTTGGCATGATGATAGTACCCTGTCTGTTCAAACAACACATTCCAAAAAGACAAACCCTTGAACTGTCCAACAGGAAAGATGCACCCATGGTCCTCGGGTCTCATTGTAACATCGAGATCCCGGGAAATCAAGCCAACGTTGCTGCTGGATGCTGCTGCACGTGAAGGTCTGCTGCTAGGCTTCGCTTGTCGAACTGCCATCATAGCAACTGCATCTCTGTCACGGTCAGGTGAAGCTGTCAAAGTCACACCATCATCATCTGAAGAATCACTCATATCGGCAAAGTGAGCTGCGGGCTTTGGAGCTGGCCTTCCAGGGGCTCCGGTTTTGGACCCCGGGAATTTACATTCCGGGTCACCGGCCCAGTGCCCTATGGTGCCGCATCTCAAACATTTGCTCTTCGACTTCAGCTCTGTGAGCTTCTGTCTCCTCTGATCGATCGTGAGGTTGGACTTCACGATCTTTCCTTTCCCCTTTCCTTTGGGCTTCCCGAAGGATTTTCCCTTGCCACCTGCTTTCCCCATTGCGGTGAAAGCAGCAAGTTGTAGCTGGATGGCGTCTCTTGCTTGTCGATCGTCTCCGGCACCTTCAAGTTCAAGCAAGCTGTTCAATGCAACTGCTTCGTACTCATCGACATCGTCAAAGTAATCAAATTCGTTGTCACCTTCTAGGTTTCCTGGCTCCTCTTCTGCAATGTCACCAAGCATGCCAACATATGAATCATCCTCCCAGGATTGATTCGCAGTTTCATCCCAAGATTCTGCATGATCCTCCCCATCATCGGGGTAGGCCGCATAAGCTGCTTGGGAATACGATCCCTTCGAAGAAGGTTTGCCTTTGCCATAACCCTTGCCTGTTGATTTGCCAAACTGTTGAGGATTGCCACGTCCTGTCCAGGATCGTGACCCTTCTCGCAAGTGAGTGCCACTGTAGTTCTCGATCAGCACCTTGCCAACACCTTCAAAATCCTTAGTGTCTGCACAGGCCTTCACAACGAGGATCTCTTGTCGATTGAGTCCACTCAACTCCAACATCAACTCTGTCCTCAAGCTGTCTGAAAACACCATTGTGTCATCCAACTCGCATAGCATGTGCCACCAATGTCGTCTCCTCTGAACATAGGAAAGCATGGGTTCGCCTGGTTGGCGAGACAAAGGTCCACCTTGCTTCTGTCCTGCACGAAAAAGTTCCTTTGCTTCCTCACGAGCTCTTGGAAACACATGGGATTTGATCTCACCCACAAGTTTCGCTAGCCCTCCAGGTTCAGACAACACTTCAAGTCCAAGATCCCTAGCTATTGAGAAAGCATCTCCTCTCAGTCCTTCAATCACCTTGTTGACCAATGGTCCGCGATCAACATCTGTCTTCTGCTTGCCGGACTTCGAGGATTTCCGGCTCGCTCCAGACTTCGGAGTCGAGACCGCTGATGTAGGCTGGGTTGCTTGAGTTGCACCCGAGAAATCTGGAAAAGTAGCATACTCATCTGCGTCTTCTGCGGCAGGCTCTGTTGCTGTGGTCCCAACGGGATCCGCAGACTTACTTGTCTCCTCCAGTTGTTGCTCATAAAGACGAATCCGAAGGAGTGTCCTGAACTGCCAATCATGAAAGTTCGCCGCATCACCTGCATAGATGTATGATCCACTCTTCGTCTCAAGTGGTGCCGATGAATGGCGCTCCTGGCTGAAACGAAGGCCATTGATCGACATGATGCTCGCTCCGTTCGGAGTCGAACAAGGAAAAACGTTAACAAGTGCCTGCCCTGGTCAGGGTCAGACAGATTCCCGAACCACGACACACTCGAAGTTCAGTTGATTCCCAAAGTTACCAGACTCAAATTCACAAAGGGGTCCCTGGGTCACTGACGTACCACCGGATGCGGGTCGTCACCCGCTCCGCTACCAATCTGAATTGGAAACGGGATCGTTAGTGCCCAACTTTTACCACGGCAGCGCGGTATGACTCAAGGGCCCTAAAGCCAAATGTCAACGGGGGCATGTGATCACTTGGCTATACAAAATATACATTAGACAGGTCAAACTCACACGTTTATGTATGTTAATCATTGTTAGTCAAACAGTTGGCCATCCCAAACGGAACAGGAAAGGATTGTGACTTCTAAAAGGCCTTTGTTCACACACTGATTTGCATAGCATCATAGCGTTTATCATTCAACCAAGTCAAAGCAGCAGTTTCAAGCGGGACATCATGGTCATTTATGTCTCACAAACTTCTCCCCGGGCCCTGTCTTTCTTCAAGACATCCCCGGAATAGTTGATGTTTGGGCAGTTTGAGCATAGGGAAGATGATGAATTTAAACCTCTTAAAGTGGAATTCCCAACGCTCCATCAAGGTCTTGCAAACATTTTGGAGAATCGTTTTGTCGGGTGTATTCCGAATACACATGCTATATTCAATCACAAGACGTGGTTCTTGAGTGTTCTTGAGGCGAAATTGCAATTGGCAAGCCACATGTGCCCGTGGAGTGTACAATGTTGACACCAACCTAGAAGCACATGTCTATGTGTTTTAATATGAAACAAAAATGTGAAATACGAATAATATGACTTCAAGAGTGCGGGTGTCAAAAAATGAACTTCAGCCTGCACTGGACCTCCACAGGTTCACACAGGTGATGTGCTCGGGGTTGCTCGTTCCATGGCACTGAAATCCCCAAGTTTCCGGCTCCATGGCCGCGCAACGTTGCTTGGACTGCACCTGAAGTCAGCGTTCTGCCATGAAGAACTTCCCTGTGAAAACGCATAGGAGAAATGTTGACAACAGGCCAGACAAGTGTGCAGGGAATTTTCCGTATCGAGACTGTGGGAACATCGTCCTAAGGTCGCTTGTTCTTTACAGAAACTCGGGGGCCATTTGGCATCAGAAGTCATGATCTTACCAAGATGACCAAGTGCCAACGGACATCCAATGCTGACTTTCATATATTATATCAATGTCACATCGTCTCAACTGAAAAAATCTGTGAGACTTTGCGTTCCACAAAGTTGCACCAAGTTGGGCACCGAAAACGTGTGTTGTTGTTTCTTGGGATTTAATATATTAGGGGAATTGGATGGATAAATCATGGATGATCTTGGATTATAATGGATCATATCCCCATATTATATGATTTATATGGGAATATATGGGATATAAATTATATATATATAATTACATGGAAAGGCTATGGGGAAACAAGCATAAATGTCGTCGTACGACCTCGTGGCAGACCAGATCTACCACACCCTCCGGTCCTCCATCCCCCGTCAATTTTCAGCACCAAGGAAGCAAGGTGGGGTCATCTACAATTCCAGCAGCCTTGTGGGTTAAGGAGCAACTGCAGCCCGCTTCTGTAGCTCAGCTGCTTCAGATTCCTTGCCCAGGTCCTGCAAGAGGTCTGCCAAACGCTCAATGGATCGAAGGGTGCTCGGATGCTGGGGTCCCAGAATCCTTTCCTTCGCATCCAGAGCCTGTCTTTGCAACTCCTCCGCTTCAGGAAGGTGTCCCATGTTGTGTAAGGCCAATGCCAGGTGACTGAGGGATTGCAAGGTCTCGGGGTGTTCCTTGCCCAGAGTCCTTTCCCTGGCATCCAAGGCCCTTCGGTGCAACTCCACACCTTCGCTGAAGTTTCCCATGTCCGTCAAGACAATCGCCACATTGGTCAGAGTGTGCAAAGTCTCTGGATGCAAAGGACCCAAATTCCTTTCTTTTATGCTGAGGATCTGGCGGTACGTGTCAACAGCTTCACTGTACCTGCCTGCGCCGTGCAGGAGAACTGCCAGATTGTTACTGGAGTCCAGAGTGAGACCGTCTTCAGGACCGAACACCCTTTCAGAGGCATCTTTGACTCGCCTGTACATCTCCTCGGCCTGAGACTCGTTGCCCGTGGCACGCAGGACGACGGCAAGTCTTAATAAGGAACTCAAAGTCTCTCTGGCTTCTGGACCCAACCATTTCTCCTTATACTCCAAGGTACGGTGCAGCAGCCGTTCAGCTTCGCGGTAATTGCACATTTCACTCAAGATCCCTGCCAAGAAATCGGTACAAGTGGCAGCCTGGTGACTCCTATGGCCATATGTTGACTCAAAAAATGCCAGCAACTTTTGCACCACGGGCAACGCCTCCTGATGCAAACCCCGACAATTGAGCACGGCGCCTAGGCGCCACTGGGCAAGCCAGTCTGTCGTCACACTGGCGCGGGTACGCAAGGCGTCCAGTAATCGTGCACGTGCATGGTGGACCTAGGCTTGCCGGGAATGAAACCGTATGCAAGAACTGGAAATGAATGGACATCCTACAGTGACACGGATCTCCTATCTTGCACATGAATTTATTGACCAGTTGTTTTCCGGACAGGATAATGATGTGATGGCGTATGTGTTCCTTTTGTTTTCGCTACAGTAATGTATTCATTACGTATTCACGTCGTATTCATGATAATTTCATGATGTAGTCATGGTGTATTTGTTGTGTGTTCGTGGTGTATTTGTCATCAAAGGCAGTTGGGAAGCAATACTTCCGTGTTATGGACAAATAGAACTCGGAGACTTGAAATGATGAAGGGTGGTGCGCGACTGAGACTTGACCTTGATGAAGGGTGGTGTGAGACTTTACATTACATAACAATACATCAGAAAAGAATTGACCTTGATGAAGGGTGGTGTGAGACTTTACATTATATAACAATACATCAGAAAAGAATTGACCTTGATGAAGGGTGGTGTGAGACCTTACATTACATAACAATACATCAGAAAAGAATTCACCTTGATGAAGGGTGGTGTGAGACATGACATTACATAACAATACATCACAAAAGGATTGACCTTGATGAAGGGTGGTGTGAGACCTTACATTACATAACAATACGTCAGAAAAGAATTGACCTTGATGAAGGGTGGTGTGAGACCTTACATTACATAACAATACATCACAAAAGGATTGACCTTGATGCAGGGTGGTGTGAGACCTTACACTACATAAGAATACATCAGAAAAGAATTGACCTTGATGAAGGGTGGTGTGAGACATTACATTACATAACAATACATCACAAAAGGATTGACCTTGATGAAGGGTGGTGTGAGACTCTACATTATATAACAATACATCACAAAAGGATTGACCTTGATGAAGGGTGGCGTGAGACTTTACATTACATAACAATACATCACAAAAGGATTGACATTGATGAAGGGTGATACATCACATACAATAAGAAGGTATGACACAGGGTGGTGACGAAGGGAGGTGGTGACGATGGGAGGTGGTGACGATGGGAAGTGGCGAGGAAGGGAAGTGCGCGAATTGTTCCTCCTATGTGTTTTGCAACGAGTGGTTGTTGCTGCGTGCGTAGTTGTATGCGTTTCTTGAAGCTGTGGTGGCAGATCGCATTGGAATGGCTGCATGATGTTGCATCGGCTTTGTGTTGGGGAGGAAGCTGGAGCACGAAACCTTGTGTTTTTCCGTGTAAAGTGGCTGCAGCCGGCGATGAAAGGTACCTCGTGTGTGCGACGGGTGCGGCTGGGGTCGGTTTGTCGTTTTTTTTGCCGCATTGTAACGGTGGCTTGAAGCTGCTTTGGGTGTGCTTGTGTGTGCGTAGTTATAGGGTGTTTTGGAATCTCTGGTTGCAGATCGCATTGGAATGGCTGCATGACTGTTGTCATCTTGTGTTCTGGTGTTGTTCTGTGCGTAGATAGGTGCGGGTTTGCAAGTTGATGCTGCGAACCGCACGGTAATGGCTGCATGATGTTGCATGGGCTATGTTTTGGGGAGGAAGCCGGAGCACGAAACCGTGCGTTTTTCCGTGTAAAGTGGCTGCAGGCGACGATGAAAGGTACCTCGTCTGTGCGGCGGTTGCGGCTGGGGTCAGTTTGCCTTTTTTTTTGCCGCATTGTAACCGTGGCTTGAAGCTGCTTTGGGTGTGCTTGTGTGTGCGTAGTTATAGGGTGTTTTGGAATCTGTGCTTGCAGATCGCATTGGAATGGCTGCATGACTCTTGTCATCTGGTGTTCTGGTGTTCTGGTGTTGTTCTGTGCGTAGATAGGTGCAGGTTTGCGAGATGATGCTGCGAACCGCATTGTAATGGCTGCATGATGTTGCTTGGGCTTTGTTTTGGGGAGGAAGCCGGAGCACGAAACCTTGCGTTTTTCCGTGTAAAGTGGCTGCAGGCGGAAAGGTACCTCGTCTGTGCGGCGGTTGCGGCTGGGGTCGGTTTGCCTTTTTTTTTTGCCGCATTGTAACGGTGGCTTCAAGCTGCTTTGTGTGTGCTTGTCTGTGCGTAGTTATAGGGTGTTTTGGAATCTGTGCTTGCAGATCGCATTGGAATGGCTGCATGACTCTTGTCATCTGGTGTTGTTATGTGTGTAGATACGTGCAGGTTTGCGACGTGATGCTGCGAAACGCATGGTACTGGCTGCGTCAAGGTTGCTTGGTGCCGCGGCTGCATGCGTAATACTATTGTCTTCTGCAGCTGAAGATTGTAAATCGTATTGGAGTGGCTGCATCCAGGCTGCGACAGTGGTTTGTCAGACGATTGTCGCAATTTTGGCGCTAGTAATTTTCCTTTTAAAACTCTTTTTAAAAAGTGCTTCAAAATCGTCTTTTTTTCGCTTTGGCGTCGAGATCCGGTTTTGGAGCTGCAGTTTCCGACGTCGTTGCGCATAGTTCTATTGTGCTTTGCAACTCATTCTCCGCAGATCGCATTGTAATGGCTGCGTCAAGGTTGCTTGGTGCCGCGGCTGCATGCATAATACTATTGTCTTTTGCAGCTGAAGATCGTAAATCGTATTGTAGTGGCTGCATCCAGGTTGCGACAGTGATTTGTCAGCAGATTTTCGCAATCTTGGCGCTAGTAATTTTCCTTTTAAAACTCTTTTTAAAAAGTGCTTCAAAATCGTCTTTTTGTCGCTTTGGCGTCGAGATCCGGTTTTGGAGCTGCAATTTCCGACGCCGTTGCACGTAGTTCTATTGTGTTTTGCAACTCAGTCTCTGCAGATCGCATTGTAGTGGCTGCGTCAAGGTTGCTTGGTGCAGCGGCTGCATGCGTAATACTATTGTCTTTTGCAGCTGAAAATTGTAAATCGTATTGTAGTGGCTGCATCCAGGCTGCGATAGTGATTTGTCAGCAGATTTTCGCAATTTTGGCGCTAGCAATCTTCCTTTTAAAATTCCTTTTAAAAAGTGCTTCAAAATCGTCTTTTTGTCGCTTTGGCGTCGAGATCCGGTTTTGGAGCTGCAATTCCTGTTGTGATTATGTACAAGAAAGCTTCTCTGTGCTAAAACTTTTTCTGTAAAAGCTTGCTGTGTGTAAAAGCTTCTCTGTGTGTAAAAGCTTCTCTGTGCAAAAGTTTCTGTGCCTGTAAACGCTTGCCATGTGTAAAAGCACTGTGCGTAAGTGTTCTGTGTGTAAACGCTTGCTGTGTGTGAAAGCTTGCTGTGTGTAAAAGCTTCTCTGTGTAAAAGCTTGTTGTGTGTAAAAGCTTCTCTGTTTAAAAAGCTTGCTGTGTGTGTAAACGCTTGCCATGTGTAAAAGCACTGTGTGTAAGTGTTCTGTGTGTAAACGCTTGCTGTGTGTGAAAGCTTGCTGTGTGAAAAAGATTTTGTGTGTAAAAGCTTGCTGTGTGTAAAAGCTTCTCTGTGCGTAAAAGCGTCTCTGTGCAAAAGTTTCTGTGTGTAAACGCTTGCTATGTGTAAAAGCACTGTGTGTAAGTGCTCTGTGTGTAAACGCTTGCTGTGTGTGAAAGCTTGCTGCGTGTAAAAGCTTCTCTGTGAAGAAGCTTGCTGTGTGTGAAAGCTTGCTGTGTAAAGCTGCTCTGTGTAAAAGCTTGTTGTGTGTAAAAGCTTATCTGTTTAAAAAGCTTGCTGTGTGTGTAAACGCTTGCCATGTGTAAAAGCACTGTGTGTAAGTGTTCTGTGTGTAAACGCTTGCTGTGTGAAAAAGATTTTGTGTGTAAAAGCTTGCTGTGTGTAAAAGCTTCTCTGTGTGTAAAAGCGTCTCTGTGCAAAAGTTTCTGTGTGTAAACGCTTGCCATGTATAAAAGCACTGTGTGTAAGTGTTCTGTGTGTAAACGCTTGCTGTGTGTGAAAGCTTCTCTGTGAAGAAGCTTGTTGTGTGTAAAAGCTTCTGTGTGTAAAAGCTTCTCTGCTTGAAAAGCTTGCTGTGTGTAAAAGCTTCTCTGCGAAAGACCTTGATGTGTGTAGAAGCTTTGTAGTACAAAGTAGTACTGGAACGTGTTTTGTGCAAGCTTTGTAGTACAAAGTAGTACTGGATAGTGTTTTGTGCAAGCTTTGTAGTACACAGTAGTACTGGGAAGTGCTTTGTGCAAGCTTTGCAGTACAAAGTAGTACTGGAACGTGTTTTGTGCAAGCTTTGTGATACAAAGTAGTACCGCGAAGTAGTTTCTGCAAGCTTTGTAGTACACAGTAGTACTGGGAAGTGCTTTGTGCAAGCTTTGTAGTACAAAGTACTACTGGGAAGTGCTTTGTGCAAGCTTTGCAGTACACAGTAGTACTGGGAAGTGCTTTGTGCAAGCTTTGTAGTACAAAGTAGTACTGGGAAGTAGTTTGTGCAAGCTTTGTAGTACAAAGTAGTACTGGGAAGTGCTTTGTGCAAGCTTTGTAGAACAAAGTAGTACTGGAACGCGTTTTGTGCAAGCTTTGTAGTACAAAGTAATACTGGGAAGTGCTTTGTGCAAGCTTTGTAGTACAAAGTAGTACTGGGAAGTGTTTTGTGCAAGCTTTGCAGTACAAAGTAGTGCTGGGCAGTGTTTTGTGCAAGCTTTGTATTACAAAGTAGTACTGGGAAGTGTTTTGTGCAAGCTTTGCAGTACAAAGTAGTACTGGGCAGTGTTTTGTGCAAGCTTTGTATTACAAAGTAGTACTGGAACGTGTTTTGTGCAAGCTTTGTAGTACAAAGTAGTACTGGGAAGTGCTTTGTGCAAGCTTTGTAGTACAAACTAGTACTGGGAAGTGCTTTGTGCAAGCTTTGCAGTACAAAGTAGTACTGGGAAGTAGTTTGTGCAAGCTTTGTAGTACAAAGTAGTACTGGGAAGTGCTTTGTGCAAGCTTTGTAGAACAAAGTAGTACTGGAACGCGTTTTGTGCAAGCTTTGTAGTACAAAGTAGTACTGGGAAGTAGTTTGTGCCAGCTTTGTAGTACAAAGTAGTACTGGGAAGTAGTTTGTGCAAGCTTTGTAGTACAAAGAAGTACAGGGAAGTGCTTTGTGCAAGCTTTGTAGTACAAAGTAGTACTGGGAAGTGTTTTGTGCAAGCTTTGTAGTACAAAGTAGTACTGGGAAGTGGTTTTTGCAAGCTTTTGTAGTAGACATCAGTACTGGGAAGTACTTGACATAAAAATAGCCAAGAAGAACTTAGCTGACACATGGGAAGACATGGAATGAGATGAGAAGAGCTCAGATGAGATGAGTTGAGATGAAGTGCAAGTGTGGAGTGTGGGGTGTGAAGGGTGCAATGTGAAGTGTGAGGAAAGTGTTTGCATTGTACCGGGGTCGCGCGCAGGTCATGTTCTTGGACAGCAACACTGCAACAGCTTCGCACACAGCACGCACGCACGGGCCTGGCTGGCGCACGGCGCATGCAAGTTCCTTAGTAGTAGTACTGTGAAGTGATTCATGAAAGCTTAGATGACATATGAGAAGAGATGAGATGAGAAGAGATGAGCTGGGATAAGGTGAGAAGAGCTCAGATGAGATGAAGTGTGGAGTGTGCAGAGTGCAGTGTGAAGTGTGGGGCGTGAAGAGTGCAGTGTGAAGTGTGGAGTGTGAAGAAAGCAATGAGAAGTGAGAAGTGTGAAGTGTGGACTGTGAAGAGTGAAGTGTGAAGTGTGGAGTGTGAAGTGTGCAGTGTGGAGTGTGAAGAGTGCAGTGAGAAGTGTGAAGGGCGAAGTGGAGCTTCAAATGTGACATGTGAAACAGGACGCCACTTTCGCAGAGTGCACGCACGCACGGGCTTGGCTGGCGCACGGCGCATGCAAGTTCTATAGATGAGAAAGGTCTTATATATATCTTTAAGGCAACTTCCGCCCCGCCTCGTGCGGGTACTACTGGTATATTCCTGCATGCCTGTGCTGCATATGGAAAGATTCAAGGCAATGCATTGGGGAAACTGTCTTATCTTTGCCGGAGAGTGCATACAAAATGGACATGTAAACTGGGCAGCCGATCACATTGCCACATGTTCGCACAGTAAACTGATCCTTTTGTTCTTGTTTCACCACCTCTACATCTTGCCCGTTGTGGGATATCATGGAATCACTTTAACAAAGGATCTCTGCCTCACTTTATGGTATTCTTTTCCATTTCATCCTCTTCTGGGCAGGCAGCAAGATCGTAGAGCGAAGGGACTGGCTCCTACTAAAAGTAAACTTGTGGGGTTATTGCACTGTCCAGTCTGCAGTTGTGGTACATGCAACAACTTAGACAGCATGTCTTTCTGTCTCAAAAGACATAACTTGCCTGCGAAAGAGCGTGTGCCCCACCAGACCTTGTCTCTATACCGATGCCAGACAACATGTCACAAGACATATCAGATATATCAGATGAACGTGTCAGAATGAAGACAAGAAGTCAAATGTCAAAATATGGCCAGGAGACATGTTAGCTGACATGTCAGAAGAAAATGTCAAACACACGTGACAAAATAATATGTCTAGAGTCTAAACTCCAAACATATTGTCACACCAAATGATGTGTCAAATAAGCTGATCCAGCTCACATTTCAGATATCCATATCTACTGACTGTGAGGATCACACAAGGCAAGGAACTCGAACATCTATAATAAGATTATATATAAATGATACAGCAGAATGTCCGACCTGCTTGACATCCAAGCTGCGCCATCTTCACCAGAGACTCGGAGCACAACGCACCAGCGTAGCGGCATGCCAGGCTCATTCAGAAGTTTGTCCGCAAGGTTCCTGCCCGGTTCCTTCCCCGCAGCCTCCATTTCTGGTGTCGCTTTCTTGGAGACATCGAAGGCATTGCATGCATCGATCAGAATTGGGACGCAGAATGCGGCCCTCTTGGGGTACTCGCGATCTACGTACTCAGAACCCCTCTCTGGATCCTCGCGGTCCCGCCGCATCATGTTGCGGAAATTGTTGTCCAGCAACTGCTCCCGGTTTTGCCACTGGTCAGGAGGCGATGGCACAGTGTAGATCCCTTTGCCCCACCAAGCATTAGCATTGGGCCCATCTGTCTTCAATGATGCCCAAACCTCTGCTGCTTCTTTGGCCGGGTGAGTGATGTTTCGGAAGGCAATTTCACTGGTATAATGAAAGTAGACCTCCCCACCATGACCCGAGGTGAGGTCAATGGCGTCTTGCCAAACTTGGATCCCTGTGGGTCTATGGAACCAGGTCCACATATGAACATCCCTACGCAGCTCGTAGTCAACATGCCAGAATTCTCCTCCCTCGCGGTAGTGATTCTCAAAGTAGTCCCGCAAATTGCTTGTCCTGAGATGAACTCAAGCGTGCCGTATGCAAATGGAAATTTGTTTTCGTTACAGCACTTCAATCTATTTGAAATGTCATTCGTGGATTTTTGGGTCCTTGGGTTGGAAACCAATGTTACAAAATGTGTCCGGGTCTTGGTGTTTCCTGTATACTCCTAACCCTTTGGACTGTGTCGGTCAGAACACACCTTGGTGTTGGTTCGGGGAGCTGGCGGGTCTTGACCCCACCTTTGTCCCCAACTGCCTTTCCAAGATTTTTCGATATCTCGCTACAACAAGGGCGATCATCACTGAAACAATTCCATGATTCAATGATAGGGTTGTGGGTCAGAATTTGCATGTTCCATGTTTTTGCATCATAAATCATTTATCACAATACCAGATAGTGGCCGGCACGCGCCAGGCGGAAGTTTCGAAAAAGTGGAACAACTATAGGAAGGAGATGGTTTGTAGGAAAGGTATTGTGATGCAGAAGCAATGAAGTGTTGAAGTTGTGAGATGCATCAACGAATGGGCAAATGGCCGTTCAGGTGCCACTGAAATTAAATGAAAACACCCATGCACAGCTGACTGAATGAAACAATGAACTGATGAATCAATCATTCAGTGATTCAATGAATCCAGCTGTGAATCATTGAATCAATGAAGCAGGGAACCACTGAGTCGATGAATCAACGAATCGATGTTTCAGTGAATCAATGAGTCACTGAATTGATGATTCGGTGAAATACTGACTCAATGAACCCATGCATGCACGATTTAGTGAGTCGAGGAATTAGTGAATCAATGAGTCACTGATTCAGTGCTTCAATGAACCAATGAATCAACCAGCCAGTGAACCAAAGGATCAGTGAATCCATGAATCAATGAACCAATGAATGATGGCAGAATGAGGGGATGGATGGGTGAATGAATGGATGGATGGATGGGCGAACTACTTTTCTTCGTTGAGCTGCTTCTTCACTGAGCGGCCTCTTCGCTGAGGCACCTCTTCTCTTAGCTACTCCTTCTCTGAGCAGCCACTTATCAGGGCTACTTCTGCCTCCCAGCTAGCTCTTTTGCAGCTTCTGCAACCCAATTCTTCTCTTCGCGCGGCTGTTTGAATTCACGCGTTACCGAACTGTTACTCTCCTCTACTGCTCCCAGACACGAACTGCTCTTGCTTATTGTTGACACAATGACAAGACTGCCCCTGGGCATTCATCCGGAACTCGGAAGTTTTCGAACTAATTAAACTTCCTTGGGTCAAAAGCCACTAGTCCATCTGTGGTTCCCATGGGTCTAAACTTGCGACCAACACCCCCACGCTGCAGCTGAGTTGCTTTGTATTACCATTTCGCTTTGACAGTACCTGTCAGTGTACCCTACAAAGAGTCCGTAGCTGTATTTCATGGTATCCGGGTAGTTTCAGATTCGTCCACCACAAAAAATGCCAAGTTCTTTTAAATTTACATTGCAGCCCTTGATGCTGACCTATCCTTTGGCTTGTGGCTAATAAATAGGCTGCCCTGGACATCAGAAAATGATAGACAACTTGTGATTTTGAGTCAGTACCCATGTGGCGTGCAGCTGCATAGCCCAAGGGCTCAAATGGGGAACCATCTTCCAACCCATGGCGGCTATGATGGGTGCGCCCGCCAAAGGGACCCAGTGGCAGTCCACGTTTCTTTTGTCAAGTAATTATCACCAATTTAATGGCTACCCCCCACAGTAACGATGTACTGGACAATATACATTATGTGAAATAGTATTACATACAAGTATTACATACAGTATATACATATTGTAGCTGCACCTACTTGATCTAACAGAAGAAAGCACAGGGCACGACATGTCACATTGATCGTTTCTGACACCTAGTGCATCATGTTGGGGATGCCGCCATCTAGAATGGCCAGTTACAATACTACGGTTTGCTTTAGCTACAACTGGCTTCAAGCCCCGCTCACCTGATAAACAACCCCGGTGAAAGGCACTGTAGCTGGAACCCAGTAGATATATCATATCATGTCATATTTGGTAGGTCCCTATCATGGCTTATCACTTTACCAAGAAGCGCCATCCGTGGCCCTCATCCAGACCGGCACGTCCCCTCCCAGAGGCAAGGCCTGTGAGGAAGTGGTTTCCCGAAAAATGAGGTCCAAGAAGTTTTCGACACCTGGGGCACTAGGGATGGACAGCGCGGCTCTTCATGCAGCACCGGTGTAACCACGACACGAGATATTGGAGTATACGACTTGGGAATTGGCATTTTTCGTCAGTGAAACCTTATTAAGACATACTTGGGAACCAACATGTGACACTACATTGAACTGCTTCATGATATACTTCCAGCTGGCTGAAATCCTCAGTCTCCATCGGTCCATGGTTACTCCGACACATTTCGAATCTCCGGGGCTCAGCCAAAGCCGAACCCAGCCCAATGACCCAACCGTCCTTCATTATATGAGTTGCCGTCAAAATCAATTGTTTACGCCCGATGCCTGGTACAAAAATATAAGTGATCGGTTTTGGAGGGGGCCATATCGCTCTACAGTGTTTTGTTCAAATCAACACTAAATAATGCACAAAAATACAGCGGAATTGGCTTCGCGGATTCAGATCTCTAAACGCCGGGGATGGATTTAGGGGGCGCTCGCTGTCTTTGCGCTTGCAACCATGTTGGGGAGCTATCAAAGCACATTACTAGACTCTTTCCTAAGCAAGGAAATTTGTTACAATCTCAACTCCGAACTAGAAAGACCGTAATTAATTAAGATCAATGGTTCCCAACGGTTATAAGATCACTAATTCTATGAAAACCAAAAATGGTCACCTCGGCCTTGTCCCTGTTTGAGTAAGCCATGGCATCAGAAAACGCCACACTTCCCTGCTCAAAAGCTTCAGAAATTGAAGCTGGGACCTCATCGGTCCAATAAAGAAGCGTTCGTAGCTATGAAGAAGTGCATTAGGCTTCCCAAGTCTCAATACAACCTGATGGCCTCGTGTTGAACCTGTTCACTTTTTTGTTGAGCCCTTCTTCTTGTTGGGATCAAATGAGTCTATCCCTCGTCTGGGGTCCCTTTTTCAACAAAAGGTTATCGCTAGGTTTTCGCGAAGGTTGTCGCTAAATTAGAACACTTTGATGATCAAGAAAGGAAAGGAAAGAGGAACATAGAACAAAAAGGACAATTGAAAAAACAAAAGGAAAAAGGAAGGAAGGAACAAGAAAAGGAAACTAAGGAAGAAGAAAGGACAAATCAAACCACAAGGAAATAAAATGAAATAAATGGAATTCAGAATTGGATTCAAAACCAAATTTGGTTTAGTTCAGAATTCAATTGATTTCAATTGCATTTAGCTTTTAAAGGAAAATAAAGGAAAAAGGAAGGAAAGAAAAAGAAAAGAAAACAAAGGAAGGCGCAGTTCGAATTAAAGTCTGATTTACTTTGATTCAGAATTTGGTTGCGCTCAATTTAGTTTAATTCTACTGCTTTGGGACCGGGGAAGAAAAAAACAAACTGCCTGCAGAAAGCGACGGTTCAATCACCTTGGAACTGCAAGAAACGTGGGCACTGCAGGTTGAATGTTCTTCATCAATTTTGCCCATTGCATGAAGGCACACAGCTATATTAGCTAGCTTGGTTTACACCAAGTATGGTTAAAGGTTATCGGTTTTGGGGGGGGCCTATCGCTTTACATGGTTTGGTGCACTTTCCCAACACGACATTTTGACCGTATCTCATATACTTTAAAGGGGTTCCCCAGGAGAAAAATGCATTTGTTTAATCGTTTAATCATTTTGTGATGATGTTTCACTTCTTCTTGAGGATTTGTAATATTTGCACTATATTTACCAAACCCAGTGAGTGACACTCGCACACCAACTCATGATACCAAAATTGGTTATCAAAGGAAAATAAATCTAGACGAAACCATCATTTGATGCTACATTGGATGCTAAAAACATCTAAAAACCATGGCTTTACTGCTTCATGCAAATTTTCCTTCAAACCAAACCAATCCTCTCTATGCCACCAAGGTTCTGAGATGTGACTCTTTGTCCTACCGCTCGACGGCCAAGGGGTGGGGTGGGAAACGTGGGGGGTTCCACACCTCTGTGAGTTTCCGCATGAAGGCTATGAAGGTTTTCCCTCAAAATCATCCAAATTATGGGAAATTCTGGGTGGAAAGCTTGAAATGGGAAACCTCCAGCTACTCTGGGACGTGAAAGTCAGTGCATATGTTGGCACAAGATCTGTTGTGCTGCACAAAATCATTGAAATACCCAGTGCCACATATTCTCTTTCACCGAGCATGCCACTAAGTTTGGATGTCACAAGTATCAAACCAAGTAATAAACAAACTTGTTTATTACAACCAGTGTACCCCTGCGTTGTGTGCCCTGCAATGGACAAACAAACCATAAGAAGGTTAATGACTACAAATGGAAGGTTCATGTTGGTGAAATTGTGCGTGCCTATGCGTTTTGTGGTCTTACAATAAGCAATGATCCAATGGAACAATGATGTCATATATATCTTCTATACACACTTCCCCACGGCACACCGACCTGAGACAACTTCAGGGGAGACGAGACAAGAAACGACATGAACCCAGTACATCATCACCGCCTGCCTAACTGTCCAAGGACAACAGGACACCATTCAGTGATGTACAAATTCCATTATTTCAAAGCTAAACTCCCAAAACACAAGGGAATAGCTACAACCATCTGCATGGTATCCGATAGACCATCAATTGGAGAAAACACAAGCATGCTAAACACCAACTGGACGCAACATAGCACCGACTTCCAGAAATTTCTCCCCCACCTAGGACGCACATTTCATTGAAACGCTTTGACTTCCACAACTTAGAGTATCCTAGCGTTTGACCTTCACCAGAGATGGTATAACCCCTATGAATGGTGATTGCTAGATGACTTCTGATGGCTTGAATCCCTAGAAGCAGTTTTCGCGAATTCCCTTGCGGCTCAAGTCCTTCAGCAGGGCACGCGCTTGCTTCTCTGTGCCACCGATGATCTGTAGAAATCTGATCCAGCCTACAGCAGAGCTATGAATGGCAGAAACATCTCCACATGTCCAATTCTAGCCACGCAGGGGCCAAGGAACAGCATAGATCTTGTGGTGAATCACTTATGACTTATCTTGTGACTTATACTTATATTATATTTTTTTCCACGTTGCCCACAGCTGCTGCACCTCATAGGTGTCTTACATTCGGCCAAAAATGGCGCAGCATAGAGATATACTTATGTATCATGCATGGGGTGGAATACATCGAATGTCATTTGGACCACCGCAATGGACGTTTTAAACACTAAGCCCGCTGTTGGGCTTGATGGCTCGACCCCTCAATCCCACGGTGAATCATCATTTTTCCATATTTTTCCCATTCAATGGCCATTAACTTGCGGGGAAACCCCACTTTCAAACCTCATTTGAAACACGATGATCAACCATGAAATTTGGGAGGTCCCCTCTTTTCAGACGAAGTTCCGGATATCACCAAAATCATCCCCGAAAGCTGGGACCAGACCGGTTAGGTCTGGTGGAACCCCGTTGGAATCGGCGAGTTCTGTTGTTGAAGATTGAACAGATTGAACAGATTGAACATGGACATGGTTGAAATCACCACCCGGACTCAAATATCGCCAGACGCTGCCGAAACAGCCCACCTTCCTTGGGCAGAACACCTTTGCGTTCAGCCAGGGTCGACCGCAAGATGTTCTCCACCGCGCAGCGGGAGTCCTGAGACCGGCCCGGAGAATTCGAATCTGGTTCCAAGTTGTTTCCAACGGGTTTTAGATGGTTTAGGATGGGTTAGGAAAGGGCTCAAGCCGCTTCATTTCTGAGAAGTTCAAAGTCAACTGCAGCATGAAATTTATCCTTTGAAATTGTGTTCCAGGTTTGAGCCATTGGCCCGAATAGTGACAGTCAATCTCCCAAACCAATAAATTCCACGGCAAACCTGCCGGAACCTGTTGGAACCCATTGGAACATCGCACAGCCTTGCACGTGGCTTCTTTCCGAGCGGCCATGCTTAGCAGGGGACGGCTGCAGGTCGGAACCTCACTGAAGCGCCAGCAATCTGATTTCACTGGATCAAATTTGACATGGTCCTGATTCAATGGACATGCTGCCGCACTCCACTTCGCACACTTCACCAAGGATGAACTGGGGTTGTCTCAAGAATTTTGTGAGATATTCTGCCCCATTAATTATCATCCTGCATCATCATTTAATGAAAATCATATCATGTCCCCAGTAAAAAAATGCGAATAAGATGGTGCAAATGCCCTATTTCTGGATCAACCCATCTTTCGGTGGACTGGGCACGGCGCACCTCCTGTTGACATTCTCGCTGGACCATGCATTCCCATGGCCGCGCAGAAAAGGATGTGACGAGTATCAAACTTCTGTGTATGGTTTATTGGGTGAATATGTCTATATATATATACTACCAATGAAATCCAATGAATATAGAATCAGATTCTCTCTTATTGTACTATACAGAACATGTTTAGCTATCCCAGACAGAAGAAAAAAGATCAGAAAGGGATTGCGACTTCTAAAAGGCCTTTGCTCATGAAGGACGATGTGCTTAATAACGTTATGTACAGAATTTATAAAAATATTTATCATTCACCGAAGTCAAAGCAACCTTGCAGCGCTTGCAGCCTGTTCGAGGCCGTCATGAAGGCACTGGAGCATGTATTTCAAGCCGAACATAAATGTATGGTAAAGTACCTGGTAAAGCGTTTATCTCTCAGAAACTTATCATTTTGAGACTCTGTTTTTTTCAATATCCCCGAAGTATCCCCAAATATCCACAAATAGTTTATGGTGGCGGTTTCTGGCATTCGACTTACATGAGAAAACGCTGACCGGAATTCAGTTTCCCCGGACCCTTTTTTTGAACCTTGGAAGATGAACCGAACCGAACCTAACAAAGCCTCTGAATCCATTGAATCCCCAACGGGCCACAACGCTCCGTCAAGGTCTTGCAAACATTGATAAGTTAGAAATGTTGGAATCATTTGGTCAGGTGATGTCAGGTGATGTCAGTTGTGTGTTCCTCATGCCATATTCAAACACAAGACAAGTGGTGTCTTGAGGCAAAATTGCGCTTGGCAATTTAAATATGTACCGGTGGCAGCAGTGTGACAAAAAGTGCAGGCGAAACAAAAAAATCAGGCTGCTCTGGACATCACTGGGCCCATGGCTTTTCAAACAAAGGTCATGTGCAAAGCTGTACTCGTCCGAGTCTCTCGCAACGCCCAAGGTCGCCTGGTTGAGTGCACTTTCAGTGCTTTGCTGGAACGGGCATGAAGAATTGTAGAAATGCGCAGGATTCTGCAACAAATATTGATGAAGGGAATGGGAATGTTCCATGTCAAGCGATAGCGGAGATGTTCCATGGGAACCTCGTTCAACGTCGAAGCATGGTGGGAACCGTTGTTGCCAAAGACCTCGACGTCGTGACCTTGGACATAGGACATCCAAGGACTCTAAATAGGTGCCCACGAATAACTCCGTAAGCTGAACAGCCCAGTTTTGAGGTTACAACAGGCGCAGCATGCAGCATGCTCCATCCACTGCAGGAATTGAAACTCACAGCACTATGTACAAGTCATGAACATGAAGGAGCCGAAAAAAACGACACAGGGCAAGGTGCCAACAGCTAAACCTTGGCTGTTGATTAGGGAAGAAGTTCTATCCGCTTCCACAGTTCGGCTGCTTCAGATTCGTTGCCCATGTCCTTTAAGAGGCGCACTAAACGCTCAATGGATCGGAGGGTGCTCGGATGCTGGGGTCCCAGGATCCTTTCCTTCGCGCACAGAGCCCGTCTCTGCAACTCCTCCGCTTCGGAAAGATTTCCCATGGCATGCAACGCCAATGCCAGTTGACTCATGGATTGCAAGGTCTCAGGATTTTCGAGGCCCAGAGTCCTTTCCCGGGCATCCAAGGCCCTTCGGTGCAACTCCACTCCCTCCCTGTGGTTGCCCATATCTGTCAAGGTAATTGCCAAGTTGGTAAGACTGTGCAGAGTCACCGGATGCAAAGGACCAAATGTCCTTTCTTTTATGTCCCAGACCTTGCGATACAACTCAGCAGCTTCATGGTAATCGCCCGCGTTGTGCAGGGCAATGGCCAAATCGTTGATGCAATCCAAAGTTTGAGGATGTTCCGGACCCAAGATTTTTTCGCAGGTGACTTTCGCAGTCCTCCTCAGGTCCGCCGATTCCCGGTAGTGGCCCATGGCTTTTAGGACAGTGGCCAGACCGGACATGGCAGTCAAGGTCTCTGGGTGCTCAGAACCAATTTGTCTTATCTGCTCATCCAAAACACGGCGGTACAAGACCACAGCTTCACTGTAGTTGCACATTTCTGTCAGGAGATATGCTAACTGGTAGCTGTATTTCAAGGCTTGTTGGTTAAGCCCCCATCTGCACCCCTCCAAGGCGGGTCGAAGCAATTTCTCAGCTTCGCTGTAATTGCCCCTAGCTTGCAGGAGGAGGGCCAGAAGGCCGGCACATGCCGACGTCTCCTCATGTGCCGGGCCATATATTGACTCACAAGATGCCAGCAATTTTCGCACCAAGGGCAACGCCTCCTGAGTCAACCCCTGGTAATGAAGCACACAGCCCAGGCGATACTTGGCAGACAGGACTGATGTCGCAGCTGAATTGGCTCGGGCACGCAGGGCATCCAGCAATCGTCCACGTGCATGCTGGACCTCGGCTAGCTGGAAATGCACATCCCATGGATTGTCGTTGGAATGGCTTGAATCGAGGACCACAGTTGCAACATGTTTCCTGTGAACATGATTCGAATTTTTGGTCTGGGATCCAAGTTCTTTGCCCACAAGACTGCTGCCTGTATTCATCCCATTGGAGTTTAAAGTCTTGAAAGCACTGAGTCATTTTCTCAAAAGAAATCTTGTGGAAGCCATACCCTTCTTCATAGTCCAAGCTGCGCCATCTTCACCATAGACTCGGAGCACAACGCACCAGCGGGGAGGCATGCCAGGCTCATTCAGAAGTTTGTCCGCAAGGTTCCTGCCCGGTTCCTTCCCCGCAGCCTCCATTTCTGGTGTCGCTTTCTTGGAGACATCGAAGGCATTGCATGCATCGATCAGAATTGGGACGCAGAATGCGGCCCTCTTGGGGTACTCGCGATCTACGTACTCAGGACCCCTTTCTGGATCCTCGCGGTCCCGCCGCATCATGTTGCGGAAATTGTTGTCCAGCAACTGCTCCCGGTTTTGCCACTGGTCAGGAGGCAACGGCACAGTGTAGATCCCTTTGCCCCACCAAGCATTAGCATTGGGCCCATCTGTCTTCAATGATGCCCAAACCTCTGCTGCTTCTTTGGCCGGGTGAGTGATGTTTCGGAAGGCCAATTCACTCGTGTAGTGGAAGTAGACCTCCCCACCATGACCCGAGGTGAGGTCAATGGCGTCTTGCCAAACTTGGATCCCTGTGGGCTTATGCAGCCAAGTCCACATCTCAGCATTGTCAGTGCCTATGTAGTCAGCATGCCCAAATTGACCTCCCTCTCGGTAGTGATTCTCAAAATAGTCCCGCAAGTTGTTTGTCCTTGGATTAACTCCAGTGTGGCACATGCAAGAGGAAAATACCATGCCTTCTTGGATGGTGGATTGGAGATCAGTGCTGGGATGTATGCAGTTTCACCTCTCTGCAATTCAACATGGATTTCGTCCTTGGTCGTTAGGTTGCCCGAAGGGAAACGTTGGAGGAAGCCCTCCGTGAATATGAAAGTTTCCTGATGTGTGAATTTTGCTGACCCCGACAGTGTCGGACATCCGAAACCTAGACTGCCCTTCCAATGCAGTTCCATCGGGCTTGTGGTCCCGTGGGTCTTAAATTCCAACCCGCACTCCCAATGGCATGCTTCAGGCAACCCTGCAGCTGAGTTGCAGTGTATGGCCGTTTCCTTTGGACACCTGCCAGTGTGCGGCCACAAATGTGGAGAAGTCGCTCAAGGAAAGTGAGCATCTCTTCAAATGCAAGAAAAAACTCTTAAGATCCGTGAAGCATGTAGTGCAGCACTGAATGCTAATCGATCTCTTGACCTTGTCGCTCAACAATGGGGTGCCAATGGACACAAGAAAAAGGAAAATATTTCATGATAATTATTTCTCTAGATTGGACATATCAAAACGTCCAATTTGGGGCTCAGTGATTTTTAAGCCATAGCGTGGCCCATCTGGAGTGTACCGACCTGGGAGCGCACTGACTTACAAGCGGCGCTCATCATTTTAGGGGACCTGAACGCATTCAATGTTTCGGGTCTAGTTTTTCAATGATATAGCCAATGTGTTCAAACTCTAACAATACACCAACACCTTGTGTTTTTCAACTATATCACATCTTCATACATATTACATTCTCCACACATAGGTGTGTCTACATGACCTTACAGAAGAAGTCACATGGTACAACGAAAAACACATCCATTGCTGCTCACCTCTAGTGCAAGATGTTGGGTATGCCACCATCTGCGCCCCTATCACCTACAACTGGAAACTCCCGTACCTGGTACAGTCATCCAGTCACCCCATCTGATGAGGCCTTTGAGGAAGCGGCATCCCCAAAAATGAGGTCCAAGAAGTTTTCGACACCTGGGCTGGGACTGGGGGCAGCCAAAATCCGCCCGCACCGAAGGTGCTGGGGCGTGATCTTCCGGATGGCACTCGTAAAAGGTTACAGGTTTACCTGGGGGGGGGGGTCCCATTTTTCGGCCAAAACCTCCTGTTTTTGATAGGTCGTGACGCTCGCCTTCAAAAAACACTGTAAAAAACAGTACGGAAGACACCTGTTCGTGAACGCGCCCGTCCAAAATCGGCAAGCGAAAAGTGAAAAAAACCCGTGTTTTTCAACTTTTTGACCTCAATTTTTTGGTTTGCAACATCTTTTTTTGCGGTTCCGCAGGTGGCCGGGCCCGGAGGCGGATTTTTGAGTTTTTGGACCCGTTTTCGGACTGATTTTCGTCGTTTTGTGATAGCAGAAACACTGGTTTTTACAGTGTTTTTCTGTTTTCTGCATGCTTGATGGCTAGCTTCAAAACTTCCAAAAACATCGTAAATTACGCTGTTTTATGTTACGGTGTAAATGAAAACATCGTAAATACCAGTGTTTTTTGACGTTGGTTAAAAAAACACTGTAAATTACAGTGTTTTTGGCCACCTGACCCTCAAAAACCATGGTATTTGCAGTGGTTTCTGCTTCTCACCGCGCAAAAACACTGTAAATAACAGCAATTTTGCCGTTTTTTCATGTTTTTCGTTATTTTTTGAACTGCGTTGGTCCGCTATACATGGCCATCAAATTCTTCGCGTTTTTTTTTCCGACAATCAGTACTTTCGGATGTTTTTGGTCTCAATGGCCGACATCATTGGCAGTTACGAGCGGCTGCCCAACGATGCGGTGCGGGCGGTTGCCGTCGCGAAGCGACGTGAATATCTCTGGCACATTCTGGGACAAGGGCAACCACCCAAGAAACTGGACATGTTTCAGGAACCCAGCTGCGGCCATTGAAGACATTTACAACGGTATTGGAGTATCCTTTTGGCAAAGGAGATTCTGTTCGAGAATCCTGGAATTAAGAATCAAGAACTTCAAGTCCCCGTCAGTGACGGCTAACAACAAACCGCAATTTGGCGACATGAACGGCCAACACAAATCAGCAAGCTGAGAGCAAGCTGACGGCTGTTCCTACTGAAGCGTTCATGGCAGTTGAACCGGCTTAACTTTAACGATTCACTGATCAATTGCTCATATTCAGTCCTGATTTGCACGTGCTATGTCCACGTGCTATGTCCATATTCGATCCCCAGACTCACAGTTCTGAGCTCTGCACACCAAACAACCAGCTGGTCACAGTGACACACTCGACTTCTCCCGCAATGGGATGAACATCGACAGGAAAACCCTACATTTTTCCCTCAAACCAAGCCCAAACGAAGTCCTCTCCACCAAGGTACTGAGATGTGACCCTTGGTCCTGTGTCAAAACAAAAAGTGAGTTCCATGGCACGGAAACGCCCTCTTGAGTTCTGTGCAAAGGATAACCGCAAGGACCGCAATATTACTCGTTTATGGAAGATATAAGTGTAGTTAATGGGATTATAACCAACAAACATAACTGGGGGGCCTCACCTAACAATCTCACTGTGGAGTAATAGAAATAGTGGATCATTTATCCCGTAATCTCACCATTATACCCCAAATACTGGGTAATACTATGAATCTTCAAATAAGTTCCGCTCTTCATTGATGCGGTATCGATTGTGGCCTCCAGCAAGTTCACCTTGCTCCAAAAACACCCATGTTAAACTGTTAGTTCGTTCATAAAGAGGTGGGATTTCCGGCCTTCAGCAGGGCACGTGCTTGCTCCTCGGTGCCACCGATGATCTGTAGAAATCTGATCCAACCTCTGGCAGCTCACGTCAAGTTTCAGGAATGGGGGTCGAAGTCACCACGCAAAATGGGGTTGTTCACTCATACCCATGTGACTCCACTGGAGGCTAGGACGGGAAGAAACATGTGTCCGATATCATCATCTTCAAGTCATGTGGTATTGGCCGAAAAGCGATCCTAGTTTCAATTAATTGAGAAAATGATGATAGATCATGATAGATCATTGGATTTTGAATGGTATCCCATTTGGGGACAGACTGAACTGTGTCTTCGCAAAAATCTATCCGATTCGACCAAGCAAAGGAGCCTCAGCTATGGACCAGTTCCCACTAGTACCCGCGATCGTTGACACCAAAAGATAGCTGCTATGCTGAAGTTGATCCTCCCGTCTGCGGAAATCAAAACGTTTGGATTTGGATCTATCCCTATAAATTCATATACTGCATATCATATTCTATCATGGGGATTCAACCAACTCCCAAAAGCGACCGCGCGACAGTCAGACTAAGGGTAGTTTTGCCCAGTGACTTTCCCGTTGCAGAACGCCCTTGCTTACCTTGCTTTCAGCCAAAGAAGAGCGCAAGATTTTCTCCACCCCATAGCGAAAGTCCTGGGGGCCACACTGACGGAAGCCTGGTGTGGATAATTTCTGGCTTTTTTTGGAGTTCTGATCGTCAGAAGTCAACACGGAATTTCATGATTAACCTTACCATAGATAGATGGAAATTGATGGATGGATTAACCTTTGATAGATGGATTAACCTTACCAATCTTACCATAGATACGCACGCCGTGCCAAGTGGCATCCATGCTTCGCAGGGACAACTGCTATAGTAACCTTTCTCAGCTCCATGTCAGTTGGGGATGCGTCTCCGGACCATCTTGGGATGAACCTCCACTGCCAGTCATGGAGTGAAAGCCATGGCTCTGAAATCTTAGATGCGAAAGAAAGAACTTCTGGCTATTCAAAATTATTCAAATCTTCGACATTTCGCATCATTTGCCCCTGGCTAACAGTTTTTGGCACTTTTAATCCACCTTCCACCAGTCGGTTTGCCCCGTGGCATAACCACCGTTGCCCGCCTCCATGGCCGAGCAGCGAATGTGGTTTGGACGGAAAATTCGCCCTAAATCCACTGGTTGATGGTCATCTTTCTATAATTTGATAGCCGATAGCCTCTTGGGGGTTAGTACATGTTAGTACCCCCCAGTTCCTGATACTCTGATACAACCATCTATCTGTCAGATTTTTGACTCTCGGGCGTTTGGGCCTACAATGATGATTGAGCCTGCCGGTTTCTGGTCTTGAATGGATGCTTATTTACACACAAAGAACCGAGAAGCATCAGATTGTGAAGAAGTGAAGAAGTACAATGTATCAAAAAAAGACATTGCAGCTGCAGTCAAACCTGAACATATCAAAACTTGAAATGTCCACGGTCTATCACTGGCGTTGTCTCATTTTTTGGAACCCTATTCTATCCCATCCATGGTGAAGAAACCAGGTTTCCCCGATTAAGAGACGTTAATTAAAAGGTTATGTCCCCAATTTCGAGGCCCCTTAGCTTCATGAACCTTTCAGGATGTTGTGTTGGATGATGCATGTGTCAAGCTCCTATCCTTGGGCCAACAATGACCTTGCGCCCGGCAAATCACGAAGAGTTTGAAGAAGTTGAAGCATGTGACTGGAAATCCCCTATATATCCCAATAAATAGAGGTGTTAACTTGAATAAGGGATTTCCATTGCCACTGAAGGCTTTTGATTCTCGACTCTCAACACATGGATTCATCGTGATTCATCATCCCGTACAAGACTAGATGCAAAATCACTACAAGGATTTCTGAGCATCTGACAACAATGCCGAGTGTCTCTACGCCGATGCCTCCCGCAATCTGGGAGCGTTGATCGTTCCACGCTAACTTGAGCTCTCTGCATGGCTGATCATCGATGCCCTACAAAAAACATGGTGAAATTGTGTTCCCCCAACTGGAAACCAGGAATGCAAAAAACCAGGAACCGCAAAGAACCATAAATGAAGGATTGTGGAAGATTGGGGCAATGCACCTTCTATCTTTAGTTGTTTGTGCTCACGGCCGCATTAGCGACCCCATAGGAACGTATCATTTTTTAGGCAACATGGGGGTTGGAGTGGGGTGGGGTGGGATGTTAACGTTCATGTTACGCTGATGATGTTACGTTGATCATGGGGGTTGGGGTGGGGTGGGATGGGATGTTAACGTTCCGATGGAACGCAAGGACGCACTTGCTGAAAGCAGTTGGTTCTCTTGCGAAGAACGCATCTCGCTAGAATAGAGGGAAAAAAAAAAAATATATTTGGGAATGCTCTGTGTTCGAATCGTAGAGCCAATGGGTTTTGCAAATATGAGGTTCAAAGTCACGGTAAGGACGTTCTGAGAAAAGAATTGGCTCACAGAAGAGCTCTGAGAAGAAGGAGCGGAGATCAGGTATCTCAACAACAAGAAGCTCACAGAAGAAATAACTCAGAGATGAATGTTGCCAAAAAGAAGAGGTGGCTGAGAGGTGGTGAGTTGCTTGAGAGCAGAGATATTACCTCAAAGAAGAATTTCCTCAGAGACTCATTCTGTCGTGTATTTGTCCAATCGCTGCCAGTGACTTGACTTTTTTTTTCATATATACTTGATTATACTTGCATCTACTTGCACACATATGCACATTACAACACATACATCACATCACATCACATTTGCATTACCTTACAAAATGTTTCAGGAACTCTTTGCAGTTTGGAAGACTTTTGGGGTTTCCTCTTCTCCCTGTTTTTCCTTGCTACTTGCAACGCATTGGATGTTCCATCTCTCATTTTGCGAGGTGTTTCCACTGTTTTTGACATTTGGTTTCTCGTTTTGCGCGGTATTTGCGATATTTTGGAACATGGACGTTGGATTTTGCATTTTGGAACTTCAACCTGTCGTTTGGCGCGATATTTGCAGCATTTCACCCCCAAAATAACACAAACAATTGTGGTCTTCTTGTTAGTCTTGCGATCTTTTGCTGCTGTGGTTTGTGGTTATCGTATGTTATCGTACGTGTTTCTTGTGGTTCTTGTTCTTGCTGCTTTTGCTGTTTTTGTTGTTCTTGTTGGTTTGTGTTTGTTGCTGTGGTTGTGGTTGTGGTTCCGGTTGCAGTTGCGGTTGGTGAATCGGAAATGTGAACCGAACCAAAGCGAATCGCTCCGATGCCACGCCGATCTTTTTTCAGACCTGAAAACAGGGTTTGCCCTGCAGCAAATTAACATTGCTATGGAAAATGACCATGTACAGACCGCTTTTCTATTTGAAAAACGCTGGCTTTCTACGTACTTGCAAGAAACACATCAAAATACCATGCCTCCGTTTGCCTTGTGACGCCTGCTGGCAGCGCCATTGCACATACGGTGGCACAAAGCTCCAGCCCCACGGTGTTAGCAAAGCTCCAAGGTTTGTCGTGAAGTGGGTGAAACAAAAACGAACAGAGGGGACATGTCCACAACATGAAACAAAACGTCCTGGTTGTGGGGGAGAATTTGGACCCATTTCAACAAGTTTCCTTGAAATGAAACTTCTAAAAATAAACCTAGGACGCACTGGCAAGCTGCAAGAAATGACAACCACAGATTGCTGGTCCTGAAAGTCTCTGCAGCATCTACGGGTGAAATTGTAAATTCCAACCTCTTCGGCCCCAAACAATCCAGGTCTCGCATCCAATTTTTTTTGCAAAAAAGAATTGCGAACGAGATATTGCAACATGCTGTCCGAAAATGTTTGGCAGCTCAGTCACTAACCAGAACCTTTCCAACCGGCAGAAACAAAATATATCACAACTCCACTAGTTGCACCAACTTGGAAGGGATGAGCCCTTTACCAGTCCCAAAGATCGCCACATCCGCCCTTTTCATTCCACGGCCTGTTCAACTCACTTGCAAGTGCCTGCGAGATGTCAAAGCAATCTTGTTGGTCACACAGAGTCACATGACAAGTGCACCGCACTTGACGGCTGATACACAACTGTCATCGTTTCAAGATTCAAACTGGCATCTGTGGCTCACCTCAAGAATTGCAGTCTTGGCAAGGGACTAGAACCGCGTGTGAATTGGCCCGGCATCAGCCACTTGAAAAACCACGGCGCCCGTCTCGACCCATCTCGGCCCGTCTCAGAACGTCGAGGTCCCACGGGGTCCCACCGGCCGGTCTTGGCACAGCCTGAGAGCCTCACAGCGGACGGCGCAAGTGCCGCATCGTGCGCTTCCTGTCTCCTCGAAGCGCCGGTCAAAGAGCGCGGTTTTTCGCTGCAAGGTGAATGATCACGCCGAAGGAAAAGTATGCTGAGAACGCCGAATGCACAACCACACTTTCTCAGCACCAAGATCATAGAAGAACAGTTCATGCCTTTTTTTCTCGCAATGCAAAAGCGAGAAATCTCCAACAACTTGATACATCCTTTGCGAGTACAATTGCGTGCATCTCCCATGATGTTGTAAGGTCCAAACTTCAGTTTTAGGGAAAAATTTGAGGCAGATTTCTGGCAAAAAGACTTGCCAGATGGCAAAACCCTTCGATGGCTGCCAACCAACCACCAAATAGCTGATGTACTGACCAAAGTGGTGGTCGACGTGAAGGGCTGGTGGATGAAAGTCCGGACAATCGTCTTGCCTTTTTCGAATAAGTTGCCAGATCGACAAGATTCTTGTGGAGTGTAAATTGTGTACAGATTTGATCTGGCAACTGTCCCATTTGATTGCCGCACAGGCTCGAATGTTCGCAGGAACAAATGCAGTGGCGCTAGTGACTTGTCGATTTGTGTTTCATCCCCCTTAGTTCGATTTACAGTAACTAATGGGCATCCCCAATCCATCAAGCTTCAATCTATTCTTGGAAAACTCATCCAAAGATTTGGCTATTTGTGGTGCCCATCTTTTCTGCACATATCATACTGCCACACGCTGACAGCTTCAGGGTTCTCCTTGGCCAAGGGCCAGGGATACTGGGGTACGGGAATATCAGCTGTGGTTCCTGGCGCAGGTGCAGCACGTTTCCTGGCCTGGTGAACCTCACGCCAACACATCCTCATACCTCCAAGCAAAAACTTGGAACCATCTTGGGTGAAGTTTGGATTTCAACTCATTTCTTGTTTTTTTTTTCCTCTGTTGCGGCCGATTTCGCTCTGAGGCTCGGTCCTAACAATGAGAGAAGCGGGTAAATAAAAGGCAAGCAATGTGAAACACCTTGGTTCCACAATTCAAGGCAATATCAAATAATTAAACACAAATTAAAGGACCGGATAACCCCACAAGTCAACTTCTTCCTAAAATGAGTTTCAATGGTTTCAGCGGGGGCGGGGAAGGAAGGAAAGACAAAGGAGGTGGTGAAAGATCGTGTATGTATGTATGTATGTATGTATGTAGGTATGTATGCATGCATGCATGCATGTATGCATGTATGTATGCATCCGACGATGATGACATAGAGGAAAGGTACCTGGCCGCAGAAGTGTTGAACACGAATGTAGCTGGTTGTCAATGCAACTATGGAAGACACGACGCAGTCACAGTCACAGGCAAACACCATGACACTAACTGTGCAGGTTTTTCCAAAGATGTCAAGCAACCGCACAGTTCAGAAACACACAGGCGTCGCGATTTTTTCCACATAAGTGTCGGTTCGCCACGCATCTGCATACGCTTCTTCCCACATTGGGTCAAAGCTTTGGCTCCCGACGTCATAGATTGCTTGATTCATTGTCGGGCCGTGAGACACGCGCCTGTCCTCCGTCCAAGAAGCTCACTGGAAGGGCACCTGCGGCAGTTGCAAAGACACAGAGGCTTCATGCGTGCTATCTTGTTACTACATGACAGCTGCAATAGCTCGGCGCAGCATGAACCCCAAGAACCAATCTATTCTACATAGCTTAACCACAGTAGATATCTTATTGATCAACCGTATAGATGGTCCACACTACGCCGCAAGTGCAGCTCCCGGCCTGCGCATTACTTCACCATTGACAAGCAACACCTGGCAGCACAGAAAAAGGTTCAAGACGAAACCACAAAGTAAAATATATAGTTCTTTGGTAGAGATCCACAGCGCAGCCTGCAGTTGTTGGCATCGACTGCAACAGAGCGGAAAAGTACCTGGCCGCAAAAGGACAGAACGTGTATATGCAGCTAGCTATCAAAGCAACATGCGCAGAAACGATACAATGCAGTCTGTTGCACGAATTGTCACCTTTTCGCTGTGATCCAAATCCTGGCAAGACCTGTAGCACTCCTTCCCGCAGTTGCGCAAACTCTACACATGTCACGAACGGTTTTGATTTGGCCGTCGCGACCTCAGTCTTCCCATATTGGGTCAACAATGGGTCTAGGAGAAAACGAAGAGAGTACTACGATGACTTCAACCGGTGACCTACGAAGAAAACCACGCCTACCCTAAGGTCACAGGCCCGATGACGATACCAGAACGGAAAAGTACCTGGCCGCAAAAGGACAGCTATGTATATGGAGCTGGTTGTCAAAGCAACAAATACAGAAAGACCAAAATTCAGGTTGCCGCACGAAGGTCACCTTTTCGCCGTGACCAAAGTCTTCACAAGGTCTGTAGCACTTCTTCCCACAGTGGGGCAAAATGCAGACCACTTTTGCTACAGCATCAAACGGTTCTTCGCACATTGCGTCAAACCATTTCATGATATGTAAAAGAAAGATATGTATCATAATTACAGCAACATTTCTTCTCCCGTGGACTGCTGTCACGACGTCTTCTTGCGACGCTGTTCAGACGGAGATTCCGCTGCAGCAGTGGACATAGGCAATGACCCCGCTCTTGGGGCCACCGCTGATGCCTTTGACATGGGTGCGCCATCACATCGTTGGGGCCGCAGTTGCGCGAAGCTCGCGGCTCCAGCTCGCTCAAGCGGCATTCTTTCATCAGAAGCTGACTCGCCATGACTTGCGATGGGCGGTGATGGTAGTTGCCCGATACGGTCTTGTACATCTGGTGAAGTTACACGAAGGGTAGGCCCTGAGGAAGACACCAATCTTGGCGACCGCTCTCTTGATTCACGGTGTGCAGCAGGTGGTGCCATGGCTACAGTGTGTGCGTCCAAGAACCGTGCCACATCTTCCCGTTCTTCTCGATTGGCTCCAGTCAAGTTGATCTCCACAAGGGAGCCATCGCTCATTGTCACACTGATGAGATCAGGAAGACGATTCCGCCTGTTGCTCGACTGCTGCACTCTTCCACGTTCTTCTTGGTCTCGCGACGTTGCCATAGCTGCAGTAGCTTGTCAACAACGGACAGACTAAAGCCAAATACTAACATTTAAGCGTGAAACATGTGGAACACTATCTTCTGCAATGTGTTTCTCAGAAACATGAGGATTCCCAAAGCTTCCGGTCCAGAAACTTCACTGGGCCGCCGTGCCGCACACGCTTCTCTCTCCGAAGCGGACAAGTACCTGGCCGCAAAAGTACAGAACGCGTATATGTCGCTGGTTGTCAATGCAAGCTGAACACAGCAAACCGAGAAAGGTCAGGCATGACCAAAAACAAAAATGTTGAACATACAAACGAAAGTCCTTGAACCAAAATGGAAGCAGGAACAAGTACGCTAAACATCCGACGCTATGCAATACCGACTTAGCTACATCCCTTTTCCGACAGTTTTTTCTGCGTCAGGTCAAACAGACCAGCCACAAACGACCAGATTCTGCGTCAAAACGATCAGATTCTGGGAAGCTTGGTCCACGTTGTCTGAGAGAAAACATGTTGGACCAGGCATCCCAGCATCCGACAGTAAGATTCCTTTCTCGGAAAGTTAGTGCTACGTCGTCCACGGTGTCCTGAAGGCCGCAGCATTCAACACATTCAATTGCAATCACTGGAGTCAGGGCAACTTTCCCGCAAGGACATGAAATAGTACCAGGACAGATCGTTCTGGAAACAAAATTCAAGGGCTAGACTGACCTGGCGGTTCCGTGGCGGTGACCAACAAATGAGCATGCGGCAAGAATGCCGCAATTTTCTGCGCCACAGGCGCGCGGAATTCAGGTAAATCTGGAAACGAGTGATAGTACGAGCCATTGTATCCCATAACGTTGCATTACCAGGACAGGTCGGTCCGGGAACAAAACTCATGGGTTACCATGGCATGTACTATCACATGTTCCTGCCGATGTGCAGCGCAGCCTGCAGTTGACTGTCATCGACTTGGATTGCTTGGCAGGCCCCTATAGTAACCATTCACACAAGGGTGCCACCCGGCACCGTGCTTCACAACAGTCGCCAAAACACGCATGCTTGTAGTCTTCTTACGACCGTGCTGTGGCTCGGTAGTCACACTCGGAGTAGATATGGATTGCAATGGCTCGGTAGTCACACTCGGAGCTGAGACATAAGCTTCGTCGCCACGTCGTTCAGATTGATGTCTTCGATATTGACATACATCAAGATCGAATACATCAATCTGAACGATGTGGCGACGAAACTGAACAATGCACTAGTCCACCGATGATTGACGGTCATTAACCAGGACATCATGCTTGGCCCAACGAAATCAATCAGAATGTTGCACTCGCCCAAACCATTCCGGATCACTGTGCGTTCCGGATCACTGTGCTTGGCATGTCTTTCCACGTTGAATCAACAATGCCATCGGTGAAAATTCAAGCGGCCATTGTGTCACGGCGGCTCCGGGTGATCGAGGCCTAGATATATTGCAATGCCGGCAACATCGATGTTTAATCCTTTTGTCTCGCTCAAATGAATACGCAGCCATTCTTGCCACTGGAGAAAGACAGAATGAGCATCTGCTTTGCCACACATGTAGGCTTGTAATTCACGCATAAGCATGCGGTCAGATCCGTGGCAGGCTCTGGCGCAAGAGCTATGCACTGTCTGCTCCCCTAAAATGGCAGCATCGTCCCAGAACCAGCCTCTCTTCACAACATCATAGCAGAGCGACTCAGATAGGAATTCTCGATGCCAAGACAGGTTGCTGAGCTGGGAGCGGTGGCACAAAAGCACCAGGGACAGAAACGATTGCCGTAACATCTCCGACAATTGCAGCCTGAATTGGTTGAAGCTGAGACATAAGCTTCGTCGCCACGTCGTTCAGATTGATGTCTTCGATATTGACATACATCAAGATCGAATACATCAATCTGAACGATGTGGCGACGAAACTGAACAATGCACCAGTCCACCGATGATTGACGGTCATTAACCAGGACATCATGCTTGGCCCAGCGAAATCCATCAGCGTCGCCGGCAGAGCAACGCGTGTCACTCTGTGGAAGGGGCATGATGCGATCTTGAAAAGACTACAAGCGTTTTTCAGTGAACCAAAGCAACTGACGGTTTTTAAACTTGGTCACATTACTGCAATGTCAATGAGCATGGTTCTTTGCACATTGCGCCAAAACAACATATAGAACACATATAGAACACATCTGTCAGCACAGACAAAAAAAACACGTCGTTTGCACAAATCTCTGCTGCAAGTGTAGAAAAAGCGCCGTGCACAGATCTGCGGTCAGATCAAACGCTTCTTCGAAATTCCTACAGAACTACGCAGGCGGACGCGTACGTCAACCACGCACACCAAACACAAGCGCAGAGCGTAAATTCCCAAAACCTAATTACACTAAAGCAATACCGTGTCAAAAGGATTGTTTCACCCTCGACTCCCACATGCTGACGTCAAGCTCCTTCTTTTCGCTCCAGACGCAACACGATCAGTCACGGGGAAACACAAACACAACAAACAAACAAAACAAGAACAAAGAACAAGAAGATGTGTTCCCTGTGTCGGTCTGTCTTATGTCAAGTTATGTGACACAGCAGCTCTTGTTCATTAAATGAACTTCTGACACCAGTCCTTCGAGCCGATGTCTCAACTGGTAAACTCGATTCCAGGTTTCCAGTTAACAAACCTCAAGTTCTTCAAATAAAGGTTTGTTGAAACTATTCCAGCTGCTAGAAGTCTACAAAACTCAATTTCACTAGATGAATTCAAAAACATCGAAACACTTCCAAAAGTTCTCAAAGCAAACTGGTTCTCATCCAAACGTGAATAACCAGCTCATTAGTCACAAGCTGACTAACTTCTCAAGAACGAAGTGATTCACACAAGGTGTCTGTACAACCTTCTTCTGGATACAAAACATAGTCAGAACACAAAGTTCTTTCTCCAAATCAGTTTTCCACATAGAGATAGCATCTCACAGCTTCCAATCTCAATGGAGAATAAAATGTTCTATTCGACATTGTCAATGTAGGTCAGCCAAATACAGTTGTATCGCTGAAGTCTTTCGACCACTGTAATAGCCAATCCACAATGTAGGCCAACGTCTTCTCAAAACAATGTCGTTCTCATAGAGATAACCAAAGTCTTCTCAGGAACGATAAAATGCACACCATAAGACCAAGTGTATGATCCATAGGTCACGATGACGATGATGTAGGTATTGTCCTCACAATACCGAAACATCTCATCACAAAACTCTCAGACAAATAAGATGCCCAAATATGGCCATTGTCTTCACAATACCAATGCATCCCATAGTCCAAACTCAAAGCATAGTAGGTTCTCTCCATCAGATATTTCCAGCTAGCTTAAACTCTTCTCCAAGAGTTTCTAGCTGTGTTCTCATCACTTGGAGAGAATGAACTCCACAATGTTCAGTGTCCACGACACAAGAAGTAATCTCACTGTCAAACCAATGTAGGTATCTTCAGTTCAAGCAATAAGCTGTACCAGACTCAAGTCGAATCCAGAATAAGATGTAGAACTGATCAATATACCACAATCACAGGTCAACACTGATCAATGACATCATCCTGATGTCAGAAATGATAAGTCCGAAGACTAATAGAATATTGTGATACAGGTTGGTCACATACAAGATTCCTTCCGCAATAAGTAGAGTGTTCTCTACCAATCTTCCATGACGCGATGAACTCTTGCAGTAGCCTTCCATGTATCTTCTGTGCATACACTATACAACTATGATGAATGACATGTCGCTTCACCCTTATCCAAAGGGTGCTCCCACAGGGTGTCAAATTTCCATACCCCCTTTCGACATGACATCTCATCCATTCACATCACTACCAGGTACGGATACCAATCGAATATCCGCAGAAAAATGTTCACGTTCCAGATCATATTCATGATCCAAAAGATATCCAAAGAAGCACACGTCTTCCAAAACACAAGGTAGATGATAAAGCATCATCCAAAACTCATCTCGTTCGACTCATGCATAATGTCGTAACTTCCAAATTCAAAATCTTCTCTGTTGCGAAAACCAGATGTAAAAATACCAGACTCAGTCCATAGACTCCTAAAGTCTTTCCAGTACCAAGCTCGTCTTCCAAAATCCAGTTCCTCGGATAAACCATGGCGTCGATAACGATATATCTACAGTGCTGTTGTCTTCCTACAACACACAAAACAACAACAGAACAAAACAAAACAAAACAAAAACAAACAAACACACACACACACGAGACCCAAGACGAAACCTAACGTCGCACGATCGGAGTCAACACGAAAACAAAGGCCAACTGTTTCAGCTAATCCGCACCTTCGTTTAGAAGGTAGGCGTATGAAAAGAAAACGCAAGTGAAATAATATCACTCATGCAACTCATCTCAAATTCAAAGCAAGCGAAGTACAGTTCACAGTCACTGCACAACAAATTCAAAATGTTCTGAATGAAAATCTCTCACAGTCAGGGTTAGGACTAGCTAAGAGTGGCACAGAATGAGGAAGCGGTGAGAGACGTTCTAAGACAGAACAACTCTCACAGTTTCATCATCGCATAGATCGCCGTCCCCCTTTCAACGTCTGATCCATCCTAATGATCTCGGAGGTGTGGTATGTCTTGTTCGAGTCTATATCATGAATCATGACATGAGGGTGCAATATGTCTGCAATCATGGCATCAGATTCCCCGGAAGGTTTTCCGATTAGTTAGACTCAGATTCCGTCTGAGTTTCTTCCCAGGTTCTCATCATGTGCCATGACAACTCAATTACACCAAATGTTTGTGAAAACACTCACAACATCAAGTTCCATGTTTCAAGCAACAAAACTCAAGACATGCACACAACAACTCAAACATAACGAGTACCGCAATCAAGACAATCAAGAACAACTTCAACCTTTCTTCATGATGTCTCCCTCAGATCTGTCAGCAACTCCAAGTTCTGAGTGCCTTCAAGAACGTTGCTCTCGCCATCGTCATTGAGAGACATATGACAACAAAACGAACCTTAAACAACTAACAAAACAACATACAAACAAAATTGTGTCTATTGCGTCAATCAGCGTGTCTTGCCCCCTTTTAAACTCAAGCTTGGTGCCTGTGCTCAGCCATATCGTCCTTTCTGAAAACAACAAGTGAACCTCGAGTTGACAAAATCAACTATTCTCTTGTCGTCACACCAGGCGAATTCCGGTGCCTTTGGCACTCTGCTCAGGTATGGACATCAGGGGTATACCCGACGGTATTCTTGCGTCCCCTGTATTTGAATATACCCTAAAGGGGAGAACGCTGCCGTCCCCGTCATTGGGTCGTGACGTGCAGTTGGTGAAACACACCTGATACGACCCGTGACCTCTTCGATCACTTGACAAGGTGGGGACTTAATATCCTTCACTTCAAGAGCCAGGGGATAGCTCATTGGTAATTCTCCCATCTTCGCCGGGCTGTAGCCCACGAACTTCGCCACTGGGAGTGTTGGCGGTGATGGCACCATAGGTCTCGGTGGCACTGCCGGTGGAGGTGGTAGGTGACTAGGTCCTAGGCTCACACCAGGTGCCGGTGTCATCGGTGCCGCTGGCGGGCTACTCTGCGACATGCCATGATGTCCCATAGGTGGCTGCGGAGGATCGTATGCTGGAGCTGCCTCTGGCGGTGTCCCCTTTTCAATCCTCTCAGCAACCAATTTCATATTTTCTTGTAGCTTGTCCATCGATTCGAAAAGCTGGGTCATCAAATCCTGCAGAGCTTGGTCGCGTTCAGTGCGGCCTTTGTTGTTTCTCTTGAGCACGTCTGCCATAGAGACATCCAGTGCCCACTCCAGGTGCTTTTTCAATTTGTTATATTCACCAACGACCGCACCCACGCGGCTGGTGTTGTGGTTCACACCAGCAGCCAATGATTCTGATGCCCTTGCCATGTTGTTGACTGCCGCTCCCACGGCCTCTAGGCTTCGGCAAAGGTCCTGCTGAAGAGTATGCGTACTCTTGATAAGGGTTTCGAGCTTGTCCGTTGAACCCTTCAGCGCAGCGACCATCGAAGTGATTCCCACAGCCAAGCCCGTGGTAGAGTTCAACAGGTCTGTTGCATCATTGTGGTCAGATGCTTCCTGCATCCTCAATCTTGGAGATCTCGATCTGTCATCATCCCTTCCAGCATCTCTTTCCTCCTTGTCTTCCTTGTCATCTCCATGCATATGAGCAGTGTCCTGCTCTCCCTCTTTCTCTGAATCCGTCTCAGCAGTTCCTGTCTGCGCCGTCAGCGCTGGATTCTCAGACACGGGAAATTCTCCCTCTGCCGCTGGAGCTGCCGGGGCTGCTGGAGCTGGCACGTTCGCTGCCATGAATCGTTCGAGTCTCCTAGACAAGGCCTGATGCACTCTCTGGGATAAGCCGGGGCCCAAATACAGCTTGGGCATAATCTGCAATTCAACTTGACTATCCATCTACTGACCATGCAGGTTACAACTCAGCCATTTCATGCCATGCCAATCACAAACTCTCTCTTATTCATCCTAAGGTGCGTGACGTACACCTTAACAGATGAATCACACTTCCGCCAAAGATCACACTCACTACTACCCCAAGATGCGTGCCGCACATCTTGACAGGTAATATGTGATCGACCAAACTTCAATGTCTCAGACAAAACAAAAATAATACAAACTTGTGGCAAACCGCAAACCCAATCCAAATCCAACTGCCAATGCATGCACAACCCTTCACAAAACTGCAAAACAGATCACAGTGGTTTCCACGCGTATAAAACCCATAGACATGTCATGCAGCAAAAATGAAAACTCATGCAAAGCTCGTGACAGCTGACAGAAAACCACTCACACTGAGTTCCACAAGTCCAAGTTCTGTCCAGTCCGAAATCGTCCAAAACTCTGAAATTCCAAGACATCCCAAAATTGTCATTTCACTCCAATCTCAGCTTGACAGCTATTTCACCACAGCTTTTGCATTTCTCCTCGCAGCTATCGTCGGCTTCCAAGCCTAGCACTACCACCTGGCCTGGAACCATTGCAAAAACCTATACATTGGGAGCAGGTTTTCTCCCTACTCAGACGATCCTGTGAGCGTCAGCGGCAAACTTGTATAATAAGTTGCCATTCTGGTCAAACTCCAGAGCCTTCATCGTGCCCTGCCAACGATATTCGTTGGGTTTATACTTCAGAAGGACCCCCGCCTCGGCCTTTTGGAGATAGCCAATGGCGGTCAGTTCGACCTCAACAAGGACATAATCCTTGGCACAGAACTCACCCTTGGGACCTTCCGGTGTCCAATCATTGAAGTACTGCGCACGCTCAACGGCAGCAATAGGGTCTTTTCGTAGTCCAAACCTTTTGGAATATTCGTCAGGCTGAATCTCCTTGCCATTGTTCAAGTCCTCAAACTGCTTAGGAGTCAGAGCCAACCAAAGACGAATGGATTCCATTGCCATTGATGCCAAAGGATCTCAAAGCGATCGTTAGGGCGGTTGAAATGCAAAACACTGAGCCAAAGTTCTTATAATAAAACAGCAACGGTGGAATGAAACCTATACAAACATGAGAAGTCCAGACAAAATGTCACGTCAAGTCCAGCATAATAGACAGCTCCATACTTCGTCTCTCACTTAGACAGTATGTCGAGCCACAAACTGACATCACATTTACATTCATTTCAGTCAGTTTCACGTTTTGGAACCTATGCAAGTCGTATAGTCGCCCCTGCCGTCCAGTTCCCTGTTTCTTTCTTTCTAACTGAATCTGTTCTCCGAGCCTATGCACGTCTGCACTCCAGCTCATGTGTGAACCTTGCAACGTCTTGCAATCTGGTCCACGTTTTGACTTTCTACAACCTTTCTTTCCTTTTCGGAACCTATGCAAGTCGTAATCGCCCCTGCCGTCCAGTTCCCTATGGACCTATGCAGCGCCTCTGCCATCCAGCCCATTTCTTTCCTTTTTGTTGTAAGTCAAAACTCTTCAACTCAAAAGAAAATTGCAAATCTCAAATCCCAGATTCCCTCTCTTGCTTTTCACTCTGAGCAACACGCAAACGCACAAACTACACTACCGCTCTACTTCCCTCTCTCAGGATTCTCTGCAAAGCTCCAATGCTGTAAATCTCGTGAAACTCCATGCCAGCCTTCTGGTAGTACAAGATGTCCAATAAACATAGCCCAAGGTTCGCAAAGGAAACCCTCCAGGGTCGACTAACATCACAAGCATCTTGTCCTCAAACTACATTTCTTCCAAAGGAAGTGCCATAGCCAACGTAGGCAAACCACACTGGCAATCATCGCTACAAAGACCATAGAGCTCGTCTCACAGTCAAATTGGCTTGCGGACATCTCCGTGCTCATCCATCCATCTAGAGAGGTACGGTACGACTGCTCTAAGCCAAAAGGGAATACTTGCATTCAAGTTGTCTTCACACAACGTCCAGTCAGTCTGACAACAACTCCAGAGTACCTACCTGTCTCAGGGTTCAATGTACCTTCTCTGCATCTGTCCCAGGTTTCACAAACAACTGCAACAATTCAAGTAACGTAAGTCATACCTGACCTGCCTGCGACACTGCAAAACTGTTCAAATTCCGGTCAAAGAAACATGAAAGCAAACTCACAACAAAGTTTCCTGTTTCGTTTCAAAATACAGTTCAAAACAGTTTCCACTACCTACACAGCTCAGGTCGTTTCCATTGACTTACAACAATACATGCTCAACTCAAACACTTCCACAACTGCAGTCCAAACCAACATCCTTGGTTACCTGATGCATCTGAGAAATCAAATCAACGTTCCCAAACAGGCAAGCAAAGTTCACTCTGGCCATTCTTACTCACCACCTGTTGTCAACCAACAATCTCAACACCAAGTTCCACTGTGCCTTCAGTGCCATGACGGTTCCTATCTCTCTTTCTCTCAGCACTCCAGTACCTATACTGCCAGGCAAACAACAATGCTTCAGGCCTCAATCTCAAGATTACCAGTCAGTGCAAACATCCGTCAAGCTCCACTGCTCCTGCACACTACTGAACCTCAGGTGTCCAACTATTCACGCATTACATTACAAATGTGGCAACTAAACCAAGGTCACTGACAAAGCAAACTCGACCCTCCAGGCTCTCATGCCAACGTTTCTCAAATGTGTGGCAACTAAACCAAGGTCACCGACCCTCCAGGTTCTCATGCCAATGTTTCTCAATGTGTGGCAACTAAACCAAGGTCACCGACCCTCCAGGTTCTCATGCCAATGTTTCTCAAATGTGTGGCAACTAAACCAAGGTCACCGACCCTCCAGGCTCTCATGCCAATGTTTCTCACTCCAACTGTAATCTCCAGGCATGACGCCAGGCTCAGTAGCACCACGCACTGTGCACTCCGTGCGTCCAGGATCAACTACAACCTGACCAACCTGTCGAGATGTAACTCTTTCTTACTTCTCTAGTATGGACCTATGCAGCACCCTGCCATCCAGCCCATTTCCTTCTCTAGTTCTTTCAAATGCTTTCTAGTGATTCTCCAGGCACTCTCTCTCTCTCTCTGCCAAAATCACCAAGCTTCCTAGTTTCCTAGTGACTCTCCAGGCTCTCTCTCTTTCTTGCCAAAGTCACCAAACCTCTTACACAACAAAATTGCAAATCACAGATGTAACGCAACTGCAACCTACTCTCACATGCAGCTCAGTCGTTGTCACCTATTTTCCACGCTTACCATGACTGTCAGGAACCCTATCGCCTACATCTGCCAAATCTATCACACAGCAATGGGTCACAGGTATTTCAACCTTGCAATGACCTGTGATATCTGCCTAAGATATGCTCACGCATCTCACAAATCTGCCTCTGCATTTCGGTTTCCAACTCTCTGAGATGATCACGGAACATTGCCATGATGTCTCGTTGGTTCGCATTCAGACGAACATCTTCAAGCAACGGCAAAAGCCATTCCATGAGAATAAGCACAGTCTGTATCAGCCGAAATACACTCGTCACTTTCTCCAAGCCGATAATCCAACCAATGTACTGTTCCTCCATTGCTTCACGTAATGGCCGGTTCTCACGACGGTTGTCCATTCTTAGTACAGATGGTATGGCGATACTTTTCTTGAGCTTAAACGCCTCGGTTTCACTCACAATCCAGTGGTTTCTCAACTTTTACTTTCAAAAACTTCTAGGCCAGTTGTCGGAGTCTCTATTGTCCAAACACTCCACTTGTGTCTCCAGGACCTACTCCCAACTTCAACCTAAGATTGGTAGGTTACCTATTTCTCTTTACTCACCTCCAGGCAAGTTGTCGGAGTTCTCACTGTCCAAACACCTCACATGTGCCTTCAGGACTCGCTCCCAACCTCAGCCTGTCGAGATATTCTCAATGCTCATCTCCAGGCAAGTTGTCGGAGTCTTCACTGTCCAAACACCTCACTTGTGTCTCCAGGACTTACTCCCAACCTCAGCCTGTCGAGATACTCTAAGCATTCCAAAACCATGTCATCTCCGGCAATCAATTGACAAGTCACCTTCAACCAATGACCTTACAGTCAACATGCCACAAAAATGAAGTGAAACATAAACACGTCACATGAATCAAGAATACTCAAGCTCTTCGATGCCCTTGACTTTACATCAGCAATGTACCAACCTAGTGTCGACTGTAAATCCTCAGTATAAGCTCAACGCAGACCTAGCGCTAAAATCCAGGAGCTCAATACAAACGATCTCAGGTTCACCTTAGATGGCGTCCTTAGTACACTGCAACAAGGGTCAGCGGAGAATGGTGTGAGTAGCTCCGTAGAGCTCCGCTACCATGTAGAAAAAGCGCCGTGCACAGATCTGCGGTCAGATCAAACGCTTCTTCGAAATTCCTACAGAACTACGCAGGCGGACGCGTACGTCAACCACGCACACCAAACACAAGCGCAGAGCGTAAATTCCCAAAACCTAATTACACTGCAATACCGTGTCAAAAGGATTGTTTCACCCTCGACTCCCACATGCTGACGTCAAGCTCCTTCTTTTCGCTCCAGACGCAACACGATCAGTCACGGGGAAACACAAACACAACAAACAAACAAAACAAGAACAAAGAACAAGAAGATGTGTTCCCTGTGTCGGTCTGTCTTATGTCAAGTTATGTGACACAGCAGCTCTTGTTCATGAAATGAACTTCTGACACCAGTCCTTCGAGCCGATGTCTCAACTGGTAAACTCGATTCCAGGTTTCCAGTTAACAAACCTCAAGTTCTTCAAATAAAAGTTTGTTGAAACTATTCCAGCTGCCCAGCTGCTACAAGTCTACAAAACTCAATTTCACTAGATGAATTCAAAACATCGAAACACTTCCAAAAGTTCTCAAAGCAAACTGGTTCTCATCCAAACGTGAATAACCAGCTCATTAGTCACAAGCTGACCAACTTCTCAAGAACGAAGTGATTCACACAAGGTGTCTGTACAACCTTCTTCTGGATACAAAACATAGTCAGAACACAAAGTTCTTTCTCCAAATCAGTTTTCCACATAGAGATAGCATCTCACAGCTTCCAATCTCAATGGAGAATAAAATGTTCTATTCGACATTGTCAATGTAGGTCAGCCAAATACAGTTGTATCGCTGAAGTCTTTCGACCACTGCAATAGCCAATCCACAATGTAGGCCAACGTCTGGAGATAACCAAAGTCTTCTCAGGAACGATAAAATGCACACCATAAGACCAAGTGTATGATCCACAGGTCACGATGACGATGATTGTCCTCACAATACCGAAACATCTCATCAAAACTCTCAGACAAATAAGATGCCCAAATATTCCGGATCACTTTGCGTTCCGGATCACTGTGCTTGGCATGACATACCAACGGAAACGTACCTGGCCGCAAAAGGACAGCTTTTTTTCCGTCCAGCCTTCATGGCTTCCGCCAGGTCGTTCAACATGTTTAAGAGCATGTTGCAATTGGGATTAATTGATTAATTAAGTCACGCAAAGGCCGTTGCTGTAGTGACCGCAAAAGTAAACTGGAGGAGGACCGATACATGTCCTATGCACTGTCACGATCATCCAGAAAACCAAACAAAACACAAAGAACCAAAGAAACAAAAACCAAAAACAGCACCAAACACAAACAGAACACAAACACCTTGACTCCTTGTGGAGTGAATCTGACAGATGGTATTGGAATATCTGTTTCGATTCTTGACGTTGCTTCGTACATCTGAGATGTTTGTGAAGTCTTTTGATTACCTCTTGTGGGTATGTGACACTTCGGCATTGTGAGGGCAATGCCTACGCATAGTATTCGACACCTAGGTATGTGATCTGGAAGTCTGATACTCCGGCATTGAGAGGACAATGCCTGCGTATAGTAGTCAACCTCTGGGTATTTGATCTGGAAGTCTGCTTTGTGACCTTTGTCTTTGTGACTTATTGCTGACGTTTGGTTATTGTGGTGAGCGAACTACTTTAGCGCTATGACTGCTGATGACTGGGTATTAGCTGAGAAGTCGAGCAGAACATTCTGTTCTCCACGGTAGTTTGGAGCTATGAGAAGATATCTCTGTGTGAAGAACTGTTTTGGAGATGGAACAGGAGGTTCCATGTTGTTCTGTATTGCAAGAGGATTTTGTAAAGGAATTTGAATGGATCATTTCGTTCTTGAATAGCCGTGTGACTAGTCTAGACGTTTTGGTAGAGACTAGTAACACCGGCTAGCTGGTTATTTGCGTTTGGACGAGAACCAGTTTGACTTGAGAACTTTTGGAAATGTTTCTGACTTTTTGTGACTAGGTGATTTGTATATAGCAGTTTGGAATTGTTTCAGCAACCTTTTGAGGAAAGGTTGTGGATTGGAAACCTGGAATCGAGTTTCCCAGTTGAGACATCGGCCCAGGGGAGTGGTGTCAAATGTTCCGAAGCTTTTTTTTTCCCCTCGAGATCGGCCGATGTCGCACTAAGGCTCGGTCCTTACATGAGAGGAAGCAGCTAAAACATTGTACAAGGACATAAGTCCTTGAAATCAGCAGATCGATTAAAACAAACAACGAAAACCACAACCACACACACACAAAAAGCGACGACCCGCAAATCCCCCAGCCAGATTTGCGTTTCGCCAGCGGAAACAAGGCAAAAGCAAAACAGCACCAAGACACACCAAAAACGGGGCCAGAGCCCAAACAAAAACACCCATCGAATCGATCAGCTGTCGGACGCAGCGGCATCCACTGCGTCACAACCAAAAACATGCAAACAAAGAAAACGAATTAAGTATCGCAGCTGTACAGGCATAATGAAGACTCTAACTAGAGGGTTACTCTAGCATCAGACAAGCTGTACATGGACGCAGATCCACTACAAAAATCTCTCAGAGTCCGCTCAGGTCAGCTCGTCATAGGCTTTCATGGACGAAGTAGTCTTCCTCTTGACTGTCAGCTGCGATCAGAAACCTATTGTCACAAGAAGTCAACCCCCCACAAGAGGGGGGGACAGGGATGACAATGAGGAAGCAAAAGGCCAGGGAGCGGCTTCCAATCATGCCATCACCAAAAACATGAGAAATGAAACGGGGGAGCACACCTCTAGTTTCATAGGGGAGAGACATCCATCCGTTGTATGGTCTCAGTCAGCGACGTACTAGTAGTATCCGCAAAGCTGAGCAACATGCAGACAAAAGTTTGCGCCCAAAAAATGTGATTGCATCTGCCAGTACCAGTGCTGTCGTAGTATGGCATTCAAAGAGCTGGTTCGCACGAGATACAGACTGCAGAACTGTTCGGGACATTAGGATGTCATCGTTCCTGAAGGACCCGCAGTGCATTGCAGCACGTACCAGAAACATTGTGAAATCGTAGCAAACCTCCGACTGACGTGCCACTCACCCAGAGAGTAGACAGGCAGCAGAGTTACCACATCGTTCTGTCCAGTGACGAGCCATGCTGGCAGGCTTGTGCTGCTTCGCGGGCGCCCCAGGCTGTCCTACAGGGAGGACCACCGGAATGCACCGGTGGAGCTCGCTGCAGCACAGGCTGGTCCATGGCATCGGCCGGCTAACTACCGCCCCCTCCAGTTGCATGCAGCACCCGAAAGAGAGGACCTAGCCAGAGGACAAACCAGGGGGCCCAAAGAGGACAAACAAATTAGGGTGGGTGAGCAAAGCAGCCCCTCAAATTAAAACAATTAAGCCAGCACAAATGACCGAAAGAAAGCGGCCAGCACGGGCAGAGACGAAACGAGTGTCCTAAGTCACCTTAGTGTGTCATAAGGGTGCAGTGTTGATGTCCCTCCCTTCCAAAGAAAAAACAACCAATCAGCAGCAAACAACAAGGAAAAACACAAAAACAAAAAAGAGCAGTCACACGATGTTCCATTAATGTACCTGAGTGCGACCCCAATGCACCTGCCACGTCTATGGACAGATGCACCAGTGGCCAAGAGCAGGAGCAGGGGAGAGCAAAACAGCAAGGGGAGCAAAGGGAGCACCCAAGGCCCACAGCAAACACAACCAAAGAAAGAGCGAAAAGGAGAAACCAACAAAAAACCACGAGAAAGAGGGGGCCAGGTGTGGCAACCACAGGAGGGGGCGCCGGGTCGGCAGAGGAGGACAGGGCGGAGAAGGCTGCACACATCACATTAGAATAGCAAAGGTGCAGCTTAGCGGCGCCTAAGATGTGTCTGGATCATCATAACGGTGAATACCTCGGTATGGCCGAACTAAGCTCCCCGACGTCACCAGTAGCATGGTGTAGAGGGTAAAAAACCCCACACAGGGCAAAAAGCCTTTGTTGCCATGAACCGAATGACGGAGGGAAAACAAAGCAAGACCATACACCCAGCATGAAAGCAAGGCAACGGAGCCGTCACAGCTGCAACCAGATACTCCGAGGGAGGCACCAGCACACAGGAGTGTAAGCTGGACCAGAGCACACAAGAGACTATCCGCGGGGCAGGGGAGGCAAGAAGAACAGAGACAGGAAACACAACAAGGGAGAGCAGGCAACACGGAAACACCGAAAACCGCACCAGAAACGAGAAGAGCACAAAGAACAGAAAAGGGGGGCGAGCCCGCGAAGCCAGAGAAAGCAAGAAAACGCAGATCCCACCGGGAACCACACGCAAAGACACACAAACAACAAAGACAAAAGGGGGGAGGACAGCACCGACACGGCAGAAGGAGACAACAAACGCCAGACCAAAGTAAGGCGAGGTGACAGAAAGGATAGATAGGGAGAGGGGCGTGCAGCACATGCAAATACTCAACGCAAAACGAATTAGGGAGTGCGAGTGCACCTGTCACGTCTACGGACAGACACACAAGCACCAAAACTAGGCTCGTGTCATTCGCGAGGGGGAGTGAGACCCCAATGCACCTGCCGCGTCTATGGACAGATGCACCAGTGGCCACACAAACAAAAGAACCCAAGTGAACAACAAACAATCAGATTTGGACAGACCGAAAAAGAGGAGCCTCAAAAGGTCCAAACCGGAGCAAAAAGGGCCCAACCGAGTGGACACGGGGGCCAAACGCAAAACAAGCAAGCCAGAAGGCAGAGAGGTGAATCTAAGAGTGCGACCCAGGGGGTAGGGGGAAAGAAGAAGTGGGTTATATCTGACTCCGTTGAGTGTATTCAAGATAGTGGCGTTTGTCCGCTCGGAGAGTGTCATTCCAGCTATTCCCGATGGCAAAGGAGACCGGTTTCTCTGCTTCACTTATTGCTGCCAAGCGACGTACGTCGTTGCATGCAGCCTCGAACGCAGCGATGTCAAGATCCGGTGCTCTTTTGCGTAATTTCCGATCTGGGAAGACTCGCTCTCGCACATGCTGTTGCAAAGTCTGTTCCGGCACATAGTAAGCTGGTCGTTGGAACAATACTCGGCTGGCAAGCTTAGCGCGATTGACTTCCCACTGAGTGAACATATGTTGATGTTGAACTTGTTGCTTGAGTTGCGCAGCATATTGGTGGAAACTTTTGGGCGTGTGCCACAATCTCAAGAGGCTGTAATTGGATGGCCAGTCAAGCGGGCACAAAGTGGCTGTCTGCTTCCACCTTTCAGGCGTCAGTCCTGTAGCAGATGGTACAATTACTTCCAGGTTGACTCGGATGGGTCCAGTTGGTTGCAGGCCTACCATCGTATAGGGGTCAACTACTCCTTGTGCGTATCCTCGAGCGAGTTCTGAAAAGCAGTCAGCGGCCTGAAATTCCTCATCCAAAGCCAAGCTCAAACCTGGAGCATTCTTGTCAGTAAACTTAACCGCCTGCAAGACTTGATCAGCTACATCTCTTTGCAGTCCCTCAAATGCTCGGTGGGGGCAGGAGAAGGAAACCTCCTGTTTTTTTTTCCTCGAGATCGGCCGATGTCGCACTAAGGCTCGGTCCTTACATGAGAGTAAGCAGCTAAAACATTGTACAAGGACATAAGTCCTTGAAATCAGCAGATCGATTAAAACAAACAACGAAAACCACAACCACACAAAAAGCGACGACCCGCAAATCCCCCAGCCAGATTTGCGTTTCGCCAGCGGAAACAAGGCAAAAGCAAAACAGCACCAAGACACACCAAAAACGGGGCCAGAGCCCAAACAAAAACACCCATCGAATCGATCAGCTGTCGGACGCAGCGGCATCCACTGCGTCACAACCAAAAACATGCAAACAAAGAAAACGAATTAAGTATCGCAGCTGTACAGGCATAATGAAGACTCTAACTAGAGGGTTACTCTAGCATCAGACAAGCTGTACATGGACGCAGATCCACTACAAAAATCTCTCAGAGTCCGCTCAGGTCAGCTCGTCATAGGCTTTCATGGACGAAGTAGTCTTCCTCTTGACTGTCAGCTGCGATCAGAAACCTATTGTCACAAGAAGTCAACCCCCCACAAGAGGGGGGGACAGGGATGACAATGAGGAAGCAAAAGGCCAGGGAGCGGCTTCCAATCATGCCATCACCAAAAACATGAGAAATGAAACGGGGGAGCACACCTCTAGTTTCATAGGGGAGAGACATCCATCCGTTGTATGGTCTCAGTCAGCGACGTACTAGTAGTATCCGCAAAGCTGAGCAACATGCAGACAAAAGTTTGCGCCCAAAAAATGTGATTGCATCTGCCAGTACCAGTGCTGTCGTAGTATGGCATTCAAAGAGCTGGTTCGCACGAGATACAGACTGCAGAACTGTTCGGGACATTAGGATGTCATCGTTCCTGAAGGACCCGCAGTGCATTGCAGCACGTACCAGAAACATTGTGAAATCGTAGCAAACCTCCGACTGACGTGCCACTCACCCAGAGAGTAGACAGGCAGCAGAGTTACCACATCGTTCTGTCCAGTGACGAGCCATGCTGGCAGGCTTGTGCTGCTTCGCGGGCGCCCCAGGCTGTCCTACAGGGAGGACCACCGGAATGCACCGGTGGAGCTCGCTGCAGCACAGGCTGGTCCATGGCATCGGCCGGCTAACTACCGCCCCCTCCAGTTGCATGCAGCACCCGAAAGAGAGGACCTAGCCAGAGGACAAACCAGGGGGCCCAAAGAGGACAAACAAATTAGGGTGGGTGAGCAAAGCAGCCCCTCAAATTAAAACAATTAAGCCAGCACAAATGACCGAGAGAAAGCGGCCAGCACGGGCAGAGACGAAACGAGTGTCCTAAGTCACCTTAGTGTGTCATAAGGATGCAGTGTTGATGTCCCTCCCTTCCAAAGAAAACAAAACCAATCAGCAGCAAACAACAAGGAAAAACACAAAAACAAAAAAGAGCAGTCACACGATGTTCCATTAATGTACCTGAGTGCGACCCCAATGCACCTGCCACGTCTATGGACAGATGCACCAGTGGCCAAGAACAGGAACAGGGGAGAGCAAAACAGCAAGGGGAGCAAAGGGAGCACCAAAGGCCCACAGCAAACACAACCAAAGAAAGAGCGAAAAGGAGAAACCAACAAAAAACCACGAGAAAGAGGGGGCCAGGTGTGGCAACCACAGGAGGGGGCGCCGGGTCGGCAGAGGAGGACAGGGCGGAGAAGGCTGCACACATCACATTAGAATAGCAAAGGTGCAGCTTAGCGGCGCCTAAGATGTGTCTGGATCATCATAACGGTGAATACCTCGGTATGGCCGAACTAAGCTCCCCGACGTCACCAGTAGCATGGTGTAGAGGGTAAAAAACCCCACACAGGGCAAAAAGCCTTTGTTGCCATGAACCGAATGGCGGAGGGAAAACAAAGCAAGACCATACACCCAGCATGAAAGCAAGGCAACGGAGCCGTCACAGCTGCAACCAGATACTCGGAGGGAGGCACCAGCACACAGGAGTGTAAGCTGGACCAGAGCACACAAGAGACTATCCGCGGGGCAGGGGAGGCAAGAAGAACAGAGACAGGAAACACAACAAGGGAGAGCAGGCAACACGGAAACACCGAAAACCGCACCAGAAACGAGAAGAGCACAAAGAACAGAAAAGGGGGGCGAGCCCGCGAAGCCAGAGAAAGCAAGAAAACGCAGATCCCACCGGGAACCACACGCAAAGACACACAAACAACAAAGACAAAAGGGGGGAGGACAGCACCGACACGGCAGAAGGAGACAACAAACGCCAGACCAAAGTAAGGCGAGGTGACAGAAAGGATAGATAGGGAGAGGGGCGTGCAACACATGCAAATACTCAACGCAAAACGAATTAGGGAGTGCGCCTGTCACGTCTACGGACAGACACACAAGCACCAAAACTAGGCTCGTGTCATTCGCGAGGGGGAGTGAGACCCCAATGCACCTGCCGCGTCTATGGACAGATGCACCAGTGGCCACACAACCAAAAGAACCCAAGTGAACAACAAACAATCAGATTTGGACAGACCGAAAAAGAGGAGCCTCACAAAGGTCCAAACCGGAGCAAAAAGGGCCCAACCGAGTGGACACGGGGGCCAAATGTATTTTCATCAAGCCACCCAGGATCGGCGAATTTTGCTCATCCCAGGCATACACTATTTTGACGCACATCGACTGCAACCACTACTGTTACAAGCTCCTGCACTGCAAGTCCACATGAGAGAGAGCTCCCTGGTAGGTCCGGAAGGGGCTGGCGAGCAGGTGGATGATCCCTCGTCGGACGAAGAACAAGCCACCACTGCAAGTGAAACTGAGGCTGAAAGTGAAGAAGATGACGAGAATACACCCCCTTAAATAATAATTATCATATTCATTATTAACATCATTAAATCAATTAAATAACATTTTCCGATCTGGGAAGACTCGCTCTCGCACATGCTGTTGCAAAGTCTGTTCCGGCACATAATAAGCTGGTCGTTGGAACAATACTCGGCTGGCAAGCTTAGCGCGATTGACTTCCCACTGAGTGAACATATGTTGATGTTGAACTTGTTGCTTGAGTTGCGCAGCATATGGAAACTTTTGGGCGTGTGCCACAATCTCAAGAGGCTGTAATTGGATGGCCAGTCAAGCGGGCACAAAGTGGCTGTCTGTTTCCACCTTTCAGGCGTCAGTCCTGTAGCAGATGGTACAATTACTTCCAGGTTGACTCGGATGGGTCCAGTTGGTTGCAGGCCCACCATCGTATAGGGGTCAACTACTCCTTGTGCGTATCCTCGAGCGAGTTCTGAAAAGCAGTCAGCGGCCTGAAATTCCTCATCCAAAGCCAAGCTCAAACCTGGAGCATTCTTGTCAGTAAACTTAACCGCCTGCAAGACTTGATCAGCTACATCTCTTTGCAGTCCCTCAAATGCTCGGTGGGGGCAGGAGAAGGAAACCTCCTGTGGGGCTTGAGTGTTGCCGCCAGCTTCTTCGAGAAAACAAGGCGCGATCTTGCTGGCCCAGCTCGCCGGAAACCACGCCAATAGGGCCGTAGTACCACTCACCAAGTCGACTCCGGTGTGACGCCGCGAGTGGGGCTGGTTCGTGACGACAACTTTGACAGGGCCACTAGGAGCACGTTTCCGATTGACATCTGCACTCTCTCTGGCTGTGGAAGAGCACCTAGATTGTCAGGCTGATAGAAAACATTGACTTGAGGCGAACTGATTTAATTCATTAATATTGTTGTTATTATTTAATTGATTCAATGATAGTATATAAATGAATTGTTGATATTATTGCTATTTAATTGATTTAATGGTGTTTGTAATGAATTATTGATATTATTATTAAATTGATTTTAATTAGTTTCTGTTTTTATCATTATTTGATAAATTATCATTTAATTGATATAAATTTAATGATATGAATAAGGAATTTTCAAATTACGCAAAAGAGCACCGGATCTTGACATCGCTGCGTTCGAGGCTGCATGCAACGACGTACGTCGCTTGGCAGCAATAAGTGAAGCAGAGAAACCGGTCTCCTTTGCCATCGGGAATAGCTGGAATGACACTCTCCGAGCGGACAAACGCCACTATCTTGAATACACTCAACGGAGTCAGATATAACCCACTTCTTCTTTCCCCCTACCCCCTGGGTCGCACTCTTAGATTCACCTCTCTGCCTTCTGGCTTGCTTGTTTTGCGTTTTACTTCCTCGGAGCCTATGCACCAGCACAGGGCTGCCATTGTAGGAAGCACACAACCAAAGCGGTGAACGATATCCATCGCCGGCATAGCCGTAGAGGTATTCCCTATCTATGGAGCACGGAAAGAAGCTGCTTGCCGTGAGACGATGCTCACGACTGTGCGAAGCTAATGCTGCAGTGACTTCCTGTGTGAGCCGAAGCTTTGATTTCTGTGCAATGACCAGTCGAAACCTCTTCAGGGATCGTACGCCATTCACGGTCACTACCATAGCAATGGCAAGAGGTGGTTTGTCTTGAGAGCTGAACGGTGTATTTAGGCCCCACTCAAGGACCGCCTCCGCATCAGATGGCACGTGCTTGGGCTCGTGGAACTGGACATTGCGATCTTTAGGTGTCAAATGTTCCGAAGCGAGCTGAACTGCAGTGTCACCTAGGGCACTTGAAACAGTAGCCACACTGGAACTTCTTTCCTTTGTTTGTGGGCTGTGGCCGTGTGCCTGCCCTGGTTCCTGTTGACCTGTTCCGTTGTGTGTGGCGTCTGGAGAGAAAAGAAGGAGTCTGACGTGCACTTAGGAGTCAGGGTGGAACAAGTTCCTTCATTTTGACATTGCAGAGAAGTAAGAAACTGCGGAGCCGCAACCACAGTAGATGCTTGCGTCTGGCGTAGTGAAACAATGAAAGCGTTGATTTGGGTACACGAGAGGTGTACTTGGGTTTACGTTTTTCACATGGTAGCGGAGCCCTGAAAAGGGCTACCCACACCATCTTCCGCTGACCCTTGTTTGTGACAAGATGCTTAGGACGTCATCTAAGGTGAGATTGGGATCTTGGATATTGGAGCTCCGTGGTCTGCACGCAGACGCAGAGATGAGCTCGTACTAAGGTGCACCTGTTTCACAGGAGGTGATGATCTGAAAGTATAAGGTCACTAGGGGGGTAGGGAGATGGGGTCCCCAATACCATGTCAGCAACCGGGGGAGGTGGACCCGAGAGGGTCCGGGGGGACGTTAAACTGAGTATATAGCGCAGGGGAGTTGCTGAAGGCCCCCGTCCCTAACGAACCGTGAATTAACACGGACCTTGGTGCCCCCTAGTCGGCGTGTGTTGACATGTTGGGTTGCTCCTCATGTCACACCCTCGTTTGTGTTTGCGCACATCCTTGGGTGATCGTGCGGTATCTCGGGGTTCTCCCGGACCGATCGGTACACACGTGGTACGGGACCGACGGGTCTCACCTTACCTTGTGTCTAGGGTAGCAACACCCAATGATGACACGGGGGAACAGGCAAGGTCGGTGAACCTCTTAGAGACTTGGGGACTTGTCTCGAGGAGGGGTCAACGGGGCAACCCGTTGGCTAACGGTCAATATTCACCGTTGGGTAGCTAAGCTCGCGGTGGACAAGACCGTCGGTTCCTCCCTAACAGTGTTAGGGGCCTGTCGCAAGACAGGTGTATCCCCCTGGGATACATGGGATCGCTAACGACTGGGTCACCGACCGGTTCACTCTCAACCTTCGGGGAGAGTGGGCTCAATGCACAGTCTGCCCACAGTGAGGACCTTGTTTTCGGCTCTAAGGTCCGAGCTGTGCTCCATAGGGACTGGGGTCACTGAAAAGGTGACTAAGACTTTCCACTCCTTTCTTGGATTGTCTTCTCCAGTAGCCGCTGGAGTCCGGGAACCTATGGGGGCATCATGAGTTGGTCTCTCTTGGATTGAGTGGTGATCATCTTGGGTGAAATGAATGGGTTCCGTCTCCACGTCCATTCGGGGTGTACGGTTTACGCCGTACATTCTTGGTGGGTTCGGTTCCCACGTCACTCGGTGAGTGGATCCACTCTCCTTGGTTTGACCTGGGACTCGTGGTGTGGAAAGGGTACCGCCCCAGGGTGCGCCTGGTGCTTGCGGGGGGCCATGCTTCTGCGTGGTTTTCGCCTTTTTGGCGTGGCCCTGCACCGGGAGCCCAAAGGTACCAAGCGGTTGAAATGGACCAAGAAACCCCGGATGCATTCATGCCCCCGGCTACTGCCCAAAGCTCCTCTCCGAGTGATGCACCCGCCCCAAAGGCACGACGAATAGCCCACCCTGCCAACCGCAGATCAGCAGATGACTGGATCACCGCACTCCAAGATAGCCGAGCCAGTTTCCTAGCTACAACCGCTGTGCCAGAAGACCCTGCGGAAGCAATGAGGGGCGGGCTACTTCTCACCCCCCTGCTAGGATGTAAGGCTAGAACCCCGCTTGACTGGACACATGCATGGGCGATGTTGGGCGAATGGGCGGGAGCCATTGCATTCCCCATCCCGGAGCAAGGAGAATGGCCACGTCATGGAGATGGCCGATACCTTAGACCGGACTTTGTCGAGCGGACCCCGCCATTCCTTACCTGGGCGCGCCCCATTTTCGAGCAAGGTGCACTCTCCCCTATGTCAGTTTTCCCAGCCGACTTCCCCATACTCTGTCTTCCAGGAGACAAATTGTTCCAAAGCAAGGAGTTAACCATAGGGTATAGCCTGCCGCCAATAGTGCACGCCTTCCATGGGAGTAAAGTAGGCCTAGGACACCAACTCCAACAGTGGCTAAGCAAAGGGCTGCAACCGCTTGCTGTGTCGCTCATAGGAGTCGACGAGGCACCACCGTTATGGACACACCCCACAGGCTGCGATTTTGTTAGAGGGAGTAAAATAGTCGCCAAGCCGCATGTCCCGCAAAACAGAAGCCTTACTAAGACGCAGGTGTTGCTTCTCCAGAGCCTTTGGACACCAGTGGAAGCCCCCAACAGCAGCAATGACCATACACCTTGGCCCAAGGCTTGCGAGCCTGCCATTGTCTTCTGCGGTCAGCATGCGAGCCTCCAGCTCCCCACTGCCCCAATCCTCCCTCTGCTGGAAGCGCTGCAACGACGACTGGAAATTGACCCTAGCAACGCAGAACTAGCCATCAATGAGGTTCTTGCTAGCCATACAGACCCCAAATACACTGATTGGAAAATCACTGTCATGGATAACACCTCCTGGCAACTCAATGACGCTGACCCAGGGTCCCTGGAAGTTCAGTGCACTGGGTTGGGTGGAGGTGAACTTGATGAAGATTGGGACGTACTGCTAGCTTGCAAAAAGGAAGCGCATGTGTATGGGCCATCCCTTAGCAAACAGGACGATTGGAATGCAAGAGCTGGCACAGTAGCAGGCACTGCCCACACACAAGAATACTTGCTACTGCACATCGCCATGTTTCCCATAGGTGCACACATCTGGTGCCGCGTCTTAGGAATGCCCAGCGCGAACCAATTGCAGGCGCAGATCATCAGTCGGGCCATGAAACTGTTGCGCTTCTGTCCTATCATCCCGGCACACAGGAAACCGCCGTGGCCCGGGTACATACATGGCCTGCGGCTTTTCACTAAGTTACTAGTTGCACATCCGCTAGTCGGAGTATGTCTGCCCCCTGAAATCCGCCCAGTAGACCTTCTGAGATTAACAGGATACATGGTAGGCTCTATCTACATTCGAGGGCACAGCGCTGGCTCGTATGCAGGAATGGTATGGGAAACCATCCTCTCAGAATTCCCAGACGTTGGTGGCAAAACCGTGCTAGCAGCCATCGCGCTACCACCATCGCTGCTAACGGCATACAACTTATCTCAGCTGAGAGAGATCCACCTCATTCACCATGCAGATGACAGGCTTTGCGTATGGAACCCGTCGAATCATGACATTAAACTGCTTAGGCAACGGGGCTTTGCAATTACGCATATCACAGGATGGAGAGCGTACCTTGGCACTGCACAACACAACTACTCGCATTGGACACGAGTCGCCCTCCCAGAAGGACGACCAGATATGGAGCAGTTAGAAGGTACCCCTGGAGTGCTCCCCTTCGAAGTGTACTCACAGGCTCCCCTCCGTCTGATCTCATGGTGCAGTTTTGAGCTCCCAAGAACAGCCAGAAAACTCCTGCGCGAATTAGCTGAAATGTGCGAGCTACCTGAAACCACGACACAGGCACTTGTCACCCACATTGCTGCCCATAACTCAGAGGTCAAAACTGAGCAAGAGGCAACCCAATACTTAGCCACGTTGGCAACAGTCACCATCTCCTCAAGGACCAAGTTGCTCAACTATACCACCATGGTACAACATTTCCTTGGCACCTTGCAATTGCCCATGGCTGTCTACATGTTAGATTGCTACTTGCCCATGCTCAGCCCCAATGAAGGCTATAATGAAACAGGGTTAACAATGCAAAGTGCAGGACCTGTCCGGCAACCATCGCAACCCATCGCCCTCGAATTCCTCTTCAAAGGCAGCGAGTTTGGACACTGGAAAGTCAAAGGCGGACAAGATGCATTCGCGTTCCGACATCCAAGCCTGGGTAAAACTGAAGTGTTCAGCTTACTAGCCAGTGATGCGCACCATCACAAAGTCAGCCCCATTGGCACGGGTAGGCTTATTGCCATGGTAGGTACAGCAGAAGCACCAGCTGATGACGGAGATGACCTTCAAATCCTGTTTGGCTTGGTCCTAGCCATCACGCCGCGCGCATCCAAAAAAAAGGATGAGCTGGCTGCCTCACGCATATACAGACAGTGCAACCCCAAATTCATCGAAGTTGCTTTCCTCTCAGGACCAGCCATTGAATTTTTTGCAAAGGAACAACTTGAAGTCCTCCAAGACTGGTATAGTGCCTCCGGCCAGCACCTGGACCCCATTGATGCGACCGTCCAGGGACAGAAAAGCCCGGTCCCAAAGACCTTCTTCCTACATACAATGTGGATGTTCGGATGTACTAAGCCTACCCGAGAGCTTACCGCTGTCGCGCAAACCTCCCCGTGCAGATACCACCTGGGATTAGGCATCTATAATGTACAAACGGCAGTGGAAGGAATGGAGGGCAACAAAAGATCACATTTCTTGCATTTGTGCGGCCAGTTGCTACGCCTAGTGCTAATTCCATGTCACGTGGAGGGCGAGCTTCACCCCTGGACCCGCTCCACAGCACTATCCTTTGCCGCTGAGATTGACGGACATGTTTTAGGCACACTCTGCGCAGTGACAATGGCGTTGCTCACCAACCGGCTAGATCTGTGTATCCAAGGGCTTTTCGGAGCAGGCAAGTCGAAATCGATGGCAATCCTCATCCTGGCCTTGATTGAAATCGACACTACCGACAGCCTCAAAATATTGTTCATTTGTAAAGAGAACTCCGGCACTAGATCCTTTGCTGACCTCCTCCTATGGCTCGACCCCCCGTCGGGGGTGTTTGGGCGCATAGGTAGGCTGGTGGGAGACCAAGAGCGCAACAAAAGCAGTTACTCCCACACGAAATTTGATATCCACCCGAGAGAAAGAAGGCAAATGCTGAACAAGTGTCAGTTAATTTTAGCCACCGGGGGAACGGTAGCCCAGGATCTTACCATGCAATGGTCCACAATGGGTGGTTTTATGCAAGAGCTCTCCCTCCTGGTCATTGATGAAGGCCAGCAGTATGGCACTGACCGCGAGATTGCAGTTATCAGCCTGCTGAAACAGCAACCCCTGGTCTTGTGGACAGGAGACTCTGAGCAGACACCTGGCGGCATCGATCGGGCAGCTCGCAACGCAAAACGGTCACGACAACTACTGCTAGCCAAAAAGCATGGACTGCGAAGCGACCGCAATTATTACATGCCAGCCAACCTTGCCGATGCAATGATCCGACTGCTGGACGGTTCGGCAAATGAAGGTTTAGCGGCTCTTAGTCAAATCCTCAAACGAGGACAGTCCACGTTAGGTCAGCTATGGACAAGTCACCTCTCGCCGCAGGATGAGGAAGACCTCAGGGCAGCCAGCACTGTGCTTCCAGGCCTCAAAGCCCAATTTGAAGCCGCCCAGCCAAATATGCAACGACACTCCCGATTTGTGGACTCAGAACTGCTGGAAGGTACCGCTCTTAATTTTCCACGGTCTCTCGTGCGCCTTGCCTGGATTTTGCAACATGCCGCTACCCTCCTGCCCATGGCTGGTGACATACAAGCAGTCTTAAATTCCCAGACCGCCGGAGTGAGTGACATCCATGCTTGGGGGTTAATGCTTCCCTCCAGCTCCAGGGTTAGTCCTGTGACATACCATGCAGTGGTTGCAGTTAGATATCCCGATCTTTGCAGGCAGATCAATGGCCTATGGGAACTGGGAAGTTTTGCCTCGGGAGGACTTCCCGACAAGCCACCAGGGTTCCAATTAGTGCTTTGGGATACGAATGCTAGGATTAACGGGTTGGTAGCGACAGATTTAGAGACTCTTGTGTCAGAGGTGCTCACCCCCTTCCCTCACAATGCTGGATTTGCAGATGGACTTTTTATAATGACCACAGCAACTGATCACAAGAACAACTTGAACCGCTCCGTGCTCAAAAGGGATTATGTTCGCACCCTGCGTGTCGAAACAATAGCCAATTCAGCAGGAGGAACAGCACAGGTATCAATCGTAGCTCAGCCCAGTATTGGATTTCTCAACACTAAATACTACTCCAATGGCTCTCCTACAGAAGATACTGAAGACTGCCTTGGCAGAATCACTGTGGGGCTCACCCGGTCCAAATCTTTAACAGTGCTAGTCTCTCCGCTGGACATGATGGGGCTCATGGGCATGGCACAGGTGATTGCCACAATTGCATACGGCATCCGGGGCCTCCGGAGAGGAGAAACGACATGGAGGTGGCCAGACTTTGACCCTGACCCAGTTCAAGAGAATCTCGCACAGTTAAGCCGATGGTCACTGAATTCGGCACCAACCTGGGAGTTCTCTCCCCTTGCAATCGCCAATCAATACTATGATCAGCAAGCTGACGAAGTGAAGCGAGCGAGATATCGTCTGATATTGGTGCGAGGGTCAGACCTACGATGGCTAAACAGGGAGCGCTTCCAAGAAGTTAAAGCAGGCTTACGAACTCAACACAAGTGGCTCCCCGAGCAAGATCTCCCTTTCTCTGAAGTTGTCCTATATGCCTACGCTGCTGATCGCACACCCTTTCCCACCTACGTGTGCCTACCCTCAGGACTGTACAAAGCACGCACCGGGCACATAGTAGCACAGACGGGCCCAGAACAGGAGATCCTGTCTCTGCCTGGCATATACTTCTTTGATGGATGGCGATTACACCCGAAGTTGCCAATCCCAGACCACTTGCCGCGCGCAAAAGAGGCGCCAGTCCAAGGTACCGCTCTCAATGCACCTGCACCTGATACGGAACCCAAACGGTCGCCAGAAGAGGAGGCGAGAGACATCCTTGCGGTAGCTGCCAAGAACCAGCCCGAAGATGGGCCAAACACAAGAAGAGCAGCTGTCCGCGCATGCAAGTACTTAAGAGCCATGGTCAGTCAATATGAGACCACCATCCAAGCAGTGCATAGTGCCGCCCGCACCCACACGCAAAAAAGCAAAGGCACGGTAGGCCCTGCAGTTGACTATCGCCCGCAAGGAGAAGCCCTCCCAGTCATCTCAGCAGACCTAACTCCGAATTATTGCACTGTTTATCCACGCTCCCAGACCCATGGCCCCTGGCTAAGATCACCATAGACATGGAGAAACCGAGCCAGTGGGTCTCAAAGTTGTGCAGACTTTACTTTGCTGACGAGTATGCCAAGCGAACAGTTGGATTGCCCTCACGTAGGCATGTCCCGGACATCGCGGGTGCACTACAAGCAGTTCAATTTTTTTTCCGTCCAACGCCTTATGGCTTCCGCCAGGTCGTTCAACATGTTTCCAAGCATGTTGCAAATGAGATTAATTAATTGACTCGTGCAGGGGCCGAAGCTGTAATGGCCGCAAAAGTAAACTGGTAGAGGACCGATACATAGTCCAGATCCCTTGTCACTTTTTTTTCCGTCCAACGCCATGTGGCTTCCGCCAGGTCGTTCAGCAGCTATCCAAGACTGTTGCAAATGAGATTAATTATTTAATTCGCAAAGGGGCCGTTGCTGTAGTGGCCGCAAAAGTAAACTGGAAGAGGACCGATACATAGTCCAAAGGCTAGTCACGTTCCAGGTTCAAAAACGGAGAACCAAAACCGAAAAACAAAGACCACAGCAAAACAAAAACACCAAAACAGTCCAGATCCCTTGTCACGTGCACTATCACAGAACAAACCATGAACCCCTAAATAGGGCCTATATTTCGATTCCAAAAATGGCCCCATCACGGCAAAGACAATGTAGCCAATCGGAAATAGTGAAGGATATTCTCGAAGAGCATGCAAAGGTCGGTGGAGCCTTCACAGGATGGCTGCAGGCGAAATGTTTCATTCCAGCTCCTCATTACAATGATAACATCTGGGCCAGTCCAAGTCCCCTGCCACCCCTGCAGTCAGCGTTAAAGTCACAAAAGCAAGGTGGGCCAGAGAACCCAAAAGCATGACGGCACACAGCACGCCTTTTAATCTTGTGGTGTGGGCAGCTGTGCTCTGCACGAAATCGACGTAAGATCTGTACTGAAGCATCGTGCGCACTGACGGTATCAAGGGCCACAATTCCCCACAGCATGCTGTGTCAGCTACGTCTACATTCTTCTAGTCGCTTTTTCTGCTAATGTAATTAATTCCGTCCCATCTTATCTATTTCTGCGTTCTCATTTCGTTTGCTAGAGACCCCTAGAAAAATGTGACCACACCCAATCCCCTGCGACCCCTGCGGTCAATGTTGAAATTTGTCAATGTTTGAATACCGATCGAACAGACATCAATAGACATGAAAGGCTTTCATTCTGGGAGGTCTCCTCGATAGACATCAAACATTTATTCTGAAAAGTCCGCGGCATGTCAACATTGACTGCAGGGGTTCAAGGGGATCCCCTGCGGCTTTTCTTTCAACTAAGCAGCTGCACCTGCCAACAAACAGTACTGGGCCTTCCACAAACGCGCGTCGTACTACGCAATCATGAAGAGACATGCAAACTCAGATGTATAGACTATATATATAGGCGCAGCCAAAAGCTGATTACGCCACGTCGAGAAATAAAATCAAATCAGTCTCAAACAACAGTCCATCACATGAAACCATCGACTGAACAGGTCCGAGTTGCCAAAGAAAAATTGCACAACGTGAAACCACCGTACTGAAAATCTCAAGCAACCAACACTCAGATGTATTCCCTCGGGCTGCTTCCATGACCACCGTTCTGCTGTCAAAATGAAGAAAAACCTGTTGTGGCATCTGGAACATTTAAGCACCTTAGCCCAACGTTAAATTCATCCCTCATCGCCAGTTCTGCTTGCCAAAAACGGCCCACTTCTTCCACAAAAATTTGAGGCTCACGCCAAAAGCTGCATCGCAACCCTGGCGTCCATTCGGCAGGTGAGTTGTTACACGCTCCTTAGATGTATTGGACTTCCATGACCACCGTTCTGCTGTCAAAATGAAGAAAAACCTTTTGTGGTATCTGAACGTTTAAGCACCTTAGCCCAACGTTAAATTCATCCCTCATCGCCAGTTCTGCTTGCCAAAAACGGCCCACTTCTTCCACAAAAATTTGAGGCTCACGCCAAAAGCTGCATCGCAACCCTGGCGTCCATTCGGCAGGTGAGTTGTTACACACTCCTTAGATGTTTTGGACTTCCATGACCACCGTTCTGCTGTCAAAATGAACCAAAACCTTTTGTGGTATCTTGAACGTTTAAGCACCTTAGCCCAACGTTAAATTCATCCCTCATCGCCAGTTCTGCTTGCCAAAAACGGCCCACTTCTTCCACAAAAATTTGAGGCTCACGCCAAAAGCTGCATCGCAACCCTTGCGTCCATTCGGCAGGTGAGTTGTTACACACTCCTTAGATGTTTTGGACTTCCATGACCACCGTTCTGCTGTCAAAATGAACCAAAACCTTTTGTGGTATCTTGAACGTTTAAGCACCTTAGCCCAACGTTAAATTCATCCCTCATCGCCAGTTCTGCTTGCCAGAAACAACAAGAACAGATCAGGTTAGACATTATCGCAGCTGCAGCAACAGGAACTTGTTTTGGTAGAAGAAACAACTCTATACGCACTACGTTGCTACGCAAGGGCCTGCCTCATACCACAACCTCATACCAGGACCCCGAAGCGAATGTTACAACCTGTCGCCGGGAAAAAAAAAAAGGTCCAGCTTTCAACTGCTGCACTCATCTGGGGGCCTGCCACCGCAAAAATGCACATTTTCACCTGGGAGTCTGCCACCGCAAAAAAAAAGGTTAAGAAGGTTCAGCTTTCAACTGACGCACTCATCTGGGACCTGCCACCGCAAAAAACCACAGAAGGTGTAGCTTTGCAAGTGTCGCATTTTCATCTGGGGAGCCTGCCACCGCAAAAACGTCAGAATATCCAGCTTGCAGCTGTCACATTTTCACCTGGGAGCCTGCCACCGCAAAAAAAAAGGTAAAGAAGGTTTAGTTTCAACTGCCACACTCATCTAGGGGCCTGCCACCGCAAAACCGTCAAGAATAGGCAGCTTGCAGCTGTCACATTTTCACCTGGGAGCCTGCCACCGAAAAAAAAAGTAAAGAAGGTTTAGTTTTCAACTGACACACTCATCTGGGAGCCTGCCACCGCAAAAACGTCAAGAATAGGCAGCTTGCAGCTGTCACATTTTCACCTGGGGCCTGCCACCGCCAAAAAAAAGAGCAAAGAAGGTTCAGCTTTCAACCGCCACACTTATCTGGGAGCCTGCCACCGCAAAAACGTCAAGAATATCCAGCTTGCAGCTGTCACATTTTCACCTGGGAGCCTGCCACCGCAAAAAAAGGTAAAGAAGGTTTAGTTTTTAACTGCCACGCTCATCTGGGAGCCTGCCACCGCAAAAACGTCAAGCATATCCAGCTTGCAGCTGTCACATTTTCGCTTGGGAGCCTGCCACCGCAAAAGAAAGGTCAAGAAGGTTCAGCTGGGAGCCTGCCACCGCAAAAAAATCAAGAATATCCAGCTTGCAGCTGTCACATTTTCACTTGGGAGCCTGCCACCGCAAAAAAAAAAGGTCAAGAAATTTCAGTTTGCAACTGTCACGCTCATCTGGGCGCCTGCCACCCGAAAAAGGGAACAAATGTGCAGCTTGCAAGTGTCGCATTCTCATCTGGGAGCCTGCCACCGCCTAAACGTCAAGAATATCCAGTTTGCAGCTGTCACATTTTCGCCTGGGGGCCTGCCACCGCCAAAAAAAAAAGTAAAGAAGGTTAGCTTTCAACTTTCAACTACCACAGTCATCTGGGAGTCTGCCACCACAAAAAATGAACAAATGTGCAGCTTGCAAGTGTATCATCTGGGGGCCTGCCATCAAAAAAATGTCAAATCCAGATTGCAAAACAGAAGGTGGGATAGATTAGAACTTTTTTTTCACACAAAGGAAGATTGATATGATTTTAAAAAAAACCTTATTCTATCCCACCTCGACAAAAGTTCATCTACCAGATTTCAGGAAACTGGGAATTTTTTGTTGGTTTACTTCCAGGTGAGAATGCGACAGCTGCAAGTTGATTTTTCCTGTTATTTTTTTTCCGGTGGCAGGCTCCCAGGTGAAAATGTGACAGCTGCAAACTCGATATTATTGACGTTTTTGCGGTGGCAGGCTCCCAGGTGAGTGCGGCAGTTGAAAACTGAACCTTTTTAGATTTTTTTTTTGCGGTGGCAGGCTCCCAGGTGAAAATGTGACAGCTGCAAACTGGATATTTTTGACGTTTTTGCGGTAGCAGGCTGCAAATATGTAGAATCCCAAATAAGGATCTTTATGCTCGCGTGCGTGCAGTCTACTTACCGCGAAACAACGAGTTACACCTTACTACAACGTCTCCCCGTCAAAAACGTCGTAAACAACCAGCAAAACCGAAATCACATGGTTGCTTCCCTTGAAGCAAAACAAAGATGTCACATGTTGTGACTGCTTCTTACAAACAAAACAAACGAACTCACTCAAACTGATTTGTTTTGAGTTGGTTGGTTTGAAAAAAATTGTTCTCGTGGTGAATAAGCCATGAAACAAAAAACGAATTCCGCTCATCCGGTGGTGACATTTCATGTCATGTTGAAAATGGCGTAAATTACTCATTTTCAGACAAACCTATATATATATATATATATAAGTTACCGGCTAAGACGCCAAGTCTAGAAGTCATCCTTCCAAGTTACGCGCAGAAAAAAACGCATGTGAAATAAAACCAAAAATAACATGTGACATGCGGACATGTGAAAAACTGCCGTCGACAAGTTGAAGCTGAAACACACTTGCACATTCAGTTTTCTTTTTCCTGTCAAAGCATGGGGAAAATCTTAAATTGTTCCAAGCTGGATCACACTTGAAACACACTTGCACATTCAGTTTTCTTTTTCCTGTCAAAGCATGGGGGAAATCTTAAATTGTTCCAAGCTGGATCACACTGGCACGGTGACACAAAACCCACTTGAATCCAAACATTTCTTGAGAAAAAGAAATGAGTGACCCCGTTTGCATTACCCATGTTAAATGACAAGCAACATTCATTGATCGTTGCACGTTTGTTTAAACTGACAGTTGGTGCATTCATGTTTGTGAATCAGCTCACAAGGTTGGAACATCTCCAACTGAAAATCTGACATTTAAAATACAAGACGGAAACGCGATAGTTTCACGCCAGCTTCATGGATGATCGCTGTGTTCAAGCCGATCTAAGCGTCACGTGCTAGGTCCCAACAAAGAGCGGGAAATCAGACGGGGTGGCACACTCTGTTTCAGAAAGCCTGCCGGGTCTCCAAACCAAAGTCCAAATGGTCAAGCGCAACGCTTAACCTATCTATAAACCGCTATTGACAAGTCAACTGCAAACTTCCCCCAGCGTTTTGCGCGAGCCCGCGCAGGCGAAATGCACATGGACATGTGATAAGAGGCATTTCGTGTGGAAATTTGCAGGGAAAATGCCGGACCCGTATTCCAAGGCAAGCATTTTGTGCGAGCCTGCGCAGTCAAAATGCACATGGACATGTCACAAGAAGCATTTTGTGTTATGTCACCCACACATTACTACCACAATTTCAGCGTTGATGCAAACGTCGGGCAAATAAGACAACATGTCGGTGAAAATGGGCCACTCTTCAATGGTATCTCCCTGCCAAGTGGCCGCAAAAGTAGTTGCACTGCTGGCCCGCGCATCTGATTGACACCGGCACACAAGGGCATCTTCAGCCCTCAAAAGATGAAGGTCGAAACTGCCCGAAATAAAAATCATCATTTGCACAATCTCCAATGATGTTTTGTTTTGTTCCACGTGAGAAGAGGAGGAAATAAGTAAATAAAGGGAAACGAGGACAAGCAAATGACCACATCAGAGTAGTGAGTCCGTGCACAGCAGACAAGCGTTACCGACCCGCTAAAACTTTACAACACTCAAAACTAGAAATGCTTCTGGAGGAAGTAAGCCAGGCCTCCGTTGTGATAGTGAATCCTGGTCGCTTCATGGGGCGGGATGTTCCTCGCAAAAAAGCAGCTTAAACATCGTCGCATTGCAGAACGTCAGTTACTCATCTAAACACTATGTCATACAACAGGTTGAACATCGAGCCTTCAAACACAGATGCTGCTGTTCATTGATGCAACCTTGAAAGTCATTAACACCTTTTGTCATGCGCACTAACCGGCGCTAAGGTGAAGAAAACCAAAGCTTTGCTGTTCCCCAGCGGTGCGCACTAACTGGCGCCCCAGTGAAGAAACTACAATGTAGCCAAGGTTGAAAAGACTACACACTCGCCTGAGTTTGGCGTGCCATCAAAAAACCAAGTCCTCTTTGCTCAATCGCCCAGCTTTGGCGATGAGTCTCTTCTGCTTTTTGCTTTCGCTTTTCAGCGTTTTGCTGACGTCTTTCAGCGAAGCTTTCAACTCCTGCCTTCTCCGCTTAAGGTCGCCCCGCACGTCAGTCATAGTAGTAGAGATCACAGGCGCAGCCACGGAGGAGGTCACAGCTGCACCGTCAGCCATAGAGCCCATAGAGGTCGCAGCTGCCAAATCATGCGCGCCGTCAGCCATGGAGCCTATGGAGGTCACAGTGGGGTCCCTACTGGCGCAACAGCAGGGTTTTTCGTCTCTACAAATTCAATCAGAGCCGTTGAACAGGCATGCACAGTAGCCAGCGCAGCTGTTTCCACACTGAACAAATGCTGGTCAGGCACCAGCAAAACGGCTCCATGGTTTGAACTGTCTGACGGTCCTTTTTTCAGACCTCCGCAACGTTCTGTCATTGTATCTTCACTCCAAATTACGAGTGAACAGCAGGGAATATGTTTTGCTTGTACAGCGTTTGTCTCGGCCAGAGAGAGGCTATCTGGAATTGCGTCGGCAAACTGTCCTGCACTGTCGGGTCTAAGCCCAGTGCTTGAAGGTCCTTGGTCAAAAGATTGATATTTCCATCAAGTGCACAAATGGCTTGAAAGGCTTTAGCCCGAGAACGTGCCTGCAGCCAAGCAGGCACTTTGAAAAAAATCTGGAAAAACAAGGCTTTGGTCACTTCGTGACCCTCGGCCCGCAGCTTTTGAATTTCACCAGCAAAAAAAAGCCTTGAAGGCTCTGAAACAAAAGACATCTGCCACCTGAAGTTGAGGAGTGAGACCAGTTGGCACGCAAGCTATAAAGAGTTGCAGGCTTCGTGCCTTTGGCACGGAGCGGGTCCATGGTCAGAGTTGGCTGGCAGCAACTGCTGCCAAGGCCTCAAAGCCAGCTGCTAGGCACCTCCAAATTCACACATGACAACAGATGTGTTCCACGACGAAGCTAATCTCAATATACATAAGGAAAGGTGGGCGCAGCAAGTAAGAGTCTTCGTAAAGCTTTTTGGGGCACAGTGCGTGTTTGCAAAGCACAAAGAAGGAAGCACGTTTGCACGGCTTCATTTTCACAAGCACAGCACGAATGTTGAGCCTGCCGAGTCTCAGAAGCTTTGCCCCTGCATGGGAAGTCCAACCACGAGCTTTGGACGCTACCAGGTCCACGCGCGGGTTTCTCTGAAAGGCGTGCAAGCTCGTCCAAGTGAAAAAAGAAGAACCGAGGGAGCAGGCAAGGGCGGCGGGGGCCCCGGCTGAGAGGGTATTCTGCGGGTTGCAAATGTTGCAACCATTGCCCAAAAATTGCCACCTGCACAACGAAAACGACCCCACTTCCTGGCCCCCAAAAATGACCCCAGTTTTAGTTCCCCTACATAAAAAAGATCTAGTTTTGGGGCCGCTCAGCGGCCCCAGATTTGGGGCCCCACCTTGCCCTTTTCAATTTCAGGTTGGCACGACCATGCTCGACGAGATAAATCCCAGCGCTTGCGAAAGCGCTGCACCCATGCAATTCTTCCACGATAGCCAATGCAGCGACTGGACGGCTCAAATGCTTCGTACATGGCGTACACAGCCGCCAAACTTGGGACCACTCCTCGAAGATTAAGCTTTTCAATCTCTTTGACCAACAAAACTTCAGCCACCTCCTTGCGAACTCGGGCGCGGATACTCGCATCAAGAGGCACAGAGACCGCTATTTCCTCCACTAAGTCCAGCGTGGGGTAGTCAGCGTCCTCTAGGCGTAAGCCACTGAATTTTTGGGCGGCAAACAAAGTGATTGCAAGGTC